>CM053772.1:18288756-18308591 GCA_028658325.1 Potorous gilbertii
GGAAATAGCCTTGAGCAAAAC
This sequence comes from Potorous gilbertii, assembly GCA_028658325.1. Lineage (NCBI taxonomy): Eukaryota > Metazoa > Chordata > Mammalia > Diprotodontia > Potoroidae > Potorous > Potorous gilbertii. The sequence goes on from CM053772.1 coordinate 18,288,778, forward strand.
AGGGGTGGAACCCTTCCTCCCAGTGCCATCTTGTTCATGCCTTACCAGTCTCCCCTCAGTTTACCTGAGTCATGACCAGTGAATGCCGTCCAAGAGGCTGGGGGTTGGCAATTCCCTTACATGGAGCTAAATCCATGAAGAAATGGATAGCAAGCAGTTGGAAACATGGCACCAAAGGAGAGATCAAATGGAAGGTGTAGGGTTCCTATTGAGGAAAAAGCCATAAACATATTCTCATAAGTGAAGAGCCACAAAAACTTAAACTCTGTGAAATGTGGAAAACCGAACATGGTAACCTTTTAATGATAATACCTTAGATACTGAATTATATTTTAGACATGAGTCATAACTTAAGATTTTATGACATATGAAAGCCAAAAACAAGAACATTGTTACCTATGTGTGACCAGGACATGATCAATACTTATGTTTTCATATTTCATTGGTTTACTCCTAAACTCATGGCTGAGCAGAAAACCCAAACTGTCCCTCCAACAACAGTGCTGCACTCGGTAACTCCTTTCCCCTTTGTTTTCTACAATTACCATGGAGATTTGGGGAATTCTTTTGTGAGGATTCACTGAAATGTCTGATAGCTGCCTCAGACTAAAGATGGCCCCTGTTTTGTAATAATTGATTAAACTACTACATATAATCAACCTGGAGACACTTGGCCTCTTCCTTTGGTATAAAAAGAACACCCCATGGTTATAGGGGTGGAAAGGGTTCCCCAGGTTGGGGAATTCTGGACTGTACACAAGGTCAGGTCCTAAGTTATTGGTTTGAGAACCATGCATAAGAAACTTATAGTAGAAACTGTGAATCATAAGAATATTTTTGACCACTGTGACATTTGGGATTAGTATCATAGAATTTGAGTTGGGAGGGATCTCAGCCATCATCAAGAGCAACCCAGACTTCAACAAAGAATCCCCTCCTCAATAGCATTATCCATAATTAGTCATCTAGTCTAAAATTAAAAATCTCCAAAATGGGAAACCTACCAACTCCCAAGGCAGTATGTCCTACTTGGGAAAGCTCTTACTGGAAGGAAGGTCATCTGTCTTGTCTCTGTCTCTGTCTCTGTCTCTGTCTCTCTGTCTCTCTCTCTCTCTCTCTCTCTCCCTCTCTCTCTCTCTCACTACTTTTTTTTTGCTTTTTCCTAACATCAAACCTACTTTGGCTCCATTGTAATTTCCATGATCTACCCTCTGGGACCAAATGATTCATTTGTTTCACTGATGGTATAAATGAGTCACTGCCTAAAATAATCTAGAATGAAGACTTGCTTTCTACATGCTTTTTTAAAAAAAAATCCCAGCCATCAAATTCTTGCTTTTGTTATGGATACAAACTTTTAGGCAATATTAATGCTATTGGAAAATGACAAATTTCCCTGAAAGGTAATTTTTAAAAATTGGCTCTTCAACTCTTTAGAATTGATGCAGTTCTTTTAAAAACGTGATTGATTTAGCCATTATTTCTTCCCTGACAAGGTTCTTCCCTGAGATTAAGCAACCTAAATTTTGTTGACTGTGAGTAAATGCTCTGCTGCCCACCTAGCCAGCCCTAATCCTTACAAAACCTGTGTTTGTACAAACAAAACACAAAATGAGAAACATGAATAAAACTGCTTTACATCTCCCCAAAGCCTCTATGGTTATTGCCTAGACTATTAATTTTGGTTATAAACTCTTAAAATACAAGCAGTAGAATAAAATAAAAATGAATTTACATTTGGAGTAAGAGACCTGAGTTTAATTGTCAGTCCTTTGTCAGTCCTTATATGAGGATGATCAAGTTCCTTCCCTTTCTGGGCTGTAGTTTCCTTTTCTGTAAAGAAATCTGGGGCTCTATGGCCTCTATGGTCATCCAGTTCTAAATAAATGATCTTATGATTCCTTAGAGAGCTAATATTCTTCTTATTTACTAGCGTGTATCATACACATTCAACCAATAATCCACAGCCATTTATTAAGCACCTACTATGTGTCAGCACCATCCTAGGAGCAAAAGATGGTGCCCTTAAAGAGCTTACATCCTGTCAGGGGGGACAACATGTACACATCTAAGTACATACAATAGCCTCCCTAAAGAGATACATTGTTTTGGGCGGGGGGGGGAGGGGGGGACAGTTTTTGGTGGAATCAGAAAGCCAGGAACCAGCCAGAAATGAAAGTAACTATTCTAATTCTCATGCTTAGGTTATTGCCCATTGTCCATGAGTCAAGCATTGGCTGTCATTAAAAGGTTCATATTCCCCTTGCACTATATATTAACATAATTATAGGGTGATTACCAGCAGGTTTCCTGAATTTCAAACACGATGGGAGCCAGGCCTCAGTGTCTTCTAGTTTTCCCCTAAATGAGAGGAATAAAAAAGACAAACAATAGCATGTAAAATCAAAGGGCTAGGAAAGAGGAGAATAAAGCAATTAGACAAATTTGACAGGACAAATTGGTATGTATCTTGAGAGGATACACAACTGCATGCATTTAAGATGGTTATCTTTCCAAATATGTCTAACTTTAAGACTTGGAATCATGAAATTAATCCCACTCTACCTTGTGTGTGGTTAGGCAGCCAATTTGTTTATCTTTAAATTGACCAGAAAATCCGACATTTGCGCTTTTAATCTTTACCAGCTGTTGCATCCTTCTTGTCAAATTCATGGTACTGAAAGCTGCTTACAACTTATCAAAATGGCCTTTCTTTTTATTCCTGAGACTCGGAGATGCTTGACAAGTCCCTACTGGCACCTTTAAGGAGTACCTTTGAAAATTGAACTTTCACTTTGCCAGAATGTCTTTTTCCTTTCCCTTTCTCCACACACTTTGATCCTTTTCTTAGGGGAAAAAGTCTCTTCTCAAAGACATAACTAAGGAGAGGCAACAGGAATTTTGCCACCTGGTGATGAATCTAGAGTGCTCTGACACTTTTTTGTAACATAGAAACAATTGAGCTTAGCACAAAATTAGCAAAAACAATTAGTTGAAACAGGAAGCTATAAGAAGGAATGGCTAGAGTACTTTTTCATCCTTCTTTTTTCCTTCTCTTTCTCCCCCCTCTGCTTTATCTCCTCTTCTCCTTTTCCTTGTCTTCCTCCTTTCTCTTCTTTCCACTCACTTCCTTTTCCTTTATATTTTGTCCAGAGAGAAGTGATTATTAAATAATTGTTTTTTAAATTTTTTATTAATTTGTTTGTTCTTAGTTTTTTACAATCACTTCCATAAGTCTTAGATTTTCTCCCCCTCCCTCCCCCAGATGACTTGCAGTCTTATATGAGTTCGACACATACTTTCTTATTAAACACATTTTCACATTGGTCATGTTTCACAGAAGAACTAAAATGAAGAGAATAAACCATGATTAAAAAAAAGAAACAAAACATAACACAAAAGAAAATATTCTGCTTCCTTCTGTGATCCATTTCCATAGTTCTTTCTCTGGATGTGGATGGCATTTTGCCTCTAGTCCATTGGGAATGTTTTAGGTCCTGGCATTGCTGTGAAAGGCTAAGTCTACCACAAAAATTATTTGCACATTGTGGTTGTTGCTATGTACAAAGCTCTCCTGGTTCTGCTTCTTTCACTCAGCATCAGTTCATAGAAGTCCTTCCAGGACTCTCTGAAGTCTTTCTGTTCGTCATTTCTTACAGCACAATAGCATTCCATTATAGTCATATACCACAACTTAGTCATTCCCCAATTGATGTGCATTCCCTTGATTTCTAGGTATTGGCTGTCACAAAGAGAGCTGCTATAAATATTTTTGCACATGTGGGACCCTTTCCCATTTTTATGATCTCTTGGGGATACAGTCCTAGAAGCAGTACTGCTGGGTCAAAGGATAGCATACTTTTGTAGTCCTTTGGGCATGTTTCCAAATTGCTCTCCAGAATGGTTGGAGTCACAGCTCTACCAAAAATGAATTGGTGTTTCAAGTCTCCAACATCTTCTCCAACATTTATCATCTTCCTGTTCTGTCATGTTAGCTGATAGGTATGATGTGGTACCTCAGAGTTGTTTTGATTTGCATCTCTCTGATCAATAGTAATTTTAAACATTTTTTCATATGATTATAGTTAGCTTTAATTTCTTCCTGTGAAAACTGTCTGTTTATATCTTTTGACCATTTATCAATTGGGGAATGACTTGTATTCTTGTACATTTGACTCAGTTCTCTATATATTTTAGAACTGAGGCCTTTATCCCAGACACTAGATGCAAAAGTTCTTTCCAGATTTTCTGCTTCCTTCCTAATTGTGGTTGCCTTGGGTTTTTTCATGCAAAATCTTTTCAATTTAATGCAATCAAAATTGTCCATTTTTGTACTTCATAATGTCCTTTATCTCTTGTTTGGTCAAAAATTTCTCCATTTTCCACAATTCTGACAAATACCCTATTCTTTGCTCCCTTAATTTGTTTGGAGTGTCAATCTTTATGCCTAGATCATGCATCCATTGACTTTATTCTTGTGTATGGTGTCAGGGGTTGGTCTATGTCCAGTTTCTGCCACAATTTTATCCAGTTTTCCCAGCAGTTTTTGTCAAACAGTGAGTTCTTATCCCAGAAGCTGGGGTCCTTGGGTTTATCAAACAATAGATTCCTATACTCATTTACTACTATGTCTTGAGCACCTAACATATTCCACTGGTCTACCTCTCTATTTCTTAGCCAGTACCAAGTAGTTTTGATCATTGTTGCTCTATAATAAAATTTGAGGTCTAGTAGGGCTAGGTCACCTTGCCTAGCATTTCTTTTCATTAGTTCCCCTGATATTCTTCATCTTCTGTTCTTTCAAAAGAATTTTGATATTATTTTTCTAGCTCTAGAAAATAATTATCTGATTGGTATGGCACTCAATAAGTAACTTAATTTAGGCAGAACTGTCATTTTTATTATATTGACTTGGCCTACCCATGAGCAACTGATATTTTACCAGTTACTTAGATTTGACTTTGTGTAAAAAGTGTTTTGTAATTGTGTTCATATAGACCCTAGGTTTGTTTTGGCAGGTAGACTCCCAGATATTTTATAGTGTCTATGTTATCTTTAAATGGGATTTCTCTTTCTATCTCTTGCTGTTGGACTTTGTTGCTAATATATAGAAATGCAGAAGATTTGTGTGGGTTTGTTTTGTTACCTGCAACTTTGCCAAAGTTGTTTATTATTTCAAGTACTTTCTTACTTCATTCTCTAGGATTCTCTAAATGCATCATATTGTTATCTGTAAAGAGTGATAACTTAGATTCTTCTTTGCCTATTCTAATTCCTTCAGTTTCTTTATCTTCTCTTATTACTAAGCTTAACATTTCTAGTATCATATTGACTAACAGCACTGATAATGGATATTCTTATTGGAAATGCATCTAGTTTATCCCATTACATATAATGCTTGCTCATGGTTTTAGGTAGATAATGCTCATTATTTCTAAGGCTCCATTTATTCTTATACTTTCCAGTGTTTTCAATAGGAATGGGTGTTGTATTTTATCACAAGCTTTTTCTGCATCTATTGAGATAATCACACGGTTTCTGTTAGTTTGGTTGTTGATAGTTTTCCTCATATTCAACCAACTCTGCATTCCTGCTATAAATCCTACCTGATCATAATGTATTATTCACTTGATAAGTTACTGTTTTCTTTTTGCTAATATTTAATATAAAGTTTTGCATTTAAATTCATTAGGGAAATTGGTCTATCATTTTCTTTCTCTGATTTGGATCTTCCTGACTGAGGAATCACAACCATATTTGTATCAAAAAAAGAATTTGTTAAGATTCCGTCCACCAATTTTCTTAAATAGTCTATATAGTATTGGAATTAACTGTTCCTTAAATGTTTGATAGAAATCATTTCTAAATCAATCTGGCCCAGGAGACTTTTCTTCCTGGGAGCAAATTAATTGCTTGTTCAATTTCTTTTTCTGAGATGGAATCATTTCAGTATTCAACTTCTGCTAATCTGGGCAATTTATGTTTTTTAAAATATTCATCCATCTGACCTAGATTGTGAAATTTATGGACATACAGTTGGGTAAAATAATTCATAAATATGGTTTTAATTCCCTCTTTGTTGGAAGTGAGTTCACCTTTTTCAATTTTGATATCTAATTTGGTTTTCTTCTTTATTTTTTAAATTAATTTGAACAAAGTTTTATCTATTTTATTGTTTTTTTCATAAAACCAACCCTCACTTTTATTTATTAGTTCAATGGTTTTCTTAATTTCAATTTTATTAATCTCTCATTTGGTTTTCAATATTTCTAATTTGGTATTTTCTTGGGGATTCTCAATTTGTTCTTTCTCCAGCTTTTTTAGGTGTATGTCCAGTTCATTGATCTCCTCTCTCTCTTTATTTTATTCATGTAGGTGTTCAATGATAGAAAACTTCCCCTAAGAACTGTTTTGGTTTCCAATTAATTTTTGGTCTATCTTTCCAAGGTCTTTTATTACATATGATTTTTACTGCCTTATGATCTGAGAAGGATGCATTGACTATCACTGCCAGTGAATTGTGAAATTTTTAATGCCCTAGTACATGGCCAATTTTTGTATATGTGCTATGTATCACAGAGAAAAAGATATATTCCTTTCTATTCACATTCAATTTTCTCCAGGGATCTATCATACCTATGTTATCCAGAGTTCTATTCACCTCCTCCTCTTCTTTCTTGATTATTTTGAGAATAGATTTATCAAGTTCAAAAAGGGGGAGGTTGAGTTCTCCCACTAGTATAGTTTGCTGTCTATTTCTTCCTGTAACTCCCTTAACTTCTCCTCTAAGAATTTAGATGCTATACTACTTGGTGCATATATGTTTAATAATGATATTGTTTCATTGTCTATGGTGCCTTTTAGCAGGATATAGTTTGCTTCCTTTTCTCTTTTGATTAGATCTATTTCTGCTTTTGCTTTGTGAGAGATTAGGATTGCTACCCCTGCTTTTTTATATCAGCTGAAGTATAATATATTCTGTTCCATCCTTTTACCTTCATCCTGTGTGTATCCCCCTATTTCAAATGTGTTTCTTATAAACAACATATTACTGGATTATATTCTTTATTCTCTATCATTTTATGGGAGAGTTCATCCCATTCACATTCAGTTATGATTACTATCTATGTCTTTTTCTTCATCCTATTTCCTCCCATTTATACTTTTATTTCTCCTTTCTCCCTTCCCCTCCACAACAGAGTTTTAATTTTTGAGCACTGCCTCCCTCAGTCTTCCCTCCCTTTTTTCAGCCCCCCTCCCTTTCATTCCCCTTTTCCCTCACTATTTCTTCCCTCCCTTTTAGCTTCCCCTCTCCTTTCTTTCCCCTCTTCCTTCCTACTGCCTATAGACCTAGTGAGATTTCCCTTCCTGCTGACTATAGAGGTAGATGCCTCCTTGAACCAAATCAGGTGAGAGTAAATCTCAAATAGAGCTCATCCCCCTCCCCTCTTTCTCTCTACTGTAATATGTTTTCGTGCCACTTAGTGTGATGTAATTTACCTTTTTCTGACTCCTTTTCACATCTCCCATTACAATCCTTTCGTACCCTTAAATCACATTTTTTATCATCACACCATTTAATTTATACAAGTCCCTCTATCTATGTATATTCCTTTTGAATATAATAATAAATATACAATTCCCAAGATTAACAAATATCATCTTTCCTTATATGGATGTAAACAGTTTTCCCATAATGAATAACAAGTTTTCCCCCCAGTTTACCTTTTTATACCACTCTTGAGGCTTGTATTTGAAGATCAGATTTTCTATTGAGCTCTGGCCTTTTCATCAGGAAGGCCTGGAAATTCCTTATTTCATTGAATTTCCATCTCCTTGCCTGAAATATTATGCTCAATGTTTTGGGGTAATCGATCCCTGATTGTAGTCCAAGCTCTTTTGCCTGACAGAATATCATATTCCAATCCTTCCCATCTTTTTTTCATTTTATTTATTTTTAATTTTCTATAATCACTGCCATAAAACTTAGATTTTTTTTCCCCCTACGTACTCCCCACCATGCCCCTCTCTCCCCAAGATGGCATACAATTCTATAAAGGATCTACACATACATTCTTATTGAATACATTTTCACTATAGTCATGCTGTGTAGAAGAACTAAAATAAATGGGAGAAATCATAAAACAAACCAAAACACAATACACACACACACACACACACACACACACAAAATAATATGCTACATTCTGCGATTGAATTCCATAGTTCTTTCTTTGGAGGTGGAAGGTATTTTGCCTTAGAAGACCATTGGGAATTTTTTTTTATGTCTTTGCATTGCTATGAAGATCCAAACTATCAGAAAACAACCCTCCCACACTGTGGTCATTGCTGTGCACAAAGTTCTCCTGGTTCTGCTTCTTTCACTCAGTATCAAATCATGTAAGTCTTTCCAGGTCTCTCTGAAGTCTTCTTCTTCATCATTTCTTATAGCAAAATAGTATTCCATTACAGTCATATACCATAATTTATTCAGCCACTCCCCAATTGATAGGCATCCCCTTGATTTCCAGTTTTTGGTAACTACAACGAGTGCTGCTATAAATATTTTTGTATATGTGGGACCCTTTCTCATTTTTATGATCTCTTGGGGATACAGTCCTAGAAGCAATATTGCTGGATCAAAGGGTATGCACATTTTTGTAGCCCTTTGGGCATAGTTCCAAACTGCTCTACAGAATGGTTGGATGAGCTCACAGCATCACAAACAATGAATTAGTGTTCCAACTCTCCCACATCCTCTCCAACATTTGTCATTTTCCTGTTCTGTCATATTTTCCAGTCTATTAGGTGTGATGTGGTACCTCAGAGTTGTTTGGATTTGCATCTCTCGAATCAAAAGTGACAGAGCATTTTTTCATATAAAGATATAGATATCTTTAATTTCTTCCTCTGAAAATTGCCTGTTCATATCCTTTGACCATTTACTAATTGGGGAATGCCTTGTATTGTTGTACATTTGACTCAGTTCTCTACATATTCTAGAAATGAAGCCTTTATTCCCAAGATTAGCTGTAAAAATTTTTTCCAAATACACTACATCCCTCTGAATTTTAGGTGCATTGAGTTTGGTTGTGCAAAAACTTTTCAATTTAATGTAATCAAAACTATCCATCTTGCATTTCATAATGCTTTCTATCTCTTCTTTAGTCAAAAATTCTTCCCTTCTCCATAAATCTGATAAATACACTATTCCTTGCTCTTCAAGTTTGTCCATGGTATCAATCTTTATACCCAGATCATGTACCCATTTGGACTTTATTCTTGTGTACAGTGTCTATGACTGGTTTCCACCAGGCTGTTATCCAGTTTTCCCAGCAATTTTTGTTGAACAGTGAGTTCTTATCCCAGAAGTTGGGGTCCTGGGGTTTATCAAACAGGAGATTGCTATATTCATTGCCTACTGTGTCTTGAGTGCCTAGAATATTCCACTTCTCTACCCTTCTGTTCCTTAGCCAGTATCAAGTGGTTTTGATAATTGCTGCTTTATAATACAATTTGAGATCTGGTAGCGCTAGGCTACCTTCCCCAGCATTTCTTTTCGTTAGTCCCTTTGATATTCTGGACTTTTTGTTCTTCCAGATGAATTTTGATATTATTTTATCCCATTCTAGAAAATAATTATATGATAGTTTAATTGGCAATAAATAAGTAAATTAATTTAGGTAGAATTGTAATTTTTATTATATTGGTTCGGCCTACCCATGAGCAACTGATGTTTTTCCACTTACTTAAATCTGACTTTATTTGTGCAAAAAAGTGTTTTGTATTTGTGTTCACATAGTCCTTGGGTTTGTTTTGGCAGGTAAACTCCCAAATATTTTGTAGTGTCTGGCCTATCTTTAAATGGGATTTCTCTTTCTATCTCTTGCTGTTGGACTTTGTCACTAATATATAGGAATGCAGAAGATTTCTGCAGGTTTATTTTGTAACCTGCAACTTTGCCAAAGTTGTTTATTATTTCAAGTAGTTTTTTACTTGAATCTCTGGGATTCTCCACATATATCATTATATCATCTGGGAAGAGTGATAATTTAGTTTCTTCTTTGCCTATTCTTATTCCTTCAATTTCTTTATCTTGTCTAATTGCTACAGCTAACATTTCTAGTACCACATTGAATAATATTGGTGACAATGGACATCCTTGTTTCACCCCTGATCTTATTGGAAATGCAACTAGCTTATCTCTATTCCATATAATGCTTGCTGAATTAGGGAGATATTGCTTATTATTTTATGGAAAGTTCCATTTATTCCTATGTTCTCAAGCATTTTTAATAGGAGTGGGTGTTGTATTTTGTAAAAAACTTTTTCTGCATCTATTGAGATAATCATGTGGTTTCTGTTAGTTTTGTTGTTGATATGATCAATAATGTTAATAGCTTTCTTAATATTGAACCAGCCCTGCATTCCTGTTATGAATCCTACCTGATCGTAATGTATTATTTCCGTGATAAGCTGCTGTATTCTTTTTGCTAAAATCTTATTTAAAATTTTTGCCTCTATATTCATTAGAGAAATTGGTCTATAATTTTCTTTCTCTATTTTGACTCTTCCTGCTTTAGGTATGAAAACCATATTTCTGTCATAAAAAGAATTTGAGAGAACTCTTTCCTCCCCAATTTTCAAAAATAATCTATATGGTATGGGAATTAACTGTTCTTTAAATGTTTGATAGGATTCACTTGTAAATCCATCCGACCCTGGAGATTTTTTCATAGAGAGTTCATTGTTGGCTTGTTTAATTTCTTTTTATGAGATGGGGTTTTTTGAATATTCACCTTCCTCTTCTGTCAATCTGGGTAATTTGTATTTTTTTAAATAGTCATCTGTCTCATTTAGATTGTCAAATTTATGGGCATAAAGTTGGGCAAAGTAATTTCTAATTATTGTTTTAATTTCCTCCTCATTGGAGGTGAGTTCACCCCTTTCACTTTTGATATTAGTAATATGATTTTCTTCTTTCTTTTTTTAATCAAATTGACCAAATGTTTATAAATTTTATTAGTTTTTCATAAAACTGGCTATTGGTTTTATTTATTAATTCAATAGTTTTCGTAATTTCAATTTTATTAATCTCTCCTTTGGTTTTCAGTATTTCTAATTTGGTCTTTACTTGGGGATTTTCAATTTGTTCTTTTTCTAGCTTTTTCAACTGCATGCCCAAGTCATTGATCTCCTCTTTCTCTATTTTATTCATGTAGGCATTCAAAGATATAAAACTTCCCCTAAGAATCACTTTTGCTGCATCCCATAAGAGTTGGTAGGTTGTCTCATTATCGTCATTCTCTTGAATGAAGTTGTTGATTGTTTCTATGATTTGTTGTTTAACCCACTCTTTCTTTAGGATTACATTATTTAGTTTCCAATTGATATTTGATTTATCTTTCCATGGCCTTTTATTACATATAATTTTTATTGCATTATGATCTGAGAAGGATGCATTGACTATCTCTGCCTTTATGCTCTGGTTTGTGAGGTTTTTGTGTCCTCGTACACGGTCAATTTTTGTAAATGTGCCATGTACTGCTGAGAAAAAAAGAATATTCCTTCTATTCTCATTCAGTTGTCTCCAGAGATCTATCATATCTACCTTATCCAGAGTTTTACTTACTTCCTTAACCTCTTTCTTGTTTATTTTGAGGTTAAACTTATCAAATTCAGAGAGGGAGAGGTTGAGGTCCATCACTAGTATAGTTTTGCTAACTGTTTCTTCCTGCAACTCCCCCAACCTCTCCTCTAAGAATCTGGATGCTATACCACTTGGAGCATACATGTTTAGTAATGATATTACTTCATTGTCTATGGTGCCTTTTGGCAGGGTATAGTTTCCTTCCTTATCTCTTTTGATTAGATCTATTTCTGCTTTTGCTTTGTCTGAGATTAAGATTGCTACCCCTGCTTTTCTTACATCAGCTAAAGTACATTCTGCTCCAACTTTTTGCCTTCACCCTGTGTGTATCCCCCTATTTCAAATGTGTTTCTTGTAAACAACATATTGTTGGATTGTGACTTTTAATCCATTCTGCTATCCGTCCCCCTTTTATGGGAGAGATCATTCCATGCATATTCACAGTTATGATTACAATCTGTGTCTTTCCCTCCATCCTCTTTTCCCACCATTTGTGCTTTTAGTTCTCCTGTCTCCCTTCCCCTCCTCAATAATTTTCACTACCACCTCCTGCAGCCTTCCCTTCATTCTTTTCCTCCCCTTTATTCTTACTGCTTCTTTTCTCCCTTTTAGCTTCCCCTCCTACTGCCTATAGAGCTAGTTAGAATTATTTACATAAGTTTATTTTTCCCTCCTTGAACCAAATCAAATGACAGTATCTGTCCAACCATGCTCATCTCCCTCCCCTCTTTCCCTCTAGTATAATTTTGTACTTTTTCCTGTGATGTAATTTGCCATTTTTTGTTTCCTTTTTACAGCTCCTGTTGCAATCCCTTTCCATGCTTAAGTCAAACTTTTATCATCACATCATTTACTTTATACCCACCCCCTCTGTGTATATCCCTTTTATATTTCATAATAGATATACAGTTCTCAAGATTGACAGGTATCATCTTCCCTTATGGGGAGGTAAACATAGAAGCTGCCAGATCCTATGTGATCCTGATTGTAGTTCCTCAATATTTAAATGATTTCTTTCTGGTTCCTTGCAGTATTTTTTCCTTAACTTCTTGAGCTCTTCCAAGAATGCTCTTTGGAATTGAGACCGGTTCACATTCTCTTCTGAAGTTTCAGATGAGAGTACAGTCTCAATGCTGACCTCTTTGTTATTCATGCTTTGGTCCTTGTCCCCACAGTAAGATTCTATAGTATTTGCTTTTCTGGTTTACTTCCTGCTCATGATGATTGCCTTTTTCCAGGCTTTTAAAGTGGATCTCTGCTTCTGATGGTTTGCTGAGGTGTGACTGTCTGGGACACCTCCCATCCTGTATTGCTCCCATGCAGCCACAGAAATATGGACCCCCCCCCCTTTGCAATTTTCCTAGCCTCATGGTCTAAGAGACTGTTTACCCCTTTGGCTATTCTCTGCATTTTTCAAGGTTAACAAGAGGAAGGGAAGAGCGTACACAGATCACTCTGCCATCTTGAATCTGGAACATTCAAGTAGGTGACTTACAGACATTTAATCTGTGGGCTGATAGCCTCAGGAGCAGCTGTTAGTGGTTCTATGTTTCTCTCTCCACTGGACTCCCATCCTGGACTGATTTGTTTGAGAGTTCACACTGCTACTTCTCCTTCAGATGGCCTGGTGCTTCCTGCTTGTCTTTACTATGGTGGGATCCATGCTGGTACAGCCTGTGTGTGCTCCTCCAGCCCCATGAAACAGATTATTCCTGTTGACATTCTGGGCTGCCCTGGGCAAAAATCTGCCATACTGTCTCCTGGTGGATTCTGCCACTCTAAAATTTGTTCAAATTCTCTTTTTAGAGGAATCTGAAAGAGTTTGTCCTAGAGTGTAAATGATTACTTGCTCTCACTCTAAAGTCTTGACTCTGCCTCCCTAAATAATTATTGATATTGGGGAGACACAGGGTTTATTTTCCCTTTCTGAAACCTACTAAACCAAGCCAGCATCTGAAGGACATTGCTGATACTGAGATTGGATTAACTTTCTCCTTAATCTTATTCAGAGCCCACTCATGTGGGGAGCCCCATTTTGTTCTACTGAGGTTTGAGTGGCAATAAATTTTATGATCCAAAGCTGGGGTTGGTTTTAAAGTAAATGACACAATCAAAATCAGGCTCCCTTCTCATCCCCTAATTAGAATAAGTCCACCTCTTATTATAACATTCATTTTTCTCTAATTACTTATTAACCAATTAGAGTCAAATGCAACCTTCAAGAATACCCATTCTTCCAAAGCATGTAAGCATTGAGTGGTTTCCATTGGGAGTCTTTCATATTCAAGAGTATCAGTGACACCTTTTATTAATTATTGCTAGCTTTATTAATAAAATTAATCACACAGAAATTATGTCTCAGACTTTTTATGCATCACACTTCTCTTTCTTTTCCTTCTCCTTTAAACAACATGTGTATAACATTCAACAAACACAAGAGCCTATATTGAGTAACCATTCTCTCACTAGAACCAGGTTATGAGAAGTAAACACCTGGGGGAAAATCTGCTGTGATATGGCTCCTCATAGAAGGCCTAAATAAGAGGAGATAAAGTTATAATATGTACAGGGAATACATGGACATCACTCTTCAACTCAGATCTCTATTTTAAGAAATTAGTTTTTGTTATTCCAGTACAGCATTGGGTAGCAAAGTAAATATATTTTACAAAGTGAAAAATAATCTAGACCCAAAGAGGCAGGATAGTTTGTCATGAAATGGCATTGTTTTTTTTCACCAAAGGAAAGTGATGTGTTCTACTAGAAGATGCTTTGATAGCTGTGGATATCACTCAGGAGAGAAACATTTCCACCCCAATGTGACCTTTGTGCAATGCTAAAAACAGAAGATCGGCATATCAGTTCTCCTCTGCCCTAGTAAAATATTGAAGTCTAGCTTAGTCAAGTGTTGGTTAAATGCCAATAATTGGCATTGCTAAATACAGTCTATTCCTGGTCATGTACATTTGGTATTATTCAAGTCAGCAGAGATGAGGTGGGAAAGACCTGAAGCAGGTTTTTAAAGCAAAGAGCATCTGTTCCCCCAATAAACATTCTTTCTGTCAACTGGAGAATTCAGTTATCACTCAGGAAAGGGAACTTGCAGGTGCTTCACTCTGGAGAGACCCTTCTGCAGTGCACATAGTTCAGGGCAAAATCCTGAGGTGACTTTGAAAACCAGTGACATGAGGATCCATTGACTTCCATAACGGCAGCCCCTTAGTGACCACTAAGTAGCTAGAGCCAGAGTCAAGCCCTTCTGAGGGATTGAGAGCTTTTAATGGATTTTTATTGCTCAGAATCATTAAATATCAGTGCTGGTAGTGATCTTGGTGATTACCTCATGAGTGTCTGTACAAACTACAGGTATTACGAGGATATTATCTGGAGATTGTTGTAAGATATTATGTTTGATAGATTTAAACTTGAAAATGCCATACTGATCTCCATATCTGATAGTAACAAATGTAAACTACATCTCTATAATGAGATCTCTTGAGAGAAAACGTATGCGTACATGCATATATGTGGTATGTGTACATATATGCATGTGTGTGTGTGTGTGTGTGTGTGCTTTGAAATCTATTAAGTACTTTTTATGAGTCAGGCAATAACCTAAGCAGTGGAGAATTCTCCCCTCTCCAACACATCTTCCAAATAGCTACCAAATTGATATTCGAAAAGCACAGGTCTGTGCCTCTCAGTGCTCACCTTCTCAGATGCTCAGTACTGCAAGAAAAAATACAGACTTCTCAGTTTCACATTGAAAGCCTTTGATAATATGATCCTGACCTATATTTCCTGATTGAGTTTACATTTCACTGCATAACTCTATGTACATTTGCTATTCTCCATATTTTTGCACAGTCCAACTCCCATACTTCAAACTCTCTCCTTCCTTAGCTCTGCCCCCTGGAATTCTGAGGTCCCTTTAAGGATGAGCAAAGTGTTACGACTTACATGTTCTTTTTTGATCCCTTTAGTTGTCAGTCTTCACGCATATGTATGTACTAAGGATATTTTTCCTTGTTATAAATAAATTGTGTACACAAATGTATATATGGAAATGTATGTACTTAACTGTATTTATATTTCCTACAAGTACAATGTAAGTTCCTCAAGTACACCAACTGCTGCATTCTTCTTTTTTTGTATGCCCAGTGCCAATTATGGTGCTGGAACATAGTAGGAATATAATAAATGCCTTTTTGTTGCTTGCATTATTTTCTTTCATGCTATCATCAATTCAGTTCAATTGGACACACATTAATAAAGTACCTACCATGTGCCAGGCCCTGGATAGGTAAAGAAAAAAATTAAACAAAACCTATTCTGCAGCAGTTTACATTCTAATAGAGAGACAGTAAGAACATATATGAGTATATGTGGAATAAAAAGAATAATTATGACTGAATAGAAGATATTTAGAGAGAGAGAAAAAAGCAATAAAAAGTAAGCTTTAGCCAAAATATATGAATAAAGATGAAGGCATGGCATTATATCTTTAGAGACAATTGAAAAGGAAATATAATGTGAAGTGTGGAAGGAGGAGAAATGATGCAGGGTCTATAACAGGTTGGATTCTCTTTTTTTTCTAACCTCAAAGTTGAATTCAAATTGTGATAATCAGGCTAAAGTTGTAATGTGGGAATAATCTACGGGACTTTTCAGCTTGCACAGCTTGGCAATTGCTTTTTCAATAGGCATTTTCAATCTGACATCCATTTGTGTGAGATGGATGAGTGCCCATGCAATAATAAGGTCATGGCATTGCCTTGTGATAACTGCCCATGGTACTGAAAGTGATTCATGAATCACAATAGGGCTACACTCTAGTGTACGGCAAATGACAGAACCATTTGACTCAGACCATTGTGCAGTTCATGCAGGAGGAGATAGATGACCTCCTGCCTCCAATAGGATCTAGGGTAGTCCAGGGTATAATACAGAGATGAATTTGGAAGCTAGAGATGCAGAATCTCTGAAGCATCTGTCATCCACCACATGGCCCAGGAAGATCTCTTTGGGAGGTGTTTGGGATCATAGCAGCTTTTTCTTTTTTCTTTCTTTTTTTCATTTAAATTTATTTATATGTTTTCAGCATTCATTTCCACAAAATTTGGGGCTCCAAATTTTGTCCCCATTTCTCCCTTCCTCCCATCCCAAAATGCCAAGCATTCTAATTACCCCTATCACCAAACTTCCCTCTCTTCTAACATCCCTCCCTTTCCTTATCCCCATTTTCTCTTTTGTCCTGTAGGGCAAGATAACTTTCTATACTTCACTACCTGTATTTCTTATTTCCTAGTTGCAAGAATACTCAACAATTGTTCCTAAAACTTTGAGTTTCAACTTTTCTTCATCCATCCCTCCCCACCCATTCCTTTGGGAAGGCAAACAATTCACTACAGGTCATATCTGTGCAGTTGTGCAAATGACTTCTGTAATAATCATGTTGTGTAAGACTAACTATATTTTCTTCCATCCTCTCCTGCCTCCTAATTATTCTATTCTCTCTTTTGATCCTATCCCTCCCCAAGAGTGTTGACTTCTAATTGCTTCCTCCTCCCACTGCCCTCCCTTCTGTCATCACCCCTACCCTGCTTATCCCCTTCTTCCCCATTTTCCTATATTGTAAGATAGGTTTTTCACACCAAAATGAGTGTACATGTTATTCCTTCCTTTAGTTGAATGTGAAGAGAGTAAGCTTCATGTTTTTTTTCTCACTTCCTCCTTTTTCCCTCCACTGAAAAGTCTTTTACTTGCCTCTTTTATGAGAGACATTTTGTCCCATTCCATTTCTCCCTTTCTCCTTCAAATATATTTCTCTCTCACCACTTAATTTCTTTAAGATATGGTCCCATCTTATTCAATTCACCCCGTGTTCTCTGTCTGTGTGTATGCGTGGCTCTGTGTGTGTGTGTGGGTGTGGGTGTGTGTGTGTGTGTGTGTGTAATCCCACCAACTACTCAGATACTGAAAAGTTTCAAGAGTTACAAAGATTATCTTTCCATGTAGGAATGTAAACAGTTCAACTTTGGTAATTCCCTTATGACTTCTCTTTGCTGTTTACCTTTTCATGCTTCTCTTGATTCTTGTGTTTGAAAGTCAAATTTTCTTTTCAGCTCTGGTCTTTTCATTAAGAATGCTTGAAAGTCCTCTATTTCATTGAAAAACCATTTTTCCCCCCTAAAGTATTATACTTTTTGTATATGTATATATATATATAGATAGATAGATATAGATATATATTTTGCTGGGTGATTTTTGGTTTTAGTCCTAGTTCCTTTAACTTCTGGAGTATTATATTCCACGCCCTTTGATCCCTTAATGTAGAAGCTGCTAGATCTTGTGTTATCCTGATTGTATTTCCACAATACTGTAATTGTTTCTTTCTAGCTGCTTGCAACATTTTCTCCTTGACCTGGGAAATAAACCCTGTCACTGACCTTTGGCACGTGTGGGTTGAGGGATCTGGGAACTGCTACTACTGGGACTTGGGATACCTCGACTGGAAATCCCGCCCTCAAAGGCTGTTCTGGAGCACCACCATTTGGCCAAGGCTGGGCTGGGCTCTGCTCAGAATCCAGTGCGACAGACATTTCCCATGAACCTTTCAGGTCACCCTGGGCTGGAATTCTCCTCCACTCTGTTGTTCTCTACTTCTGCTGCTCCAAAATTTGTTGAGAGTCCCTCTCTACAGGTATTTTATGGGCTGTGTGGGGAAAACCTGCGTTTGTGTGTGTTTCTACTCCACTATCTTGACTCCGCCCCCCATAGCAGCTTTTCATTAGAGATTGTCAACTTTCTAAGATTAAGAATAAAGGACTTGGGGGGAGGAGTCAAGATGGTGGAGTAGAAAGATTCACATATGCTAGCTCCTAACCCACAGCCCACAAAATATCTGTAAAGAAGAATTCCCAACAAATTCTGGAGCAGCGGAATCCATAGAACAACAGAGACGAAGAGATTTGTGTTCCAGAGAGCCCTGAAAAACTGAACCAAAGGTCTGTCGCACACTAGACCTGGAACAGAGCCCAACACTGCCTCAGCCATGCAGGCACTGAGAAGAGCAGATCCGAGCAGGTTTCAGGGACAGAATCTCCAGTGGCCATGCAGGTCCCTCCACCCACAGCCACAAAGGTCAGTGAGAGAGACTTTTTGGCTGACTGAGAGGGGAGCAGGGTGTCCCCATAACTCAGGGCCCCTTGGGAGGTACAAGCAGACAGGGGCTCCCAAAGTGGGCAGAAGCCCGGATCCATTATTGAAGGTCTCCACATAAACCCCCTAAGGGAACTGAGCCCTGTGAGGCAGCTCTTCCCCCTCCTGAGCAGCTGAAATTAATCTCACACTGAATAGCAGCCCGCCCTGCCAAAAGTCCTGAGGATTGGAAGCATCATTTGAATCTCAGCCCCCAAACACTAGCTGGGTGGATCTGAAGGCAAGAGGGGTGTGGTGAGGAATCTCAGAAGTCAAGTAACTGGCTTGGATAATGCCCAAAAAAGGGGAAAAAATAAGACCACAGAAGGTTACTTCCTTGATGACCAGATATCTCCTCCCATCCTTTCTGATGAGGAAGAACAATGATTACCATTAGGGAAAGACATAGAAGTCAAAGCTTCTGTATTCCAAACATCCAAAATAAATATTCAATGGGCTCAGGCTATGGAAGAGCTCAAAAAGGATTTTGAAAATCAAGTTAGACAGGTGGAGGAAAAACTGGGAAGAGAAATGAGAGAGATGTAAGAAAAACATGAAAAGCAGGTCAACACCTTGCTAAAGGAGACCCAAAAAAATGCTGAAGAAAATAGCACCTTGAAAAATAGACTAACACAATTGGCAAAAGAGGTTCAAAAACCCAATGAGGAGAAAATACTTTAAAAAGCAGAATTAGTCAAATGAAAAAGGAGGTTCAAAAGCTCACTGAAGAAAATATTTCTTTCAAAATTAGAATGGAACAGGTGGAGGCTAATGACGTTCTGAGAAACCAAGAAATCACAAAACAAAACCAAAAGAATGAAAAAATGAAAGAGAATGTGAAATATCTCATGGGAAAAACAACTGACCTGGAAAATAGATCCAGGAGAAACAATTTTAAAATTATGGGACTACCTGAAAGCCATGATGAAAAAAAGAGCCTAGACATCATCCTTCATGAAATTAT
>CM053772.1:18309091-18341263 GCA_028658325.1 Potorous gilbertii
CCATTCTAATTTTGAGAGAACTATTTTCTTCAGTGAGCTTTTGAACATCTTTTTCCACTTGACTAATTCTGCTTTTGAAAACATTCTTCTCCTCATTGGCTTTTTGAACTTCTTTTGCCAATTGAGTTAGCCTATTTTTCAAGGTGTTATTTTCTTCAGTATTTTTTGGAGTCTCTTTTATCAAGGTATTGTCCCATTTTTCATGCTTTTCTTGCATCTCTCTCATTTCTCTTCCCAGTTTTTCCTCCACCTGTCTAACTTGATTTTCAAAATCCATTTTGAGCTCTTCCATGGCCTGAGCCCATTGGATATCAATTGCAGATGTTTGTGATACAGAGGCCTTGACTCCTATGTCTTTCCCTGATGGTAAGCATTGTTCTTCCTCATCAAAAAGGATGGGGGAAATCATCTGGTCACCAAGAAAGTAACCTTCTATGGTCTTATTTTTTTCCCCCTTTTCTGGGCATTTTCCCAGCCAGTTACTTGACTTCTGAAATTCCTCTCTACCCCCACTCAGATCTGCCCAGCTAGTGCTTGGGGTCTGAGATTCAAATGCTGTTCCCCAGCCTCAGGGCTTTCAGCAGCAAGCCTGGCTGCTCTTCAATGGGAGCTTATCTGCTGGTGCTCAGGTGAAAGCAAGGCCGCCTCCCAGGCTCAGTTCCCTCAGGGGGTTTATGTGGAGAGCTTCAATAATGGAGCTCCTGCCAAACTCCTGCCTGCCCCGGGAGCTCCTGGAGCCTCTGCTGCTGCCTCCCGAGGGGGCCTGAGTTATGGAGACACCCTGCTCCTCTCTCAGCCAGCCCAGAAGTCTCTCTCACAGACCTGTGCATCTCTGGGTAGAGGGACCTTCGTGGCCACTGGGGATTCCATCCCTGAAGCCTGCTGTGATCTGCTCCTCCCTTTGCTGCACGGCCAGGGAAGGGCTAGGCTCCACCCCCGTCCAGTGCACAACAGACCTTTGGGATTGGTTTTGCAGGGCTCTCTGATATGGAAATCTTCTTCACTCTGTTGCTGCAAGACTTCCACTGCTCCAGAATTTGTTCGGAGTTCTTTTTACAGGAGATCCATGGGCTGTGGGGTCGGAGCTAGCATATGTGAATCTTTCTACTCTGCCATCTTGGCTCCTCCTAACTTCCAAGCCTTCTTGATGAAAAGACCACAGCTGAAAAGAAAATTTGACTTTTAAGCACAAGAATGAAAAGAAGCATGAAAGGTAAACAGCAAAGAGAAATCATAAGGGACTTATTAAAGTTGAAGTATTTACATTCCTACATGGAAAGACAGCATTTGCAACTCTTGAAAATTTTCAGTATCTGGGTAGTTGGTGGCATTACACACACACACACACACACACACACGCACGCACGCACGCACGCACGTGTAAGCACACATAGAGACAGAGAACACAGAGTGAATTGAATGATAGGATCATATCTTAAAAAAAATAAAGTTAAGTGGTGAGAGAGAAATGTATTGGGAGGAGAGAGGGTGAAATGGAATGGGGTAAATTACCTCTCATAGAAGAGGCAGGCAGGAGACTTTTTAGTGGAGGGAAAAGGGGAGAGCCGAGAAAAAAACATGAAGTTTACTCTCATCACATCCGACTAAAGGAAGGAACAAAATGCATACTCATTTTGGTATGAAAACCTATCTTACAATACAGGAAAGTGGGGGAGAAGGGGGATAAATGGGGGAGAGATGATGGAAGGGAGGACAATGGGAGGAGGGAGCAATTTGAAGTCAACACCCAGGGAGGGACAGGATCGAAAGAGAGAATAGAAACAATGGGGGCAGGATAAGATGGAGGGAAATATAGCTAGTCTTACACAACATGACTCTTATAGAAGTCATTTGCAAAACTACACAGATATGGCCTGTATTGAATTGCCTGCCTTCCCAAAGGGAATGGGTGGGGAGGGAGGGATGGGGAGAAGTTGGAACTCAAAGTTTTAGGAACAACTGTTGAGTATTGTTCCTGCTACTAGGAAATAAGAAATACAGGTAATGGGGAATAGAAAGTTATCTGACCCTAGCGGAGCAAAGAGAAGATGGGGACAAGGGAAGGGAGGGATTATTGAAGAGAGGACAGATTGGTGATAGTGGAAATTAGAAAGCTGGGTGTATTGGGGTGGGGGAAACAAATGGGGAGAAAATTTGGAACCCAAAATTTTGTGAAAATGATTGTAAAAAGTTAAATAAATAAATTTAATTAAAAAAAAACAAAAAAAAGAATAAGGGACTTTACTGGATATGGAACAGTCAGAGAATAATGAGCAGAGACATAACTGCAGAGTATTTTTTCTCCATGAGCAAGGAAGTGTGGAGTGATATTTGGAGGGACAGGGAACACCTTTCTGATCTCTAGAGTCATACTACTCTAAATTGGGGGAGTTAATTGTTAGATTCTTCTCATTGCATCAATTCAAGCATATCTTTTCTCCATGAGGGATAAACATATGCACAGATACTTTGTTGAAAGGGCAATTGTTAACTGCTGATTAGTTTCCAATGAATGGACATGCCCCACAAGTTGATTCGCAGACTAGGACTCAAGATAGCTGTTTCTTCATAGTACCTTTCCTTTACGGAGTCAAACAAAATTTAATTTCAGTTTCTCAGGGTTTTTTCTTTTACCCTCAAGAGATAAAATAAATCAGAATGAACTCATGATAATATTATGAGTGGTTTGGGGAAATTATTTTTCCTCTCCTGCCATGTAAAAATACTCAGAATTTCCTCACATATACTTACTCTGGGATAAGGACTTGGTTGTTGCTATGGCAACTGCAACCCTCTCAGCACGACCCACAATTTACAACTGGCCTGTGTTGCTATTGGGGATCTTTTGGGAAGCATGTCCTTCAGAGCAACAACTTGAATATAGTCTTAGAATGTCTGAACTGGGACTTTAGAGGTCATGCCACCTAGTCTAATCCCCTCATTTTCCAAATGAAGAGTATAAATATTAGAGAACTTAAGAGAGTTGCCTAAGGTCATAAAGTTAATTAGTGGCAGGACCAAAAGGACAAGAAGTAACGACTCCTTATTCACAGTCAATTATGCTTTCTAATTCACCAGGCTAACTTGACAACGTACTTTGCCATTGGTTGGCCATGACTCTCATCAAAATGAAGAAGTACCTGGGATAATCAGTTCTCAGTGAAGGAAGTAACCAACCTGAAATGTCTTCAGTTTCTTCCTGTGAAGAAAGGGGTTAATTCTACCAGTGTAGATTGTTGGGGAAGAAGAGTGAGCCATGGAGCTAACTTTGAGAGTATTCCATGTGTAGAAATAAAAGATCTCCAACAAAGAATGATCTGGAAGCTGAATGAATAAAAATATGCCATAGCCATAGTATGGGACAGCAGAGAGGGTAAGTCATATGACCTTTGCCAATTTTGCTATGGTCATGAATTATTTAAACAATACGGATCCAAGGAAAGGGGTTGCTTGTATAGTAATCCAAAAGTGTTATTTAGATTCCATAGAACATATAATGAACCACTGGACTTCATTGGTATGTTTCTGCATCTATCCATTATCTATATTATGTAGACTGTGGTAGCAAAGTGAATCTCGTTCCATATCTAACACTCATCTGCACTGGAGATGTACATAATTGAGGAAAGCCTGGAAATAAGCTAAGTCAGGAGAACATTTAGAGGCATTCTTGAGATATTCTGGGAGGGGCAAAAATCCAAACAAGGAGATGACACATTGGACTTGATACCCAAGCATGAGGCCTCATGTGTGTAACTCTAGCTCTTGAATGATGGGGGTGGTGGAAGAGGTACATGATAAGTAACTGTGAAACTTCCCTGAAGCCAGAAAAATTGAACATCTCAGGGCATAGGAACAGAGCTGAATAATCATCAAGAGGAAAGATTATACAGATAGGATGTACTTGGACCTGAGGGAAGCAATATATGTTT
The DNA here is from genome assembly GCA_028658325.1 of Potorous gilbertii. Classification (NCBI taxonomy): domain Eukaryota; kingdom Metazoa; phylum Chordata; class Mammalia; order Diprotodontia; family Potoroidae; genus Potorous; species Potorous gilbertii. Next base: position 18,313,024 of record CM053772.1, read on the forward strand.
ATTTCAGTCCAGTAAATTTGATCTCCATGATTTTTCTTGGGAGAAAGCCCATAAATGTTTGAAATGCACTAAGTGTATGATTACTTTGTGACTCAAGATCTCTATGGAAGGCTGGAAAAGGAGAGGGCCATGATAGGACTCACTCACTGCGAGATATATAGGACAATCAACTTTCTTTATTATCAGATACACACACACACACACACACACCCCCTCATTTGCCTACAGTCAAAGAGTATTCCAGCTCTAGGGGCTCAGTTGCAGAAGACCACAGTTACTGAACTTGTACTCTAAACATATCTCAGCTTCTTTCAATCAAAAGATTTATCTGTATTTTTATATTGTTTTCTTGACAGATACCAATCACTTTAACCCTTCATTGTATTTATTATAGTTGAGGTACTTTATCTTCTCCCTGATCCCTGTAAATTGGTGAGGATACAGCTACATTTGTCCCCTGCTATGAGAAATCTTCCTCAATTTCTATGAAGATTCACTATATATAAAGGAATGAGATCTAAGGGAGATAAACTTGGCAACATATTTTATTGCCATCTGTTGGAGCTTTTGAAGAATTAGGACCTTTATCTCATGCTGGAGTTCCAGAAGCTACGGGTTAACTGTTAAGACCTTGCATCACACACAAAAATATCTATCTTTGACTTGTTTTTCCTTTCCGTTAGAAAAACACTTCTCAGTCTGTAGCTTCAATATGAACTTTGTAGTTTGAGGTAATTGCTGGTAATTAATTCTCTAGAAGAGTTTTTAAGAGGTAATTATGCCTCGGACTTCTTGTGATAAGCCAGGACAGTTGGTTTATTGACAGATATATCAGTATTAGGCAATTGTCCTCCAAACAGTCGTTTGATATAAAAAACTATTATCTATGTTTATTTTGTTCACTTGTTTTAATCACGTCCAGATATTCATGACCCCATTTGAGGTTTTCTTGGCAAAGATACTGGAATGGTTTACATTTTCTCATCCATCTTATTTTACATTGTCTTCTCCATCTTATATAAGATGGCAAATTGGATTAAGTAACTAACTCAGGGTCACACAGCTAGTAAGTGTCTGAAAAGAGATTAGAACTCATTTTGCACAAACAGGCTACTAACATCACCTTTGACTCATTGACTGTAGCTGACTTACGGAAAGCATAGCAATCCAACATAATCTGGAAGATGAACCCTATCTCAATTTTTGTTTTCAAACCAATCTGGATCCATATTATCACTGAAAGTCAAAATCACTGAGTTAGAAGGTCGTTGACTCAATCTGTATCTAACTGAAAATTTCCTCTGTAAAGTCCCCAATAAATAGTCATCCAGCCTTTGATGCAAGACAGCCCCCATGAGACAATCTATTCCACTTTTCTGTAACCTTAATTATTAGAAAGTCATTTCTGCTATACTATAAAACCTAAATCTGTTTGTCCTTCACAGTGTTTCTGGTTCTACCCAAAGCAATCGAGAATATACTCCTCGTTCCCCAGGAAAGCCCTCTAGATACTTGGAAAATGCTATCACCCTCAACTGCCCTTTCATGTCACCGAAGTAAATCTTCTCAAGGATAAGTATTCCCAAGGCCCTTCATTCATCCTCATATAACTTGATCTCAAGGAAGCTAGGTGGATAGAAGTGGGAATTGACTAGAGCACTGAGCTTAGAGTCAGGAAGACTTGAAATCTACTCTCCATTCTGCCAAATCATCACAGTGATTTTCCTAAAGTACAGACCTACCTAATCATGTCACCCTGGCACTTAATTAAAAACTCCAGCAGCTCTCTATCACCTCCAAGATCAAATGCAAAATCCTCTTTTTGGCATTCACAACCTTTCTTAACCTAAGCCCTCTCCACCACATACCCTTTAGTACAGGGACACGAACCTCCTTCTTGTTCCTCAGAGAAGACACTTCATCTCTCAGCTCCAGGCATGTTTTCTAGCTGTCTTCCCTGCCTGGAATGCCCTCCCTCTTTCATTTGCTTGTATTGACTTCCCTGGCTCCCTTCAAATCCCAGCCAGAATCCCACCTCCTACAACAAGCCTTTCACAATCCCTCGTAAATCCGATGTCTTTCTTCTGTTAATTACTTCCTATTCATCTTGTATATAGTTTATTTGGACAAATTTGTTTGATTATTGCCTCCCGCATTACGTTGTATGCTCCTTTCAGGCAATGATTAACTATCTTTTTGACTCTTTTTTGTCCCCAGCATTTAGCACAGTGCCTGACACATAATAGTTGCTTAACAAATAAATTTTATTTTATAATTATATATATAATTAAATGTATAATTGTGTATCACTATAAATTTTATAAATTTACATATAAAGTTTATTGACTAATTGTCCTGCTTCGGTCTCTCTTTTTCTGTCTCTGTCTCTGTCTCTCTCTCCACCCCCCTTCCCCCCACATATCTTTAGTTCATCCACATCTACTCATGTCTCCCTATATTTAAAACTCTCCCTTTTGCTCTGAACATCCTTGCTGCTTATCATCTCTCTTTGCCTCTATGTGTAAATACTTTAAGAAAGTCTCCACTTGGTGTGTTCATTTCCTCAGCTCCCAATTTCTTCTAAATCCTCTGCAGTGTGTCTTCTGACATTTTAACTGAAATCACTTTCTGCAAAGTTACCAATAATCTCTTTTTCAATCAATAAAAATTTATTTCTCTCCTTTCCCTTCCCTCTCTCCATTTGAGTTGAGATGGGAAGAGCTGTTACAAATAAGTATAGTCGAGCAAACGGTAGTCAACACAGTAGAGAATTCAAAGAAAATGGGGCTGAGCAAAAGCTATGCAATTAGACAACTAAGAAAGCTCTGGATTTAAGAACTGCAATATTCTCTTAATTGCCAAACTGAATGGTCTTTTTTTAAATACCAGTCTTCCTTAACTTCTCCACTGCATCTAACACAATTCATCACATTTTCTTCCTGGCTATTCTCTTTTCCCTAGGTTTTTGGAACAATAATATTTCCTTGATCTCCCTCCTTTTACTGAACATATCCTTAGTCCCCTCTGTTGGATCTTCATCCTCCACTCACTATCTGTGGGTAGCCCCTCAAGTTCTTTCCTGGATCTGTTCTCCTTTCCCTCAATGCTATTTTCTTTAGTGGTCTCATCAGCTCCCATGGGTTCAATGCTTATCTTTATGTGTATGATTCCTAGAATTATGTACACAATTGTAATTTATCTCCTCACAAATCCAACCTCATCTTAGACAACACAAACTGCATGTCCTTAAGGCATCTTAAATTCAACACATCCAAGTCTCCCCTGGCACAGAACTCCACCTACCTCCTAGAAATCTCACTTCCCTTCTTAACTCAAGGGTACCACCATCCTCTCTGTCACAAAGGCTGACAACAGCAGTGGCATCCTCAGCTACTTACTGTCCCCCCTCCCGCCCCAACACATCAAATCTATTGTGGGGATTATCACGACTACCTACACATTTCTTGTATACTTTCCTGTTTCTGTACTTGAGCAATACCAATCTTAATTCTGAGTCTCATGCCTAGATGACTGCAATAGTTATTTAAGAGTTATATTTAATTATTTAATTTATGCCTTGGTCTTTCCTCCAATCAGCTGTCACGATCCTTTTGCTAGAGCTCAGGTCAGACTATGTTACCCTCTTGAGGAGCAGGCTGTAGTGGCTCTAAGATAAAACACTCAAGATTTAACTCAAATCCCACCTTCTGCAAGAAGTCTTTCCTGGTCTCCCCAGTAGCTTAATGCCTTCCCCTTTCAAATTACCTTCCATCTACATGGAGAATATTTTGTATATAACTAGTTATTTACATGTTGCCTCCCTTATGAGAGTGAACTCTTTGAGGGCCAGTGCTCTTTTCCCCTTTCTTGTTATTGCTGGCACTTGGTTTAGTATCTGACAGATAGTAGATGCTTAATAAATGCTTTTCCTTTGAATGGCTGAATTTAGGAAGATCTATGTTCACTGCGTGTCTCAATATTTTACTAGCTGTCTAACCCTGTGCAAGTCTCATAATTTCTGTACCTGTAGAATAGGAACACTACCACATAAGGCTGGCTGTTGTGAGGGTCAAATGAGACATGAAGTGCTTTATAAACCTTAATGTGATATACATGAACGAATACTATGCTGAAGACATTAAAGTAATCACATCTTTGAAGGCAGATACACACATACACATGCAAACACATGTATTATGTATGTATGTATGCATGCATATATATATATGTACCCTTTGCACTCAATACTCATGGATGTGTGATCTCATGAATTTGGTGCTCCCTCCTGCCAAGTAAAATGTAACCCATTCTATGTCTTTCTATCCTCTGAGACTCTTGTCCATGTCATTCCATAAGTTTGCCACCGGGCGTTCACACACCACCATGCTAAAAGCATTCCTTTTTTTTCCACATCACAATGATTCCAGTGGAGCCCTCTGGCTGTCCAACTGCTATGCCCCGCCCCACCCCCCCATTGCACATGAGCAGCCTATCTTCTATCCTATGTTTCACTGATGATTTCTTCCATTCTTGTTCAGATTTCCTCATTAATCATATTTTGTAGTCTACTCACACCCACCATGAGTCTTCACATATTCCCCTTAAGGATGATCATTTTATCATAGTTTTTCATTGGTATTTTTTGTTACATCCCCATAATTATTTTAAGTAGCCTTCCCCATATTTACCCAAATGATAAATAGTATATTTAGAGAGGGAAAAGAAAGACAGTACAACTGATTGATATATTGAGAAAGTTTGAAAACCTGTGTCATGTATAAAACAGATAGACCTCTCACATCCACCAAGAGGAATGTTGAGAGGTGTCTTCTCATATCTCTTCATTGGAATGTTGCTTGATCTTTATAATTTTTTTTACATGTTTTTGGTTTGTCATTCTTTCAATTTGCATTTTTATAGTTTCTGTATGTATTGTCTTCTTGACTTTGCTTACTTTACTATGTATTAGTTTATAAAGATCTTTCCAGATTTTTCTGTATTCATCACATGCATAATTTTTTATGACAGAGTAATATTTCATTAGTACCACAATTTGTTTAACATTCCCCAAATGATCTACTTTGTTTTTAGTTCTTTTCCATCATAAAAAGATGTTGCTATAAAAATTTTAGAGAACATGGGACTTTCTTCTTATTAATTACTTCCTTGGGACATTAACCCATTAATAGAGTATCTGATTCAAAGTCTATGGGCATTTTAGTCTCTTTGAACAATTTAAGATTAATTTCCAAAATGATGATGCCATTTCACAGTTCCACTAACAATGTGGTAGTGTGCTTATAATTCCACTATACCTCCAACATTGACATTTTTTGTCATTTTCAACAATTTGCTGGGTATGAGGTAAAACTTTAGAGGTATTTTGATTTGTATTTCTTGTATTATTAGTGATTTGGAGCATTTTTTCATGTAGCTGAGAATACAATTCTTCTTTTTAGAACTTCTGTGCATATGCTTTGGCCATTTATCTATTGGGGAATATATGTATATATGTGTATGTATATGTATATACACTTATATATAATGCATGTATATACACACATACATATATATGTATATTAATACAAATAAAGATATATGTATATGGACATAACAAATATATGTACATGCATATGTATTATGTTTACTATATTGTATTTACTATATTGTCTTGGATACCAAGCTCTCAGAGAAATTTAATACAAAAATTTATTTTCCATTCAGCCACTTAATTTCTTATCCAAGATATATTAATATTGTCCATGCAGAAACCTTTCAGCTTCAAGCCATCAAAGTTATATATTTAATTTTACAATTGCTTCTAAGTTTTGTTTAGTTAAGAATACATCTTCTATTCATAACTGTGAGAAGTACAGTTTTTTTCTCTTCTAACATTTTTTTTGTAGTATGCTCTTTAATTTTAAAATCTAATATCAATTTAGGGTGTACTGTGAAATATGGTGTAAAGTCTATCAGACTATTTTGCAGTTTTCCTAGTAGTTTTTAAAATGTGAAGATTTTTTTCATAACTAATTTATGTTCTCCACTATATCAAATACCGGATTATTGTTTCTATAGTTTCTAAATCTTGCATGTCTAGTCTGTTTCACTAATCTATTTCTCTATTCTTCACAGATGATTTTGATGAAGTCTATAAATACCATTCTCTTTGTATCCCTGCTTCTTTTCACAATTTCCCATTATATTCTAGATTTTTTTTTCATTCCAAATGAATTTTATTATTTATCAAGCTCTGAAAAGAAACCCTTTGGTAATTTTATAGGTATAGCTTTTAAATTTGAAAATAATTTTCAGAATATTGTCAATTTTACATATTGGCACAGCCTAGTTATGAGCACTGAATATTCCTACAGTTAATTACATTTTTCTTTATTCTTTGTCTTGTAATTGACTTCATTAAAGTCTTTTGTCTGTTTCTGGAGATTGATCCTCATATATTTCATACATTTTTGTTCGTTCCAAATGCTGTTTGAAATAGTATTTCCCTTTATATTATTGCTTCTTGTGTTTTGTTATTATTATATAGAAGTTCTGCTGAATTTTGAGGAATCATTTTGTAGCCTGTAACATTGACTAAAGTTATTAATCATCCCAGTTAATATCTTTGCTGAATTGCCTAAGATTCTTGAAGTAAACTATCACATCATTGTCAAACAAGGAATAGTTTTCTCTTTGCCTATCTTTATTCCTTTAATTTCTTTGTCTTTTCTTACTGCTGTTGCTAGCATTTCCAGAAATATATCAAATGATATGAATATCCTTGCTCCACTCCAGTATTCATTGGAAAAAAATTCTGATGTATCCCCATTACATATGGCTCTTGCTCTTAGTTTTAGATAGATTTGTTTTATGATATAAAAAGGTACCTCTGTGCCTATACTTTGTATGTTTTTAGCATAAAATACTGCCTTATGAAAGGTTTTTTTACCTATTGACCTAATCGTGTGATTTGAAATCAGATGTTTTAGTTTTCAATATAATTAATTCTGTTGAATTGTTGAATCATTTTTGCACCTCTTGTATAAATAAATCACAGTCGGTCATAATGAATGATCTCATGGATAAATTGCTATAGTCCATTTCAAAGGATTTTGTTGAACATTTTTAAGTCAACATTAATTAATAGAATTGGCCTAGAGTTTTCTTTCTATGATTTATCTCTCCCTTGTTTAGTCACTAAGGTTATATTTGTCTCAAAACAATTCTGGTAGGGTGTTTTCTCAATTTTTGAAAAGAATTTATAAAGAATTGGTACTAACTGTTCTTTAAATGTTTGATAGAAGTTTCCTGTGAAGTCATCAGGACCAGAGCTTCTTCTCTCATCCCCTTCCCCCACCCATACACTTTGATAGTTCCTTTACAGTTAGATTTATCTCCTTTTCTGGGATAGGGTTATGAAACATCTTTATCTGGTTTTCTGATAGTCTGAGTATTTTATATTTTTGAAGATAATCCTTTATTTCTTTTATGTCTTCAGTTTTGTTAGCATATAACTGGGAATAATATATTCTGTATTTTCTTTTTATTCCTGTTTTGTTGTGATTTCACCTTGTTCATCTGATATTTTATTGATTTGATTTTCTTCTCTTTCCTTTTAAATCAGAATAACTAAGGTTGTATCAATTTTATTAGTTTTTTAAAGAATCAGTTTTTAGTTTATCATTTCTGTGGGGTTTTCATTTCCAGGATATTTATTTCCCTTATGATTTTTAGTACATTGTTTTTTGCACTCATCATGTTTGTATATTTCTGGGCTTTTTAATTTTTAAATTCATGTTCAGTTCATCCATCTTCTACTTTTCTATTTTGTTAAAGTATGCTTGTAATAATATACAAATCTATCATAACAAGAGAAATGTACAACAAACAAATTTGGAGTTTCACCTTATAACTTACAAATGAGTAGAGATGACCAAAAATGGACACAGTCAATATTAAAGATTGGTTTCTCAGTATGTAGATGCATCGATGCAGTTTTAGTGAAACTGTGCTTCAGTATTACCATTTTAGAAAGCAATTTGAATTTATGCAAATAAAGTAACTAAAATTTCCAGATCTTTTGTCTTAAAGATTTTGCTAATGCACATATATTATTTACAGCAGCACCTTTTTGTGATAGGACAGAATCAAAAACAAAGTAAGCTCCATTGATTTGAGAAAAGCAAAACAAACTGTAGAACATAAATATTAGGCGATATTATGGTTCTGTAAGAAATGATCAATAGGATGAATACAGAGAAGTGTATAAATATCTACACGGAATGAAACAAATTGAAGTAAACAGAAACAAGAAAATGATGAGTACAATGACTCCAAAATTGTAAATTGAAAGAACAATCATATATGCACACACACAGCATTAAGAGTGAATGTTGTAAAATTATAATAAATAAGAATGGCTAAAAAGAAGACATATGAATATCTTCTACCCTACCTTTCTTCAGAGTGCACGTTGCACATGTATTCAGACTTTTTCAATTTATTTATTAGTTATATTTTTTTTCTTTTTCCATTTTTTGGCTTTAAAATACTATATGTTGTAGAAGATAGATTAATGGAAGTGGAAAGGAAAAGGCTACAGGGTACAGTTAAAGTGATGTAAAAATAAAAGACATCCATGAAAACTTATTTTGGAAAATTGTGTTTTTAGAATCATATGCTTCTGTATCCATGGGAAAATTAATGTCATTTAAATTGCTTTGCGATTTCCTGAGGACAATCCAGTCCACTTTCCTCCTTCCGTTCAATTTTGAATACAATTTATTGTCTGGACTATTCTATCCATCCCAGATTTCCCTATGAAAGGATATGCTCCATTACTAATCTAAACAAATATCTGCCATAATTTAGACATTAGCCCAAACAATAGAAAGCTTTGGCTCTTTAAGTTGACCAAAGTTGCCTTTTAAAAAAATTTAGCCAATGGCCATGCTGAGCTGAGTGAGTGATCTCTGAAATAAAGTTTGGACAAAACGTAAGATGACAATAGTTTTTTTTTTTTTATGTTCCTTATAGACCAGTTCTGAAAATGATTTAAAAAACAAAGTTGCAGAAGTAGTTGTAACAATGACAGAATCATTTCGTTTTGTATTTGACATTTTGTTTTATTATTTATTTTCGAAACATTCTTTGCTTTTTAAATTTTGAATTCCAAACTCTTTCTCTCCCTCTTACCCTCTTCCATACCCACTGAGAAGGCAAGCAAAATATTTGTTATACATGGGAAGTCATGCAAAGCATATTTCCATAATAGTTTTATTTCAAAAAAAGCAAGAAAAATAAAGTGAGAAAAATATACTTTCATTTGTACCAAAAGTTCATCAGTTCTCCTTCTGTAAATGGATAACATGTTTTCATTATGTCTTTGGTAACGGTTAAAGTAGCCAAGGATTTCAGAGTTGATGACCATTATAATATTGTTATTATTTTGAACAATGATGTCATGCTTCTTCTTATTTGGAGAAGCTCATATAGGTCTTGCCACGTTGCTTTTTAGACCATGCCCCTTTATCATTTCGCATAACACTCCATCAAAATCATGTGCCACGACTTGTTCAGCCTTTCCTCAACTGGCAAGCATCCCCTCAATTTTCAATTCTTTGCCACCACAAAAAGAACTACTTTAAATATTTTTGCACATATAGGTCCTTTTTCTTTAATCTCTTTGGGATACAGACCCAGTCATATTATTTCTGAGTTAGTTGCATAGCCCTTGGGGCTCAGTTTCAAATTGATCTCCAGAATGGTTGGACCAGTTCACCACTCCACCAGTAGTTCATTAGTATACCTATTTTCCCCTCATTTCCTTCAGCTTTTGTCATTTCTGATAGGTATGAGGTAGTTACCTCAGAGTTGTTTTAATTTGCATTTCTGTAATCAATAGTGAGAGCATTTTTCATGTTACTACAGATAGCTTTGAATTTCTCTGAAAACTAGCTGTTCATATCTTTTGATGATTTACAATTTTGAAATGGCTCTTATTTTTTTGTAAGTTGGACTCAGTTCTATATACTCAGCATATAGCTGAGAAATGAAGACTCTGTTAGAGAAACTTGCTGTAAACAATCTGATGTTCCTTCACTGTACATCATACCCTTTTGCATGGGCAGCTAGGTGGTGCAGCGGATAGAGCACCAGTGCAGGAGTCAGAAGGACCTGGGTTCAAATCTCACCTCAGACACCTGACATTCACTAGCTGTGTGACCTTGGGCAAATCACTTAACCTCAATTGCCTCATCCTAGGTCATCTCCAGTCATTCTGATGAATGTCTGGTCACTAGATTCAGATGGCTCTGGAGAAGAAGTGAGGCTGGTGACCTGCACAGCCCTCCCTCACTCAAAACTAAGTCAAGTATAAATCATGTCATTATTTCTCTGATGACATGGTCTTCTTCAGCAATGAAGGATAAACACACATACATGCTTCTTTTATATGAAAATATTTTCTACATTCTACCTTTCCCTCCTCCCAGTGCATCTTTCTCATCCCTTCATTTCTTTTGGAGAGATTATTCCAACATAACAGACTCACATTCATGTCATCTATCTATGAGGACTCCTTTTAACTGCCCTAATATTGATAAAGTTCTTAGGAGTTATATGTCTTATCTTCTCATACAGGAATGTAAACACTTTAATTTTATTGAGTCCCTTATAATTACCCTTTCATGTTTACTTTTTTAAACTTCTCTTTCTGAACATCAAATTTTCTATTCAGCATTGGTTTTTTCATTAGAAATGCTTAATAGTCCTCTATTTCATGGAATATTTATCTCAGTTTTGCTGAGTAGGTGATTCTTGGTTGTAATCCAACTGCTTTATTTTCTGGAACAAATGTGGAAGCTGGTAATCTTATGCAGTTCTAACTGTGGCTCCATGATGTATGAATTATTTCTTTCTGATTACTTGAAGTATTTTCTCTTTCACTAGGGAGGTCAACAATATGGCTATAATATTAGTGGGAGTTATCATTTGGGGATCTCTTTCAGGAGATGTTTGATGAGTGCTTTTAATTTCTATTTTACCCTCTGGATGCAAGATAGCAGGGTCTTTTTCCTTTATAATTTCTTGAAATATGACATCCAAGGTTTTTTTTTAACATGGATTTCATGTAATTTAATAATTCTCATTATCTAGATCAGATTTTTCCCAAAAAGATATTTTACATTTTCTTCCATTTTTTCATTCTTTTTGACTTTGTCTTATTGTTTCTAGCTATCTTGTGGAATCGTTAACTTCGACTTGACAAATTCTAATTTTTAAAGAAATGATTTATTTAATGACATCTTGTACCCTTTTCCCATTTATACAATTGTGCTTTTGAAAAATGTTCTCTTCAGTTGATTGTTATGCCTCTTTTATCATTTGGCCAATTCTGTTTTTAAGGTATTATTTTTTCAATATTTTTGTGCCTCTTTTTTCAGGTTGCTTATTCTCTTTTCATAATATTTTTGCATCATTCTTATTTTTTTCACAATGTTTTCTCTAGAACTCTTAGCTCTTTCTTTAACTCTTTCAGGAATTCTTGTTGGATTTGGGTCCAATTAGCAATTTTGAGGCTTTGTTTGTAGCTGTTTTCACATTGTTGTCTTCTTCTGAATTCATATTTTGGTTTTTCCTGCTACCATATTAGCTTTTCATGGTCAAGTTCTTTTTGTTGTTGTTGTTGTTGTTACTTGCTCATTTTCTAGGCCCTTTCTTAACTTTTTTAAACTGAGTCTCTCAGCTCTTTGGGGTGGGGAAGCACAGTCAAAGCTTCTGGTTTGTTTTCTTTTATCTTGCCATTTTCAAAACTAATTCTGTCAGTCTGCAATGTTTTTGGTGCTTCAAAAGTGGTGTTTTATGGAAAGAAGTATAGTCTATCTCTAGAAAATATCTCTATCTCTGTGTTATCCAGGAAAGGCCCTTGGTCCCCAACTGCTCTTTGCAGAATCCTTAATTCCCTATGATAAAATCCTAACCCTTGTCTACACTGGAACTATGACCCAGAACTATGCATGGGCAATACAGTTGCCAAACAGCACCAGGTGCACCTGGTATCATCAAAGAATCCCCTTCAATCTCTTTCTGACAGTTGTCTAACACCCTGACTGACCCTTTCCTGATAGTTTTCAAAGAGGCTGTGGTTGCAACTGCTGGGTCCTCTGCCACAATATCACAGACTTTTCCCCTCAAGTTTTGTTAGGCTGGAAAATGTTTCATTGTGACCTTTTGTTTTTGTCTCTGCTGCACCAAAATTTGATTTGAGACATTATTTTAAAATTGTTTGGAGTGGAATGTTGGGAGAATTCAGCTGAGTGGCTGTTCTTAACCCTTTATCTTGACTCAGCCTATACAGAATCATTTCATTAATTGGACTAAATCTGTTAAAGTTACTAGATTCAGTAACATATATAAAATGAATCCAACAAGCAGAACCACAGGAAGAGCACTTAGAGGCCTGAGTAAGCATCTTTTTTTCAGACTCTGTCTATTTGATTTAGCAACTTGATTTTAAAGTGTTTTACAAAATTCATCAACTCACATGAGATATACTGACATTATATCAAAATGTAAATTAAATATAAGAAATGAAAACTTAAATTTTAATATATTTTCATAAATATTTATTCTAAATTATTCAAAATTCTCATTTATATTTTTGAATGACTTCAGTAAATGAAGTCCAGTATAATTTTTAAAGCCCTGAATATAAATGCACAATTTGTAAATATCAAGACTTTACTTTTGATTATAACAAAACAAGCAAATTTGGTCCATTATTTTAGAACCTTCATCCAAAGCACATTCATAAATATATATATATGATTTGATACTTTTATCATCTCAATCATATGTGTTAGGACAACAAACAGGGTACCAGAAGAACAGACATGGAAACCCATAAGGAAGTTCAATATTGTAACATCAGGTTGTGTTTAAATGTAAGTTATAAGTAGATTGAATAGAGTATAAAATGAATTTTTTCTTGGTGTCATACTCATTTATTTTTTCTTTTTATTTATTTATTTATTTTTAGTTTTCAACATTCATTTCCACAAGATTTTTAGTTCCAAATTTTCTCCCCATCCCTTCCTTGTGCCCACCCCAAAACAGGGTATATTTGGACTACCCATCCCCCCAATCTGCCCTCTTCTATCATAACCTTCCCTTCCCTTATCCTCATCTCCTCAACTTTCTTGTAGGGAAAGATAGATTTCTATACACCATTGTCTGTGTGTCGTTTTCCAACCACATGTAAAGCAATTTTTAACATTCATTTTTAAAACTTTGAGTTTCAGCTTTTCTCCCTTCTTCCTTCCCTACATATCCCTGCAAAGAAGGCAAGCAATTCAATGTAGGTTATACATGTGGAGTTATTGAAAAGACTTCCATAAAGTCATGTTGTGAAAGATTAACCATATTTCCCTCCAACCTATCCTGTCCCCCCCATTTATTCTATTCTCTCTTTTGATCCTATCCCTCCTCAAAAGTGTTTACTTCTAATTACCCTCTCCTCTCATTGGCCCTACCTTCTATCAACCCCCATTCCTCACTTATCCCCTTCTCCCCTACTTTTCTGTAGTGTAAGATAGATTTTTCGACCAAATTGTGTGTGCATGGTATTTCCTCCTTAAGCCCAATGTGATGAGAATAAGGTTCACTCTTTCGCTCTCACCTCCATCCTCTTTCTCTTCATTGAAAAAGCTTTCTTTTGCCCCTTTTATGTGAGATAATTTGCCCATTCTATTTCTCTCTTTCTCTTCCCAATACATTACTCTCTCACCCCTTAATTTTATTGTTTTAAATATCATTCCTTCCTATTCAACTTACCCTTGTCCTCTGTCTTTTTGTATATAACCCCTCCAACTACTCTAATATTGAAAACAGTCTTAAAAGTTACAAATATGATCTTTTCATGTATGAATGTAAACAGTTCAACTTTAGTAAGTACCTTCTGATTTCTCTTTTCTGTTTACGTTTTCATACTTCTTTTGATTCTTGTCAGCATTGGTCTTTCATCAAGAATGCTTGAAAGTCCTCTATTTCATTGAATGACCATTTTTGCCCACATTCAGTTTTTTCTGGGGAGGTGATTCTTGATTTTAATCCTAGCTCCTTTGTCCTCTGAAATATCCTATTCCATGCCCTTCAATCCCTCAATGTAAAAGCTGCTAGATCTTGTGTTATCCTGATTGTATTTCCACAATATTCAAATTGTTTCCTTCTGGCTGCTTGCAATATTTTCTCCTTGATATGGGAGTTCTGGAATTTGGCTACAATATTCCTAGGAGTTAACTTTGGGGATTTCTTTCAGGAGGCCATCAGTGAATTCTTTCAATATTTATTTTACCCTCTGGTTCTAGATTATCACAGCAATTTTCCTTGATAATTTCATGAAAGATGATGTCTAGGCTCTTTTTTTGGATCATGTTTTCCAGGTAGTCCCATAATTTTTAAATTGTCTCTCCTGAATCTATTTTCCAGGTCACTTGTTTTACCAATGAGATATTACACATTGTCTTCAATTTTTTCATTCTTTTGGTCTTGTTTTGTAATTTCTTGATTTCTCATGAAGTCATCTGCTCCACTGTAACCTTTAAAGAATTATTTTCTTCAGTGAACTTTTGGACCTCCTTTTCCAACTGACCAATTCTGCTTTTTATGGCATTCTTCTTCTCATTGACTTTTTGAGTCTCTTTTGGCATATGGGTTAATATATTTTTTAGAAGTGTTATTTTCTTTAGCATTTTTTGGGTGTCTGTTAGCAAGAAGTTGACTCACTTTTTCATGATTTTCTAGCTTCAGTCTCATTTCTCTTCCCAATTTTTCCCCTACTTCTCTTACTTGATTTTCAAAATCATTTTTGAGCTCTTCCATGACCTAAGACCAATTCATATTTTTCTTGGAGGCTTTGGATGGAGGAGCTTTGACTTTGCTTTCTGTTTACATGTTTTGGTCTTCCTTGTTACCAAGATTCTATAGTCTTATTCTTTTTCTGGCTTTTGCTCATTTCCCCAGTCATTTACTTGACTCCTGAGCTTTTTGTCAAGATAGTTCTCTGCTTTCAGTGGGGGTAGGGGAGTGTACAATCAACTGCTCTATCTGCCCACAATCTATAGGCCTAGACCTCCAGAAACAGTGGATGAAGCTGCCCCTGCTGCTTCTGAGGCTGCCATGGGTTCCTCCATCCCCTTACCCCTCTGCCACCCTGGGTCTAGGCCCTGACCTCTGTACTTTCTCATGTTGTCCCACAAGTTCTTTCCACTGACCTTCCAATTTGTCCTTAGTGTTTTGGGGTCATGAAGTTTGGAAAGCTCCACAAGTATGAGAGATTCAGTCCTCCCAAAACCTGCTGAGGTCCTCTCTGTGCTGGATACTACCTACACTGGACTGTGCTCTACTCCTAGCAAGACATGATAGACACTTCCCAGTGACCTTCCAGGCTGTCTTGGGCTGGACATTTGCTTTGCTCTATCATTCTTTGGATTCTGCAGCTCTAAAATTTGTTTTAGAGTCATTTTTTGCAGTTATTTGGCTGGGCTTGGAGGAGTGCTAGAGAAAATCTGCACTGTTACTCCACCATCTTGGCTACTTATCTTATGAACTTTCATAAAAATATCCTCTTGAAGCATCATTGCATCCAAAATGGATTATCATTTTATTTTTCAAATAAGTTTAGGGTTTTGACTATTGCCAATAATGATATTCATATTTTTGGTGATCTCCTCGTAAGGTAATGTGACTATTCTGCCAGGTGTTGATGATATAAAGACAAAAATGAAACAATCACTGTTCTAAAGGATTTTGTATTTTATCAAGAATCAAAACATGAATAAGGATATAAAAGATAAATACAAAACAAGTAAAGGTAACTTGAGAAGGGAAAGGAAGTATAAGGAGATAAATCAATAAAGGTTTCATACAGAAAATATCATTTGGGCAGAGATTTGAGGTGCAATAATCCCATGGGGGTGACATTCTAAATTTTATTGTCCCCATTTTATTCATGAAGAACATGGAGCTCATAAAATTAATGACTCTCATATGTTGTATGTATTTATCTATTTTGTGTTTTATTTTCCTTATTAGATTGTACAGGAGTGGAAGGACCATGTTTTGTTGTATCTAATTTTATATCAGATACAGTGCTGTACACTGTGAACAGTAAAATTTGTTATTTTATCTAAATTTGTTAAATAATTAAAAAATAAAAATTTGGTAAATTGTGATCCAGGATCACACAGGAAGCTTTAGAGCTTCCTGTTTTATAAGTAGGGAAACCAAGACCTAGACAGAGTAACTTGCTCAAGGTCACACAGCCACTTTTTGTGAGAGAGCTGAGACTAGACTCTCAGGTACCCTCTTTCCACTGCAGCTGAAAGCTCTTCCCATTATTCTATATACCTATCTCAACATTGTTCTCTTTTCCTCAAATATTCATGACTGCTCAAAAATATCAGTAATTGATTTATATGCATCAAATGACAACAGCATCCTTCCCAAAAGAAAATGAATTAAATTACAGGGAGAAACAGCAAACTATAATAGTTGGAAACCTCAAAATGCTCCTTTCAAGCTTAGACAAGTCTAACAATAAGATAAAAAGAAGAGTTGCTTATTTGAATAGGATTTTATAGAAGTTTGGTATGATTGATTTCTGGTTATTTCTGAAAGATGTATGTATATTTCTTGGATTTGCATTGCATTTTTTGGTAAAAATTGCCTGATAAAGCTTAAAAATCACATAAAAATGAAGAAAATCAGAAATATTAAATATATCATTGACCACCATACAATAAAAATTATAATCAATAAAAAAAAATTTAAAGAATTCAGAGTTTAATAACAACCAATTACTTGTAATGAATATTTGGGATCAAACCTTAGACTTGGGCATTGTTAAGAGGACTATAAACCAATGGAACCAGACCTATTTAGATGATCAGAACTTATTTTAGCAGATATGTTATGGGATGTAGGTGGCTACTAAGTCCACTTATAAACAGGTGGGAGTAATGGAGGTTAAGGAAAAAGATATTTGTATATGAAGTATATTTTGGCTCTGAATTGGCCAAATGATGGCTATGAATATTTATTTTAAAAATCAAATCCATATGGCTAAAAACTGGAAATCAAGGGGATGCCCATCAATTGGGGAATGGCTGAACAAATTGTGGTATATGAATGTAATGGAATACTATTGTGTTATAAGAAATGATGAACAAGAAGACTTCAGAGAGGCCTAGAAAGACTTATATGATCTGATACTGAGTGAAAGAAGAACCAGGAGAACTTTGTGCGCAGCAATGACCACAGTGTGGGAGAGTTTTCTTCTGGTAGACTTGGATCTTCATAGCAATGCAAAGACATAAAAAAAATTCCCAATGGTCTTCTAAGGTAAAAATATCATTCACATCCAGAGAAAGAACTATGGAATTCAATCGCAGAATGTAGCAGATCATTTTATTACGTTTTGGTTTGTTATATTATTTCTCCCATTCATTTTAATTCTTCTCTGCAACATGACTAAGATGAAGGTGTATTTAGTGGGAATGTATGTGTAGAACCTATATAGAACTGTATGCCATCTCAGGGAGGGAGGGGAAATGGAAAGGGGAAGGAGAAGGAAGAAGGGAAAATATCTAGGTTATATGGAAGTGATTGTGGAGCACTGAAAATACATAAAATGAAATAAAATAAAAAAACCAAATCCATGCTTAAAGGAATTGTTGTGTCTAGGCTATCAAAATATTTTAATAAAAACAGTATCAGAAAGAAGGCAGATAAACCTCTGAAAATCACTACAAACTTTGTTATTACCAAATAACATGACCACATAAGGATGTCAAGCACTGCCCAAAAGCATGAGATATCCTTAGGAAGACACATAGACATTCTTTCCTACAACTGTTTCCCAGATCATCTTCACTTAACTTTGCATTGACTGCTGACCATGGTACTGACCACTTTTCTGATAGTTGTAATAGCATCAATATTAAACATGGAAAGAGTGCAGTAGAACAAAGGAATGGGAACACATTCCAGAGAATCTTGGCAAAATTAAAGTTATCAAAAGCAAATTAAATACATCTACAATGATGATAAAAATTCATTAAAAAGGTCTAACCCTTGTATCTACTCACACTCACAATACCAAATAGTTATATTCATAATATATCACCAAAGGATCATTCATAAATCACACTAGTATTCATCCAAAGGCACTAAAATTTCTCCCGAGGCCCATTTCCAAAAATTTCTAAATTATTCTGAGAAGATACCTTGAAATAATGGTCTGCAATAACTTTGAGAGATTCACCTAGAATAGTCTTTTTTAAAAGTGAAATAAGTGAATTAGTCTGTGGTACTCTCAAGCTTCTATAATCTAGAACCTTTTAACCCTCTATAGCTACCAGTAATCATTTCTCATCCTTTTCTCATCTCAGCTATCACAGTCTGTTCTCAGAAAAGATCTGAGATCATCCATTTACATTTCAGGCAGTGTAGCATAATGAAAAGCAAGCTAGCTTCAAAGTCAGAAAGACCTGAGCTCAGTTTTGAATTCTGACACACACTGGCTGTGTGATCTTGGACCAACCACTTAATCCTTCAGTGCCTCAGACAAGACTAGGAGTAAAAGTTACAAAGAAATATTAGTAGATGGGGTTTTCTCACTGGGAATTCCCTACACCAATAAAATCACAAGTTGCACACACACACACACACACACACACACACAGTTATTTTCCTTAGGAGTATTTGTATTTCCCTGTCACACAAATTCATGATTTATAATAATAAAGACACAGTTGTCTCTCAGTGTGCAATGTACTACCACTATGGATAGACAAGACTGTTTTGAATAGTTATGGATGCAGTTGAGGAGATTATTCAGTGTCCCAGGACTTGATGCAACCAGAATGATGGCATTATAAGCAGGAGATTTGTCCATCTGGAGACTCTCACCATCTGTAGAGGATCCCAGCTTAATGTGCATTTCTCTGTGACTATAACAAATTTTGGTAAGCACCTGTTTCCTGATGCTGTGTCTTGCCTCATGTTAATCATAGTACTGTCATATTGTAGATTTAATTCTGGAAGAAATCACAGGTGTCATCCAACTCCATCAGTTTGCATATGAGGAAATCGATGCAGGCTGGCTAGCCAGGTACTACTCAGCTAAGGTCACAGGGGTGGCCAATCATGTCAATCTCTATCTTATTCCTGGAATCATAATTTTTCCTGGGCTTACTTCTCTGGGGATTGCCTGCCAGTCCAATAAAGGAACTAGGCTATCTAATGTTTTGATTCAATCCCTACCTCAAATTCTAAAGGAACAATTATATTCAGGGCTCTAGTCTGGTACCTTATCCTCTCAGGTGATTTTCAGAATCTTCCTAAGACTGTTCAAATGGAAGCAATTCAATTTCCTGGCATGGCACAGGTAGACTGTCCATGTTTCACAGGCATGCAACAATGAGGTCAGCACAACGGCTCTGTAGACCTTCAGTTTGGTAGTCAGTCTTTCTGTTTCTCTGGACTCTATCTCTCTACACATAATTCCTTCCCAGCTAGGCGTCTTTTCATTGGCTCTTACCTCTGCTTCCTGTCTTCATGTGCCTTCAGTATTCAATTCAAATCCTACCTTCTGCAGGAAATCTTTCATAGTCCCCTAAGCCCCTTGTCCATTTCTTCTGAGATTAGGTCCCATTTATACTGTATATAATTTTAGGTACTTCATTGATTGGATAGTTTTTCCCCATTAAAAAGAAAGAGTTTTGAGGGTAGGGACTATGGTAGATATTTTTTACTTTCTTTATATCCTCAGTCCTGAGCATAGAACTGGTACATAGTAAGTAAATGCTAGTTAACTGACAGAAAATAAAGAGGGAGAAAGTGGACAGAGAGGGAAATAGAAAAAAACTAACAGGAAAAGGGAAGAAGTGGGGAAAAGAGGAAGGAAAAGAAATAAGGAATGGCAGAAGGAAAGAGAAGAGACAGATGTGGAAGACACTGAACTAGGAGCATTGTTGCATCACACACACACACACACACACACACACACACACAACTTTTAGAGTGACAACCAAAATTAGCAATCATATCAACCAACACTCAAATCAATTGATCCATAAACAATTATTGAGTACCTACTGTGTGCTAAACATTGTGCTTAGCACTAGGGACACAAAAAGAGGCAAAAGACAGTCCTTGTCTTCAAGGAGCACTTTAACACATGAGGAACTTGAACTGAAGTCCCAAGACATTAATGAACTTTCTCAAGATCAGTGACAGAGATAAGACTGAAAACCAGGTGTCCCACCTCCCAGTCCATTGCTTTTTCTGGCATATCCATAAACTTGCCTCTGATAAATAGTAGAGAACTGCACCAGGCTCTTTCTTACTATGGGAAAAAAAGGGGTACAGGTTGATGGATGTTGGAAATGAGTAACCACAGCTCGTCCCAGGTGGACAGAACATGCCCAGAAGAGGCAGGACATGACTGAAACTAAGGATCAAGTGGAGAACAATAATGACAGCGGCTTATGTGTATGGCTCCTTATATCTATTATCTCACTGGATCCTCACAGTCGCTCACTAAGGTCACCGTAGATGGGTTGGCATCTACACAATTCAATAGAGTATCAATGTAACAAGCTCACAATTGCAAATATGTCTGATGAAACTTCCTAAAAATTGATCTACAGTCCCAAAGAAACCTTGTCTTATGATGCTGAAGGATCTGCTATATTCTGACTCCCATACCTTGCCTCTGCGTGAACCAGTAAAACTAGAATCTGGCCCCAGCTGACCCTTCAAGAGTGTTAGTAATCTCCTTGGGCTCTTGAAAGTGATACTAACAATAGTTAACATTTCTATAGTGTTTCCTATGCACCAGGCCCTGGGCTAAGTACTTTATAATTATCTCACATAAGTCTTACATTAACCTTGGAAGGTAGGTGCTATTAACATCTTTATTTAACAGATAGGGAAACAGAGGCCATGAGGGGGTAAACAACTTGATGATCATACAACCAGTAAATATCTGAAGCCAGATCTGAGGTCAGGTCCGGTGCTCTATTCACTATACCATCTAGTTGCCCAGCCATGAGAAGTTGCCTTATAAAGGAAGAGGAAGGGGAGTAAGTCTTTTCATCTCCTCTGACCTCAGTTGCCTTACTTGTAAAATGAACGAGTTGTATGAAATGACCTCTGGAGTGCTTTTCAGGTCTAGGTCTGTGATACTCTGATTACACAAGTAGTGACAGTATGTCAGCGTGCTACCTCTTCCAGCTAACAAGTTTGTCTTTAAGCAGCAGCTGTCCAAAGAATGATTCACCAACCAGCTGGGTGATACATCACGGGCTCTCCCACACCTTTCAGTGCATCTGAACTCACTCTATGGGAGTCAGTTGTCCACTTTGCTTATGCATAAGAGGACCAAATTTACATTTATCTGATGCTTTATAACTTTCAAAGTGATTTCTTGACCATAACACTGCAAAACAATAGTGTATGTATCTGAATGATATTTTTATATAAAAAATCTGTGAATAAGAGAAATTAAGTGATTTTGCTCCAGGTGACATAATAGTAAATGAGAGAGCAGGGACTATGGCTTTGATAATCTTTTCATTTTGCCATGTTGCCTATCCAAGTTCCATCATCTCTCTGACACTCAGTTTCTTTTATTGTAACATGTAGGAGTTGATTTAGATTTTCTTTAAGATCCCTTTCGGCTTGAGAATTCTGATTTCAACCCTCATATTGTACTTTCCATTTCAATATTTATGAAACAAAAGATAATTTGACACCAATGAATGACATTTATAAGGAGCATTCATTTCCTCCATACTCTTTGCCTACCCATGTCATTTGTATGAAAATTTCCTTAAATGGTCTCTTCAAGCTCCTCTTATCTAAGAAATGGGAAGTAAGAAAAATGAAATGAGAACTGCGCTACCTCTTACTAGCCATGTAACTTTGGGCAAGTCATTTAATCTGTCTATGCCTTAGTTTCTTAAACTGTGAAATTAGGAGGTCAGACTAGATGGCCTTTCGGATCCTTTCTGACTCTAGCACTATAATCTCATGATGCTGCTCTTAAATAAGCCAGGGAGAAGTCTGGCATCTCCTTTTTTCTTGTGAAAATAACCTCCATTGCTGAAGATGACAGTGATGGGTGGGTGCATGGAAGCACTAAACAACAAACGCATTTTGAAGACAGAGGGCTGGAACAGATGATTTTCTGATGCCCTTTCCAGCTTCATGTTGCTACAGAGTATTAGTGACAGCATCTGCTAGCATTCAGCAAGGGTCCATGGCAGCCCGGTGAGCAGTGACAGGCAAGGAATTAAAGAGCTCAATCTCTGATCATAGTGATGAGACAAAGGATTTTGCCCAGTAAGGTAATGACATGAGTTATTCACACTGCATAACTTGGCTATCAGGAGGAGGGTAGGTTGGCCTACAGCCGAGAGAGAGACAAGGAATCTCCCTGTTCTTAGCAGTTGGTATATTAAGATAAAATATGACATAGACTTGGTGTTTTCAGTCTAATAAAGGGATGAAATATATACGCAAATTGCTAGAGTCAATAGGGAGCCACTGGAGTTTATTGAGAAAGGCATAAAGTGAAATCAAACCTGTACTTTAGAAGAATTACTTTAATAGCTCTGCGAGGAATATATTGTAAAGGGGAGTTACTTGAGTCAGAGAAGAGACCATTGCAAGTTAAAAAGCTGTTTTAGTTTTAAAACCCATCATGAATGACTTCCAGGTCATATGATAAACAAGATGGAGGACAAGACATTTTCTCTGATCCCCTCAACCTCCCAAACAAAAATTATATGCCAAAGACAAAGAAACTTCAGGCATCTCCGTGATTTAGGATACTTGGAATTCAAAAAAAGGTTAAAAAAATCATGAACTGCTTCTACCCTGAGTTCCCTCAACTCCCTTTCCCCACACCCCACACTATCAGCAATGAGTTTGCACTAGCCAACCCACATGGGCTTTCAACAAAACCCATAGTCAGGAGCACATCCCAGGCAAACTGGTTATTGGCCCTGGCCCAACAAACTCCAGAGCCTGGATCAAGGTTCTCCAAGGCTCTGGAAAGAAGGAGGGGAGACCCTCAGATACAAAGGAAAGGAAACTTGAATAACATGAGACTATTCTATACTCACCATAAAATGCAGGAAGGAATGAAATAATGTGCTCTGAAGGGGAATGGAGCTCAGGATGCAGGCCAGAGGGAACTACCCTACATACTTCAGCTCAACTACAAATGACAATAAGATTGAACATTCAATAATCAAAGTATTTGAAACACTTAGAAAGAAAACTAGACCTGAAAAGGTTATGTGCTTCTCATATGCCCCAGATAACAAGAAGAGCAATAGCAGTGACAACAGAGAGACCAGTAAAAATGAAATAAACAAAAAAGCCTTCTTTCTAATAGTCACAAAGAGAAAGGAGCGAATGTGGAAGTTAGGTGGGGTAAGAGTGAAGAGCAAATCGACGGCATTATGGACACAATCAGGAGACACCCAATCTACAGGACCATCTATGTTTTGGTGGGGCCATATTACAAAATGGGAAGGAACATGAAAGGGTAGGAGGGAAATAGGGGAGGGGGTTTTATGGATGGATCAAAGAAAGGGGTAACAATGAGGGAAGGGTTCCCCTGGTATTCTCAGGAAGAGAAGAATCTTTAGAGGAATAGGGAGGAGGTAGGGAGAAGGACTGAAAAAGGGAGAAAGGGAAAGAAATGAGGGAGGCTTTGTTTTTTTAAGTGGTTGTAATTATTAAGAATGGATGAAAAGACATATTTGAAGAAGTAAGTCTTGTGCTGAGTGTGGTCTGGAATTTGGTATTTAAAAAGATCACCTTGGGAAAAAGAGAGCTGAATACCCTAGAGACAACTAGACCTTGTAAGATTGGAGAGTAGGGACCCTGAGAAGATATTCTGAGGCCAATTGGGGGGTAAAAATGTAACCAGGAGTAGGTAGAGATGAGGGTGGATAGCATAATCAAGGATTTACTGGTGCTTGGTGGGGGGCAGTTTCCTACCATGGGATAGTCCTTCTCCCCTAACACCGAAAGGATTGGACTTTGTTCTGTAAGTGAGGCATAATTGAAAAGGGGAATCCTCAAGGCCACATTTAAAAAGTGGTGGCAAAAATTTCAAAGAGGATAGCCCAAAATGGATACCTTGGAAGTTGTGATTCTATGAAGAATACAGAAAATAGACAGACTAGAGAATTATAGGATCTAGGAACCAGAGAATAGGGGTCTAAAGCATTCAGAAAGAGAAGAGGATAATGAAGAGAATAAGACAACTCTCTCTGGTAAGGGGCCCAAAAATGAAATTTTAAAAACTAAAGAACAGTACTAGTTGCGAAGGAAAACAGAAAAGTGAAATCTACTCAATTGAAAGGAGAAAAAAAGGGGAAGAATGAAATAACTGCATTAAAAACAGGAAAGAAAAAGGAACTTAGGGGCAAAATCCCAAAGGAAAAGGGATAACTCATAAGTGGAAAGAATCAGGTGTGAGGGGGAGGGAACTGAAGTAATATAATATTATATCTACAGCAAAAGAGAAAACAATATTAGAGACAAAGAGAGGATATAAACATAACTCTCATAACTTTTAATGTGAATAAATTTAGCAAAGGGAAAAAAGTGACAGATTGGATAAGAAAACAAAATTCTGCAATATGTTGCTTATAACAAACATATTTTTAAAATAAAGACATACATTAAATAAAATGAGGGGATTGAAAAAAGATGAAAAGAGTGAATACAAAATAGCAGGAGTTGCAATCATGTTATATGACAAACAGAAATAAACATCCAAAAAATAACGAGATAAACAAGGAACCTACATTAAGATAAAAGGAAATGAAGATAGCAAACCAGTATTGGTGAAAAACTTATATGTTCCAAATACTTTAGCATCCAAATTCATAAATGAAACATAAACTAGGCTATAAGAAGACATAGTGATGCAAAAGTGACAGAAGGCTTCAATCTCTCTCAGTTTTAGATAAATATAAAAGAAAGATAAACAAAAGGAAAAATATGAAACTGAACAAATTTACTGAAAAAACTAAGTTGAGAAACTTATGGTGTCTTCTAAATGGGACAACAAAAAAATATACATATCTTTCAGCACCATTTGGAACTTTTATAGCAACTGACTATATAGTGATTAGTTATAGAGATATTGCAAAAACATGTTAAAAAGTGCAAATAGTAAACACATATTTTATAAACCATAATGCCATAAAAATAGTCATCAGTCACAAAATAGGACCCAAATGAAAATTTAGCAATGAAATTCTAAATAATGAATGAGTCAAAGAAGAAATCATAGAAACAGTAATTATGTGAAAGAAAAATGACAAAATGAAAAAATTTCTAGATTGAAGAAAAAGTATTCCTTAGGGGAAAAAATCATATAAACATATGTTTGTATGCATAAATATATTTGTATGTTTTAATATAAACATATGTTAACAAAACAGAAGAAGAGAGAATTAATGAATTGAATTTGCTTTTTTTAAAAATTAAAAAGATGACTTCTGGTGCCAACATGACAGAATGAGGGGCCAGGAACTCTCTGAAGACTTCCCAAATTCTCCAAACAATTAGAACCACCTAAGAATTTATCTAGAAGCAGGGAAGTAACTTACCAGCCTGGCAGGAAAAGTCTTTCTCATTGGGTGAGAGGAGAGCAGGGTCCAAGAGCAGCAGCAGCCTCACAACAGGGGCCAAGCAGCCAAGACTCTAAGCCTAGGGCAATCCTGATGAAAGGCCCCACCCTCCTAGTTTGTAGCCCCCTAGGCTAGTGAGCAATCAGTGTGTCTCAACAAGGTCCTAATTCAGCACCTCTACCCCAGCACAAGCAATCAACAACATTTTGACCCCATTGCTGATCCACCCCTGGCCTATCAAGCAGAGGGACCCTGTTACTATAGCAACCCAGTAGCAGGACACATTTATCAGACACATCAGGAACAAAATTACTCCTCCAGGGCCTGCTAACAGGGAGACCCTGTTTCCATAGCAACCCAACAGCATGTCCACACCCACATCCAGGGGAGGCCAACAGGGAGGCCCCACCCCCTAGCACAAGCCAGATAGGAAGTTTATCCTCCAGAGAAAACAAGCATCTAAATCTTGAAGCTCAGCTAAAGCCAGTAGTAAGACATACAATTCCAGGACCTAAACCTTTGGGCAGTACAAGACCACAGCCCAATTCTCTAATAAATGCACCAAATCACAAAAAAGGCAGAAAAAATGAGCAAAGAATACAAAAAAGGAGCTTAACTATAGAAAATTACTATGACAATAGGGAGGATCAAGGCATAAACTTAGAATAGGACCATAGTGTCAAATGGCTACATGTGAAGCTTCAAAGAAAAATGACATTTGGTATCAGGCCCAAAGAGATTCCCTAGAAGAGCTTAAAAAGGATTTTAAAAAGAAAATTAGAGATATAGGAGAAAAATTGGGAACAGAAATGAGAGTAATACAAGAGAATCATGAAAAAAGAGTCAATAGCATGGGGAAAGTTACACAAAAATTTACTGAGGAAATTTATTCGCTAAAAAATAGAAGAAAAAAATGTAAATAAAATAAAGGGACGAGAAAGAAAATTGCACTGGAAAAAGAAGGGGGAGAGATTGCATGGGTTAAATTATCCCATGTAAAAGAGGCATGAAAGCATGTATTATAATACAGGGGAAGATGGGGGTGGGGTGGGTGGCAGAGAAAGTTTAAATCTTACTCTTACCAAAATTGGCTCAAAGAGGGAATAACATACACAGAAATATATGTTATGTTATAAGAAAATAAAAGGGATAGGGATAATTAGAAGGGGGAGGAGGGACTGACGAAAAGGAGAGTATATTGGGGAAGATAGTGATCAGAAGAAAAATCTTTTTCTTAGCAGTACATGGCCCCTATACAAAAACTGAACAAATATTAGGACATAAAAACCTCACAACTAAGTGCAGAGAAACAGAAATGGTAAACACATCCTTTTCAGATTATAATACAATAAAAATTGTATTCAATAATGGACAGTGGTAAGGAGATTAAAATTAATTGGAAATTAAATAATCTAATCCTAGAAAAAAATAAATGGTCAAAGAACAAATCATAGAAACAATCAATAATTTCATTAAAGAAAATGATGACAATAAGACAACATACCAGAATTTATGGGATGCAGCCAGAGCATGCAGGCAGGACTTAAGGGGACAAATTATATTTCTAGTTGCTTACATCAATAAAAAATAGGAAAAAAGCAGATAAATGAATTGGACATACAAGAAGAAAACAAATTACTTGTATCAAAAATTAAGGGTGGGAATTCACCAACAATGAAGCAGTAACTAAGACAATTGTTAGGAACTATTTTGCCCAATTATATGCCAATAATTTTGACAATATAAATAACATGAATAAATATCTGAAATTAATATATTTTCTTATGTTTTAAGTTCTAAACTGTCTCCTTTCCTCCCTCCCCATCCTGCACTAGAGAAAGTCACTATTTGACACAGATTTATAAATAAGTTTAAACCATTTGATATATATATATACTTCTATTTATCTGTTCTTTCTCTGGAGGTAGGTAGCATGATTTTTCAGAGCTTCTTTTAGTTTGAGTATTTATAAGAATATGAGCCATTTCCTAATTGACAAATGATCAAAGGATATAACGAGGCAGTTTTCCGAAGAAGATCTATCCTCACATTAAAAAAAATGCCCTAAATCGCTATTGATGAGAGAAATTCAAATTTTTTAAATAAATTTATTTATTTAACTTTTTACAATCATTTTCACAAAATATTGGGTTCCAAATTTTCTCCCCATTTGTCCCCTCCCCCCACCCCAATACACCTAACATTCTAATTTCCCTTAACACCAATCTGCCCTCTCTTCTATCATCCCTCCCTTCCCTTGTCCCCATCTTCCCTTTTACCCTGTAGGGCCAGATAACTTTCTGTTCCTCATTACCTGTATTTCTTATTTCCTAGTAGCAAGAATGACACTCAACAGTTGTTCCTAAAACTTTGAGTTCCAACTTCTCCCTATCCCTCCCTCCCCACCTATTCCCTTTGGGAAGGCAGGCAATTCAATATAGGCCATATCCGTGTAGTTTTACAAATGACTTCCATAATAGTCGTGTTGTGTAAGACTAACTATATTTCCCTCCCTC
>CM053772.1:18341763-18361556 GCA_028658325.1 Potorous gilbertii
ATTCTAATTTTGAGAGAACTATTTTCTTCAGTGAGCTTTTGCACCTCTTTTTCTACTTGGCTAATTCTGCTTTTGAAAGCATTCTTCTCCTCATTGGCTTTTTGAACCTCTTTTGCCAATTGAGTTAGCCTATTTTTCAGGGTGTTATTTTCTTCAGCATTTTTTTGGGGTCTTTTTTAGCAAGGTGTTAACCCGTTTTTCATGTTTTTCTTTCATCTTTCTCATTTCTCTTTCCAGTTTTTCCTCCACCTGTCTAACTTGATTTTCAAAATCTTTTTTGAGTTCTTCCATGGCCTGAGCCCACTGAATATTTATTTTGGATGTTTGTGATACAGAAGCCTTGACTTCTATGTCTTTCCCTGATGGTAAGCATTGTTCTTCCTCATCAGAAAGGAAAGGAGGAAATATCTGCTCACCAAGAAAGTAACCTTCTATGGTCTTATTTTTTTCCCCTTTTCTGGGCATTTTCCCAGCCAGTTACTTTACTTCTGAGATTCCTCTCCACACCCACCTCACCTCCAGATCTGCCCAGCTAGTGCTTGGGGTCTGAGATTCAAATGCTGCTCCCCAGACTCAGGGCTTTCAGTGGGGGCAGGGCTGCTATTCAGTTTGAGATTAAGTTCAGCTACTCGGGTTGGGGAAGGGCCATTTCATGGGGCTTAGTTCCTTCAGGGGGTTTATGTGGAGACCTTCAACAATGGATCCAAATTCCTGTCTGCTTTGGGAGCCCCTATCCACTGCTGCCTCTGCTACTGCCTCCTTAGGGGGCCTGAGTTATGGGGACACCCCGCTCCCCTCTTAGCAAGTCAGACAGGCTCTTTCACTAACCTTTGGCATCTGTGGGTGGATGGACCTGCATGGCCACTGGAGATCTATCCCTGAATGCGCTCCTCTCAGTGCCACATGGCCAAGGCAAGGCTGGGCTCTGCTCCAGATCCAGTGTGTGATGGACCTTTGGTGTTGGTTTTTCAGGGCTCTCTGGAACAGAAATCTCCTCCATTCTGTTGTTGTGCAGCTTTCACTGCTCCAGAATTTGTTAGGAGTTATTTTTACAGGTGTTTTATGGGCTGTGGATTCAGAACTAGCATATGTGAATCCTTCTACTCTGCCATCTTGACTCCACCCCCTGAGAAATTCAAATTAAAACAACTCTGAGGTATCACCTTACACCTTACATCAGATTGGCTAGTATGAAAGAAAAGAAAAAATTACAATATTACAAAAGTTGGAGAGAATGTGGAAATATTTGCACACTACTGTACTATTGGTGGAGTTGTGAACATTTGGAACTATACCCAAAGGGCTAAAAAGCTGTGCACACCTTTTGATCCACCAATATCACTACTAAGTCTATATCCCAAAGAGATCTTTAAAAAAGAAAAGGGAACTTTATGTACAAAAATATTTATAGCTTCCATTTTTGTGGTGGCAAAGAATTGGAAATTCAGGGAATATACATCAATTGTGGTATATGATCATGATGGAATACTATTTATTGTGCTTTAAAAAACCATGAGCAAGATAGTTTCAGAAAAACCTGAAAAGTCTTACATGAACTGATGCTAAGTGAAGTGACAAGAACCAGGAGAACATTGTACATAGTAACAACAATATTATATGATGATCAACTGTGAATGACTTAGCTATTTTCAGGAATACAATCCAAGACAAACCCGAAGAACTCACGATGAAGCATGCTGTCTCCAGAGCAAGAACTGACACTGAATGCAGACTGAAGTTTATTATTTTCTCTTCCTTCCTTCCTTTCTTCCTTCCTGAAGGATACTATCCAACACTCAGAAGTAATGCTCTTTCTAAAGGACATCTTTAAATTTTGTGTCCATCATAAGGTTCACTTCTCCCATTGTAAAATATCTGTCTCTCCTCCATCCCCAACTTAGGCATGTTTTACCGAAACCCTTTCCTTTCACTGTGTTTATATTTCTCTCTTTCTTTCCATCTCTTTCAAATCCTCGCTTAGTTATCACATTCATTTTCTTGTATGCCCTCTTATTCCTTAGATAAAATAGGAATTATTTTCCTTTATTTACCAATGACTTGATTAGAGCAAATCACCCATTCCCCTCTGTATTCTTCTTGCTCTCTGCCATTTTATGTGCCATCCAATTCTACAGCTGGATCCCATAAAAACATTGAATCCCCTAAAGATGGAATATTTTGAGGTTTGGAGCATGTTGTTTCAGATCTGTTTCTCTAACATCACTTTTTCCTTTTATTTTTCAAATTTACCGTTTTCTTCTATTATACATTTAGTAACAAAACTCTCTATGAGCAGTCTGTTGTTACTTTGTTGTCATTGTTAATTTTAACCACTTTCTAGGTTTTTCCCCTCCTTTTTCTGAAAATCTTGTAATTTATTTTACTATTTATACTTTTCTTGTTGACTTTTTTGTTTAATTTCTTGTATTTATATTGTCTGGAGTGTTTGCAAAGCAAACAATCCACTCTGGTTTTCTTTATAGCAATGCTTCAAATGGTTCTTTGTTACTAAATGTCATAATTAATGGTTTTCAACATGTGTCAGGTTGCCTTGAGCCCCCTTTTCCTTTGGAACATATTCCATTCCCTCCTGTGATTACTGGTGCAGAATAATATTGCATTAGTTAAATTTCTTTCCTTTATATTTTAAAGTTTGTCTCCCAGATGCTGGGAGATGATGGGAAATGATAATTTTTTGCTTGTCATTAGAGTTATTAAATTTAAGCACTTGAAATTTTCAACATTCTTTTTTGTAAATGTTTTTTCTCAAGGTAATAAATGAATTCTTTTGCTTGGCACTAAGTTTTCTGTATTTAGAAATTCTGGGCAGATTGGAGTTTTTTTGCTTCTTTTCTTCCAGATTGTCCTTCTCTTCTAGGTATTTGTTTTCTTGATCAATTGTAGTTCCTTTTATTTCTTTGGTAAGCTTTGGCACTGTGGATTCAAGGTTTTCTATTCTGCTAATTATTTCTGCTGTGTAGACCATGAATTCAACTATCACTGTTCTTTTCCCTTTCTCTTTAACCATTCAGGAATATCCTGCCATAGTTCCATGTTGTTTTAAAAATCCATAGAGTCCTCTGCCTTATTGGATATTGATTCATTTTTCTTCATCTGACAATATCTATTCACAGATCTCTGGATTTGTTTGGGTAACCTGAAGGCCATATTTCTTCCCATTATTAATATCTTCCCTGTTGGTTTATCCATTCATTCTCAAGTTCATTAATTGAGTTTTCTTCTTCCTGAGATTTTTAGTAATTTCAGTCTCTCCCCCTATATCTTATTTACTTTCTGACTCCTTCCCCTTTGATGGGGAGTTTCCTGAGGACTGAACTTCAAAGTTTTCTCTGACTCCTCCCATGCTGGAGAATTCAGTTTTCACTGACCCCAATCTCTGCCCCAAATGATTTCTGGGGGGAAGAATTGGCTGAGATAGATGTTATTCCCTTTCATTCAGGCTAAGTAGAGCCCCATTCATACCCCATCCTTCTGCCCCAGTTCTTATCATTCCTCAGTTCCCCAGATGAGCACTGTTTCAGTACAATATGCATGTTGCTATGCCAAGAAAAACAAGCTCCCTGCATTCCTGTACTTCTACCTCCACCTTGAAGCTTGAAGGGTTCAACTCATTTTAAGTCTATTCATTGGATTGTGAAGCCAGTGAGAGGTGACCAGTGTGAAGAGAGGGCTGAGAGAGTATGTTAAGGAGTAAGTATTAGCCTTCTCTAATGTTAGCTCCTTGTGTTGTTCTGTTTGGATTCATGTTTTCTTAATGCTTCTTTTATCTCTTGGACATAATTCCCATTTTGAAAAGGTTATAACGATTGGAGAAAATGTCCTCTGTTTGGTTGGCCCTGGACCACAACATTCCCTTTTATCAGCCTACTATCTTCTTGAAAACCAGGACTGGGTTTGCCATTCTTTGTTCCCCTGGTGCTTGCATAGTGCCTGGTGTGTGGCATTGAATAGGGTCTTAATAAACGTGTGATGACTTGACTCTCATCCCGGGGGTTAGAGGTCATCCAGTAAGGGGTTAGCAGGAACCATGTAATGGATGTCTTCCTCTCCTTGAAGTTCTCTCCTCTCAGGAATCTGCATCTGGAGCAACGATGTTTGCAGGGAAACACTTTTGCCCTTTCGGTGCAGTAATAGGAGGTTCAATAGAAGGTGGTGGGAAGAAGTACTGAATGTGGGTGGGAATGATATTAATGTCCTTTCTCTCTAAACTACTGATACTTAATGGTTTGGGAACATCATCAATAAGGCTTCCCTAGTCTCATACCATCTTGGGGGAGGGTGGGGGACAGAAGATTTAAAAATTCAAGATGCTATATTTAGAATCAGAACTGAAGACTTTGAACTTCCCTACCGCCCATGATCTTTGCGACTGTCACCATAACCATAAGTGTTTACCGCTGGAGCTTGTACCACAGTGCAATGAGCAAGCGGCATGAAGTCTGCTCTCAGCTGAGGAGCACACAGGAAGGAGATTATTCCAACCTTCCCAATGCTGGCTTGCTCCTTTAATGAATTATTCTTATGAATGCTAACTATGTACAAGGTGTCAGATTTTTTACACTTGTGAAGGACTTCAAGTCCATTAATAACACTCTAAATTTGGCATCTTCTTAATTTGGTTCCTGAGGATTCAGCTCTAGATGCCTTACCCTAGTTCCAGCTTTATTTTCAGCAATGGAATGGATGGGAGTTTTCATTTACAAGAGATGCTGTTTTATTCTTGATGGTATCATTTCTGATGGCATCTCTGGTGCCTTCCTGGAGTGTCTGCAATTGTTTTCTCCAAGGTTATGTTGATAAATAGCACACACTCAGTGTGACGCTCAATTCCTGTCACCATTACAAACACATGGGAGCAATTTTTCAAATGATGTCTTTTCTTGTTGCAGGAGTCGTGACTCCAGCTGCAGAATCTAATGCATAACCACAAGAACCAGTGTCATGTCAAGTGGTGCTGACAGAGGCAATGAGAGTGGTGAATGGCCAATGCTAGATATCTGCAGGTGATGGTAACAAGCAGTTACACTAGAAAACTACAAAATTGAAAAGGCAACTTGATGTACTCAGCAAGGAAATGGTTTTAGATGGGCTTGTTTATGAAGTTAATATAAATTGGTCAAAATGAGGCAAAGAAAAAAGAAAAACAGCATCTGCATTAACCAATGTTTGCAGTACAATTTGTCTAATTTTAGCACAGAGGCATAACAAGGATGGCAGTGATCAGAGTTTTGTCCCAGGGTGGAACATGGAAAAGGCATTTCTCTACCACCCTCCAGACCCTTGAACTTCAAGATTTTCTACTGGCTTGTACCTTATGACACAACCCTACTCTCATTCCTGACCCTGGGCTGTTACCCCAAGAAGCTGCTTGCCATAGAATGCTTCTCCCAGTACCTTGTCTTTCCCCACCAAACCCCAAGCACTTTAAGGGGAAACAGCTAGATTTGGTGTCATGAAGATTTGGATTCGAGTCTTTCCATAGATATTTACTGAACAATTCTGGGCAAGACACATAATCTTGGTGCCTCATTTTCTTCATATGTAAAATAATGGGGGGTAGATTCAATGGTTTCCAAAATGTATTCTACCTCTAAATCTATGAACCCAAATTCTGAGGTATGGGATTGTCCCTCTCTTAGTGTGACTATATCATGGTTAAATTCTCCATTGTACTAGCACCCAATCTGACTTCCTTCACTATGTAGCACAACATTTTTTTGCCCTAGTGAAATAATTATTAATTACAGCATTATTTTAATGCTTAGGATTTAGCTATCTTTCAACCAAAAACTGGTAACTAACCCCGTAAACTCTGTCTGCTAATCCCAAAGCAGTGATGTCTCAGCATCCCATACCAAGAGCCCTTTCAGGGAGACAGAAGAACAAAAGTTTCCTTATTGGCTCCCACCTATCAGAGCAAATGGGGGTAAAAAATTCTCATCCAAATGAAAAAGATGGTTGAGTCTGCATTGGAAGAGACATGATGATTTAGTAATATGTGATTTCTCCATCATTGGAGGCATATGAGCAGAAATTTGGTGGCCACTTGTCAGGGAAGTCATCGAGGCAATGCACGCACCCGAGAAGTGCAAGGCAAGAAAGTAGTAGCAAACAATTCATACTCCTTCTCATTTTTCCATTTATAATACACCTTATCAGGTATGTAGAACAACCCTCATTCACAAATCACAAAATCAGAATCAAAATATTTTGGGGCAGTGTCTGCCCAATAGGCAAGAAAACATCCCTCCATCTTTGCACAGGTCGAGGACTATGGGTATGGAACATTGCCTACATCTCATAATATCCAACAGATAAATTTCATTTCACTGAACTGCTTGTTTTCCTCCCTTATTTTTTGTTACAGGAGCTGGCTAGCTGGGTCTGTGACGTGGAAATGAAGGTTAAATAAATTCAAAGATATCAGTTGAAATGAAAACAAAATATAAACGTTGGAGGAGATCTCAGCAACAATCCAATCTAATTCATACCTGAAAAATAGTCTCCCCTTCAACTTATAATTAGAATAAATGTTCCTTAAAAACAGGGCTTTTTTGCCTTTCATTATATCTCCAGAGCTCTAGGTGCATAATAAATGCTTATTTATTTATTGACTGTCTGATAAATGGCCATCTAGACTTCCAAGGAGAAAGCCTGAGGCAATTCATTTCACATCTAGGCAGCACTAATTATTAGGAAGTTTTTTCTGACATCAAAATCCTTCCAGAAATAAGCCTAAATTGGTCTCTCCAAAACTTTCATCCCTTTTTCATATTTCAGTCCTCTGGAACTAAGGAGAATATGTCTAATTTCTCCTTCACCCTGGAGCAGCCTTTCAGATACTTAAAGACAACGCTGGTACCTCCCCTGAGTCTTACATTCCTTTGGCTAAAAGTCTCTGATTTCTTCCACCACTCCTGATATGAAATATTTCATCCTCTGTTGCCCCCCTTTTAGGATGATCTCCAACTTATCAAAATCCTTTCTAAAATGAGGTCATAGGAATGGAGCAACATGTAAAGAAACTAAGGTCCCATGGTAACACAGATAAGTATTCTCACCTTCACAATTCATGACTCCAATTGGAACATTTTTTCTATTTTATCACACCTCCTTCCTATATATTTTTTTTCTCTCTTCTTCTGTGGTTCTTTGACCCCATGATATAAAGTCCCCTCTTAGCAAATTGAATCATACACTGGGTCTGGAGCTCCCCCTAGTGGTTAAATTACACCACACGCGCGCGCGCGCACACACACATACACACACACACACACACACACACACACACACACACACACACACACACACACACACACACACACACACACACACACACACCCTTTCATGATGACATTAGCCTTTACGCATCAACATCATTGAATGTCAAAAACCAGCCAGCCCAAAAGGGATGGAGGGAGAGACTAAAGACAAGCAGGAAGGCTTTGGAAATTCTTTACCAAGACACATCATTTCCGTTTTTAACTCTACCAGTGGGAGGGTTTTAGGGTTTCTTACTCGGCCACCTTCCACCTGTGTGTCCCCAAGTCAGTCACTGCTCCCCTTAGAGTTTCACATTTTTCACTGAGAAAATTGTGAGCTGGGTGTCTAAGGTCTCTTTCATCTCGAAGTCATTAGCACGATGTCAAAGAAAACCATAGGAAATTACAGTAAAATCCATTGACTACAATTTACAAATTCTCATCCACAAGGTAGGGATAATTCAGCAGCCAAACTAATGCCACAAGGAAATTCAGTGATGAGAACATGTAACTTCTTAGAGACCCTGAGTTCGAAGAGCCCTAAATATTTTAGAGTTTTTGTTTTATTAGGGTCTTGACCACTATAGACGTGACCAACGCCTATAGTGAGCCCCAAATTGCCACATAGTAAATGTATACTTACTTATATATGAACTAGCCCCACTTAAAGAAGGTAAGGTCCTTGAGAACTTGGTCTGATCCATCTTTGATTTTGTGTGCAAGAGCCCAGAAACGCAGACATGTAGTTGACATTTAATAAATGTTTGCTGATTGTCTCATTGATTCATGAAGATATATGCCCTTCCCCGAGATCCTTCAATAAGTCTAAGGGACTGACATCTCATGATGTTGCCATGGAATACACAACCCTCTAACATTTCCAGTCTCTCACTAGCCCCTACCCACTCCAGAATTTTAGTTACCTGGCTTCCTTCCTGATGGGACAGTTTGTATATTCCATTTTAAAAAGGGTGTGTGTGTTTCACTGTATATACACTATAGATGTACTATATATAGAATATGTATATTGAATATTCAAGTGAGGGTACATGTGTATATGTATTTCTGTGTGTACGCCATTTTCAATGCCTCCCCCTTAGAGCTCTCCCTTAAAATAATAATTCAATACCAACGCACTGACCATGTTTTGTAACGTATCCTTACAACGTTCCCGACCCCTGTCGTCATTATTAATATTTTTTAATTTTTAAGTCATTTTAATAATATTCACCATTATTTAAAAGGGTAACGTAAATTATTCTTTTAGTCCTCACTTTTCTCTCTATAAGTTGCTACTTTGCCCTTCCCAAAATTTGCAGCCTCTCTCCGCCTTTTCAAACCGTGTCCATCTATTAAGCCTGAGCTGTCATGGCACTCTCTTTAGTCTTCTATTTCCACACATATCCTATGTCTGACAGGTGTAGCCTGCTGCTTTGTACGCCAGTTTGGGAGCCTGTGTATCTCATCTCCCCAGTTACATGGCAACCTCTTGGCAGCAGGCACAATATTTTATATTTCTTTTACTCTCTTACATCATCCAGTGTGAGTACCTTGCTCATGAAAAGGCTACCATTCTAGAATGTTGTGACAGTCCCTGTCCTCAAGAAACTTACATTAATGGATATTACCCAGAGGTGTGGTCCCTAAACCAGTGTGGAATCTAACAGCTCTACCTCACATTTCTCCATGTTGTCTTCGTCAAATGCTTCATTGAAATCTAAGAACATTCGATCTATTTCACTAATCTTCCGCATGACTTACTCTATGGACAAGGCAAGTAGGATGATCTGGCCTGATCTGGCCTGGAAGATGTACTGACTTTCAGAAATCACTTTCATTTTTCTTTCAAAGTGCTAAGCCATCCTTATGATAAGACATGCAAGAATTTTGCCAAGCACCTTAGCTTGGTGAAGGGCTTTACCCTTTTTTATATTACTTTATTTGAAAGGAGACAATATTTGTCCATCTCAAATATTGATGCCTCTCCCATTCTCCAGTTCTTTCAAAACATAGCTGACATTGGCTCATCAATCACAACTTCTAGTCCTTTTTAGACCCTGAGATTTAATTTAAGCAAGCCCAATGACTTGAATTCATTCAGGTCTGCTAGATGCTTTCTTAGTGGTCTTTTCATTCATCTCGAGTTTGTACTTGGAGAACCATTTTCATCCTCTTTTTCCTTATTCAAAGATTATTGTTCTTGGAAAAGAGAATGTAAACAAAGTAGCTGATCCTCCCATGAACATGCATTAACTGTCTCCAGCACTTCAGAAGGCTTTCCTGTGCCTTCTTTTATCCCACCCCACCCTACCCAAAGTGACTTTACAAGCTTTTATATCTTATTGCTAGTCTTATTTTATTCTGGACTTGAACGCCCCTGGCACTCATTGCAGCAGATTCATTTTGATCTCTCAGTTCCCTGTGTGGTTTCCATTTCCTATGCATGTCTTTTCAAAGATCTAAGTTACCCCATGTGTTTCCGTACAGATGCATAGTCTCTAGGCAGCTCTCCTGTTCTTTCTCATTGCAATCATTCCTGTTCATGTTTTCAGAATTTCATCCTTGAGAGTCCACCATCCTTCCTGGGCTATTTACATTCCAATTCACCCTCTGCTTGGCCACCAGGGTAATTTTCCTTTTAGGTCGCTAGCTCATCACTTCACATCCCCAACCCAGTAAAGTCCAAGGGCTTCCTATTACCTTCCTTTTTCCAATTTACATTATCAAATTTAAATGAGGGTATAAATGTTACCTAGGAAGGGTTTTAGAAACCAGCTAGTCCAACTCTCTCATTTTTCAGTTAAAAAAACTAAAGCTCAATAAGAATAGGAATTTAGAGCTCTATGCCCTGGCCCCTTTCTAGCTCTCTGGTTTTCTTCTGCATTATTTACCTTCACTCACTCTGGAGTTCAACTATACTAGACTGGTTGCTGTTTCTCGTACAAAATACTCCTTCTCTCTTCTCTATGACTACAATGGACTATAATGTCCATACCTGGAATGTTCTCTCCTTATATCTGCCACCTGGAATCCCTGGTTTCCTTCAAAACTCTGCTCAAGGGCCACTTTATACATGAAATCTTCCCTTATCCTTTTCTTGGATTATGACTTCTTATGAATTTCTCCCCAAAAGACTTTGTTTTCATTTTGCCTACATTTTTTTCTATAACCATATGTACATGTTGCCCTCTCCAAGTCTAAATGTAAGCTCTTTGAGCACAGGAATGATTTTACTTTGCTTTTTCTGCTCTAGTACCTACTGCAATTCCTGACACATCATAGGAGCTTCATACACGTGTTTGCCTTGCAAAATATTAATTCATGGGATCCTACCGATCCTTTGTCAGCACCCACTGCAATCTGATTTGTCAAAGTGTAGGGTGCATATCAAACTACACTCGGCCTCTCTCTTTCTCTCTTTAACACAAACTCCCATGGAATAATCAGTCAGCCCTAAGTTCTGCGATTTTCACTGCAGCAACTTACTCTTCTTGGTTGGACAAAATTAGATGCATATTAACAGTTCCCTTTACCATTTCATTCACCTTTTAAAGGGTGAAATTATCATTGAAGTGAGTAATGAACTTATTCATTGCTTTGCTTTTGGCAGGAAGAAAGCTGGAGAAGATGTCTAGGTAGTCAAAATATCCCTCACTGGAATATTGTATTTCTTTCCAAGTTGGTGATTCATTTATTGAACCTCATCACATTCCGCCTCCCCTCCAGGTGGAAAACAGGCTCATAAGATTGGGGCAAATGGAGCAGAAAAAGTATACTGGTTGTTGAAGAGTAGATGAGTGGAAATTAACATGTAGAAGAGGTGGAGTGTCCAAGGCTTTACAGAAATAATGTTCCATGAGAAATAATCATCAATAAGGTCAACAGAGCCAATAGTCAGATAGATGTTTCTCCAGAGAAGCAAAGGGGTTGGTGGGGAGCAGATTGCTAGAATGGAAGCAACATGAGTCTAGAAGATTGGCCCAAGTGGGAGGTGATGGGACGCAACATGGTGTAGAGGTTGGGTGAGCAGAAAGGAGGCAACATATGGAAGAGGGCTATTGACAAGATGGAATAAACAGCTTAACTTCTGTGATGCTGAGTGTGAGGGAGAGGGAAAAAGAAACTGAAGTTTTGAGTTACATGACTGGAAAAATGGTAGTAAAATTAACTGAAGTAGCAAATTAGTGGAAAGGTAAGATTTGGAGTGAGAAGATAAGTTCATAGGATTATAGAATAATAAATTAGAGTGGGAAGGGATCTTAGAGGCCATCTAGTTCAAACCCCTCATTTTTACAAGTGAGGAAACTGAGTTTTATAGAAGTTATGTGACTTGTTCAAGGTCACATAGTAACAACAGATTCAGGTCTTCTGCTGCCACAAATAGTGTTTTTGTTTTTGTTTCATCTTTTTCTCAGCACCACACTTAATTCAACACTTCAGATGCTTCTCACTATTTCCATCATAGTAAGTCTCTGGAGGAATCCCTGATATATTGGGAATTCTTGCAAAATCCCCAGTTCAAAAGATTCTCATGGGAAGTACCCACCACATTTGTGGCAATCAGAGAAGTAATTAGTACTTTGTCCAGACAGGGGTTTTTCTCAAAGTCAAGGGACACAATAGCTTCACCAAGATGTTAAAATGTTTTGACAGGTGGTTGTGATTTGGTTAGTAAGACACCATTGTAAGTTGTCTATTCCTAACCAAGAAGAGAAGTCCATGGTTGGGATGGAAGCCTGATCTTAAACAGTAGAGCAATGTTTTTTCTGTAGCTGACTTTGAAATTATCTAGAGGCCTTTGTCTCAGTCTCTACCAGCAAAGATCTGCTCATAGCCAGAATCCTTCATACACTCTGAGGCCATAGACATCACCTGGGCCTCTACTAATAGCCTGGAGCCCCCCACCCCCTTGTCACATGCTACCATCATGATGAAAATGAGGAAAGCTGCTAAAAAAATCAATGTGAGCCAAAGGAAATGGCTCCTCCTCTCAAGGAAACAGAAGACAGTGCAGGTGAGGAAAAGTCCAAAGAAGAAGAGAAAAGCAGTAGAGAAGTTGTGGTCCCTCAAAGGAAGGGCAAGAAGGCTGTGGCTACACCAGCAAAGAAGCCACCACCAGCTAAAAAAGTTGTTGCCATTGCACCAGCCAAGAAAACTGTCATAACTCCTGGTAAGAAGATAGCCACAGCCCCTGGCAATAAAGTGGCTGTCCAAGCCAAAGCTTGGGGAGAGGGGAACCACCCCAGCTAAATCAGTAATCCACTTGACCAAAGGGGAAAAATGGGCAGAGGGACAAGAAAGAAGATAGTGAATCTGAAGAGAATTATAGTGAAAATGAGAGGAAAGAATTTGAGCCACCCAAAGCTATAACAATGGGAGCAACTCTGGCCAAACAAGGCTGGGAATGAGAAGGAAGAGGATAAAATGGAAGATGACAACGATGAAGGTGAAGAACATGAGGATGATTCTGAAGAAGGAACCATGGAGACCACACCTGCCACAGAGAAGGCTGCTTCTCGGAAAGCTGACCCTGGGAAAGCTGGGAAAGTTGAATTATGAGAAGAGGAGGAGGAGGAACAAAGGGAAGAGGAAGAGGAGGAGGAGGAGGAAGAAGGAAAGGAAGCCTTTCAAAGAAGCCCCATAGAAGATGAAAAATGAAATGGGCAAATAGCTCCTAAAGTCAAGAAACAGAAATTGGAACCTGAGGCATCTACAAATTTCAATCTCTTCCCTAGTACTTGAACTTCAACTAAACTGCTTCTGGGCTCAAAATGGGTATGATGGATTTCTTTGCCAAAAAAGACCTTACATCCAAATTGTTGTTACCTGGAAGTTTAAACTATATGGAATTGGAATCAGTTGAAGGCATTGGAAAAGCTAGGGAGCTCCCGAGGGGCTCCAAAATCATTGGTCCTGAACTGAAACTTTAAAAGGCAAAAGTAAACAAAAAGACTAGATTCAAAGATGCTTTTCCTCAAGAATTTGCCTTATAAAGTAATACACAAGGAATTCAAATAAATATTTGAAGATGCTATGAGGTTAGTCTGATCTGCACCAAGGATGGGACACCCAAAGGAATTGATCATGTTGAATTTAAGACAAAAGCAGACAAGGATGTGGAAGAGAAATAGAGAACTATGAGTGATAACCAAAAAACTCATTCTAGACTAAACAGGAAAAGAAAGCCCAGGACAAGAGAATTTAAGAAGTGGGAAGAATCATTCCTGGAGTAGGAATAGCAGCAAGCTCACAGATTAAAAGACATTGATTGAACAATTGATTGAATAATCTCACCTCCAGTGCTACTGAAGAAACCCTGCAAGAAGAACTGAGAAGGCAAGACCAATGAGCTTGACCCAAAATAACCAAGGCCATCTTAAAGGAATGTGGATGATGCAAAAGAAGCTTTGAATTCTTGTAACAATACAGAAATGGAAGACAAAGCAATTGGACTGGAGTTAAAGTTTCAGAGGACAACTAATGCACCAAGGAACAAAACTTTGTTCATCAAAGATCTGTCTGAAGACATAACAGAATAAATATTTTTGGTGCTAAGACAGCCCCA
The DNA here is from genome assembly GCA_028658325.1 of Potorous gilbertii. NCBI lineage: Eukaryota > Metazoa > Chordata > Mammalia > Diprotodontia > Potoroidae > Potorous > Potorous gilbertii. Next base: position 18,355,612 of record CM053772.1, read on the forward strand.
GATGGAGACATAGGGTCATCTAAAAGGTTCAGTTTTGTGAATTTCAACTTAGAAGAAGAGGCTAAATCTGTGAAAGAGGTCTTGGAAAATGGGGAGATTGATGTAAACTAAGTCTGAAGTAGGCCAAGCCTAGTGGCTTTGGAGGCCATGGTGGGAGTCATGGCAGAAGTGATCATACAGGATATGGTGATGTAGGAGGCAGTAGGGGAGGTCAAGGGGGCTTCAATGTCAGAGGCTAAGGAAATTTTAGAGGTGGAGATGGTTTCCAAGGAGGTCAAGGAGGAAGAATAGACAAATCACAAAGACTGCTGCTTTAGCTGGGATGGCTTCCTTCTCTCGTAATGTGGTGACAGCTCTACCTTGGATACCCACTTCATTATCAGGAACCACAAAATTTGAATAGCATCTCCCCCATTCTCTTTTCTTTTGCTTTGTAACTAGACTCTGGCATTTTGTCTATCATTTAATCACTAAAAGGGCCTTCTGAGGATATTTCAAGGCAAATCTGTAGTCCAGAGTTCTTGGAAAAACCTGGATGACACTTCGAGGGAGAGAGTTTTGGTTATGTCTAGAGGGATCTTCCATATAAACTTTTTGCAGAGACAGGGGGTAGATGTGGAAGTTAACTTTTTTGCCTCTTAATTGTCTTGGGATTATAATGTTTTACCCCATGGACAAAACCAATTTTTTCGTACAAATATCTGTAGTGTTTTTTACTTCATTTTTATTCCTTTTTTATGGCCATTAAGAAAAGGCAAATGTTTTATCATGATTCCTGTTTCAACAGAATGTCTTCCAACACATTAAAAGGGCCTAACCTGGAAGGAAGGAAAGAAGGAGGAAAGGAAGGAAGAGAGGGAGGGAAGGAGGGAGAGAGAGAGAGAGAGAGAGAGAGAGAGAGAGAGAGAGAGGAAGAAAGAGAGAAAGAAGGAAGGAAGGAAGGGAAAGAGAGAGCAAGCATTTGAAAATTAGCTTTGTGTGTGTATTCCTCCAAATTAATTTTCATTCCAAAGCAAAGGAATCCCTCAAAATTCCTCAGTCCAAAGAAAGAATTTTCAGGGTATCATCTTCAATCCAGAGGTTTACTGAACAATTAACGATATATGTCAATTTCTACCACTCTTTTCAGAGGATAATTCTGGGGCCTAAATCCCAGTAAGCCATGTCATCCATCAGTGTGCCCAGAAGTGGCGATTTTTACCTTCTTAAATGAAGGTGTATTTGAAAGGCTTAAGGAAAGGTCTGACTCCCTCTAAGAAGTGGCCCTGGTATCTATTTCTCAGGCCAGATACAGTAATTGCTTCCCTCTCTCCAGAAATAGCTGTGGATTAGGACTCCTCATATTTAGCTGGTGCTGATGGAATCTAACTAAACCTGCATAATTTCTCCAATAATTAAATTTATATATATATATATATATGTGTGTGTGTGTGTGTGTGTGTGTGTGTGTGTGTGTACGCATTTATATGTATATATGCATGCATGATGTGTGTATGAGTATATATATACGTATATACACATATACATCTATGTGTGTCTATATACATATATGCATGTGTGTGTATATGAATTATCTGAATGATAAAAATGACATAGAAAATGCAGGCTTGACCTACCTGTTACTTAGATACTGAAGAAGTTGGGTTTCATTTTTTGGCTTCTGGATACCTTTCTCCTGCTAGAATTCACTCATCTATACATCTGTACTCGTATAAATGCAACTTGCCTTTCTCTTTCTTTTTTTTAAATTTTAAATTTATTTATTTATTTTGAGTTTTCAACATTTCCACAAAATTTTGAGTTTTCTCCCCTTCTCTCCCCTCACCCCACCCCAAAACTCCAAGCATTCTAAGTACCCCTACCATGAATCTGCCCTCCCTTCTAACCCCTTTCCTTATCCCCATCTTCTCTTTTGTCGGGTAGGGCAAGATAAATTTCTATACCCCATTACCTCTATTTCTTATTTCCCAGTTGTATGTAAGAACAATGTTCAACAGTTGTTCCTAAAACTTTGAGTTCCAATTTCTCTTCCTTCCCCGCTCCCCATTCATCCCCATTGAGAAGGCAAGCAATTCAATATAGGCCACACATGTGTAGTTTTGCAAATGACTTCCATAATAGTTATGTTATGTAAGACTGATTATATTTCCCTCTATCGTATTCTGCCCCCCATTTCTTCTATTCTCTCTTTTGATCTTGTCCCTCCCCAAGAGTGTTGACTTCTAATTGCTCCCTCCTCTCATTGCCCTCCCTTCCATCATGCCCCCAACCCTACTTATCCTCTTCTCCCACACTTTCCTGTATTGTAAGATAGGTTTTCATACCAAAATGAGTGTGCATTTTATTCCTTCCTTGAGCCAAATGTGATGAGAGTAAGCTTCATGTTTTCCCTTTCACCTCCCTGCTTTTCCCCTCCATTGAAAAGTCTTTTTCTTGCCTCTTTTATGAGAGATAATTTGCCCCATACCATTTCTCCCTTTCTCCTCCCAATATTCCAATATATGCCTCTCTCACCTCTTAATTTTATTTTTTAGATATAATCCCTTCCTATTCAACTCACCCTGTGCTCTCTGTCTCTGTCTCTGTCTCTCTCTCTGTATCTCTCTCTGTCTGTGTGTGTGTGTGCAATTGCACCAACTACCCAAATACTGAAAAAAATTTCAAGAGTTACCAATATTGTCTTTCCATATAGGAATGTAAACAGTTCAACTTTAGTAAGTTCCTTATGATTTCTCTTTCCTGTTTACCTTTTCATGCTTCTCTTGATTCTTGTGTTTGAAAATCAAATTCTCTTTTCAGCTCTGGTCTTTTCATCAAGAAAGCTTGAAAGTCCTCTATTTAATTGAAAGACCATATTTTCCCCTAAAGTGTTGTACTCAGTTTTGCTGGGTAGGTGATTCTTAGTTTTAATCCTAGTTCTTTTGACTTCTGGAATATCCTATACCAAGCCATTTGATCCCTTAATGTAGAATCTGCTAGATCTTGTGTTATCTTGATTGTATTTCCATAATACTCAAATTGTTTCTTTCTAACTACTTGCAATATTTTCTCCTTGACCTGGTAACTCTGGAATTTGGCTACAATGTTCCTAGGAGTTTCTCTTTTTGGATCTCTTTCAGGAGTTGATCTGTGGATTATTTCAATATTTATTTTTCCCTCTGGTTTAGAATATCAGGGCAGTTTTCCTTGATAATTTCATGAAACATGGTGTCTAGGCTCTTTTTTTGGATTATGGCTCTCGGGTAGTCCCATAATTTTTAAATTGTCTCCCCTGAATCTACTTTCCAGGTCAATTGTTTTTCCAGTGAGATATTTCATATTATCTTCTGTATTTTCATTCTTTTGGTCTTGTTTTGTAATTTCTTGATTTCTCATAAAGTCATTAGCTTCCATTTGCTCCATTGTAATCTTTAAAGAATTATTTTCTTCAGTGAACTTTCGGACCTCCTTTTCATCTGACCAATTCTGCTTTTTAAAGCATTCTTCTCTTCATTGACTTTTTGGATCCCTTTTGGCATTTGAGTTATCTTTTTTATAAAGTGTTATTTTCTTCAGCAATTTTTTTGGGTCTCCATTACCAAGTAGTTCACTCATTTTTCATGATTTTCTTGCTTCACTCTCATTTCTCTTCCCAGTTTTTCCTCTACCTCTCTTACTTGATTTTCAAAATCCTTTTTGGGCTCTTCCATGACCTGAGATCATTGAATATTTGTTTTGGATGTTTGGGATACAGATGCCTTGACTTTTGTCTTTCTCTGATGGTAAGCATTGTTCTTCCTTATCCAAAAGGATGGGAGAAGATATCTGCTCACCAAGAAAGTAACCTTCTATAGTCTTATTTTTTCCCTTTTTGGGGCATTTTCCCAACCAATTACTTGATTTTGGGGTCCTTTGTCAAGAGTAGGGTATACTCTGGGGATTTGTAAGATCTCAGTTCCTCCAAGGTGGCACAATCAAGTCTGTACACTTGTCTGGGAGCAACAAGAAACTTTTGTGCCCAGAATCTGGGAGTAGGAGAGTTTCTTATCCACAACCACATCACCTCCAGTTCCTCCAAGCCAGCAATGGGGGCTGAGATTTAGATCAACTGCTCAGTTCCCTCAGGAGCTTTAGGAGGTGGCAGGGCCACCACACAAGGCTTTACAATGAGACCTTCAAGAATGGATGAGGCCTGCTGCCTGCCTGGGGAGCCCCTGCCTGCTGCTGCCGCATGAGGTCAGAGCTATGGGGACATCCTGCTCCCTTCTCAGCCAGCTGATAAAACCCTCTCACCAACCTTTGCTACCTGTGGGTTAAGGAATCTGCACTGCTCCTGGAGATTCTGTCCCTGAAGCTTGCTCAGTCTTGCTCTTCCTGGTGCCCTGGGGCCAAGGCTGGGCTATGCTGGGCTCCACTCCACATCCAGTGTGACAGACCTTTCCCATTGGCCTTTCAGATCACCCTGGGCTAGAAATCTCCTCCACTCTGTTGTTCTGTGACTTCTGCTGTTCTAGAATTTCTTGAGAATCCTTTTTTACAGGTATTTTATGGACTGTGGGGGAAGAGCTAGTGTACGTGCCATCTTTCTACTCCACCATCTTGGCTCTACCCCCTTCCTCTTTCAATATAAACCCCTTGAGGGCAGGAATTGTTTCAGTCTTTTCTTTTTATTCCCAGGGCCAGCAGTATGCACTTAATCAGTGCTTTCATTGGTTTGTTGGGTAATTGTAACTATGAAAAACAGATCAGTAAAACAGGCTATATGTATAACTAAGTGGCACAGTGGATAGAGCACTGGGATTTAAATCAGGAAGATTCATCTTCATGAGTTCAAAACTGGCCCCAGACTTTTATGTGATCTGTCTCTCTTAGAACAGCTCCTCAAACTCCTGCTCCTTCCTGGTGAGTTCTAGACACTGATCCGACAGAAAACATGGCCAGTGGACCCAACTTGCCCTAGAATATGTCTCTAAACCATTTCAAGATATTACCCAATCATTAAGCATGTATAAATGCCTACTATGTGCCAGGCATAGTGCTAGAAGCTGAGGATACAAATGCAATAAATGAAACAGGCATAACTAGTCATTACAAATTCAATTAGGAGTTAAGAATGAGATGTGAGGATATGCTCGATGAAGACCAGGAGAGACTTGTACGAGAAAGTTCAGAAAACCTCACATCATGGGTAGAGACCCTGAACACTTAAAATGTTGTTACTTAGCCTGGGGTTTAGGAGAAGCTTGGATCTGGTAGCTTCTTATTTTAACCATTTTTTCTTTGCTAAATGCATGTTAAGTTCAGGTGTTTCTATCAGCTAAAGAAGTATAAGTTTTGTCAGTGCCCTGAGGCACAACCCTGATTGCCCTGCCCTTGTTAGAGCTCTGTTGCTAATTAGAATAGATCAGCTATTATAAGCAAAGCTTAAAAATTATCTGCATAGGTTGCCTATTTCTGGCAAAACTCCTTGCCTGGCGGCTATGCCTATAAATTCAGTTAAGGCTAAGATGGGATAGAATGATACAATTCCTGTAACTATGAGGAATGTGTCTAATCACCAGTGTGGGGAGGAGGGGGAAGGCAGGTTGTGTGTCTCTGTCTGTGCATCTGTGTATATGGGATGAGAGGACCTGCATATTTTGTACTTTCTTAGAAAAGGAGGGGGTAGGTGGGCAAAATGGAGAGAAGTTGAGAGCTGTTCCTCCCTGCTCCCTTCCCCTGCAAATTCCATATATTGACTTAATAACAAAAGAATCAACTTGCCTTGCCTCCTGTATATTACTTGTACTATCATAGCTTTAGAACTTGGAAGAGATTCAGAAGCAATCTAGTTTAATTTGCTCATTTTTATTTATTATTTTATTTATTTTTTATTTATTTATTTATTTATTTTTATTTTTAAATTTATTTAACTTTTTACATTCATTTTCACAAGATTTTGGGTTCCAAAATTTTCTCCCCCTTTG
>CM053772.1:18362056-18410699 GCA_028658325.1 Potorous gilbertii
CATCTCTCTCATTTCTCTTCCCAGTTTTTCCTCCACCTGTCTGACTTGATTTTCAAAATCCTTTTTAAGCTCCTCCATGGCCTGAGCCCATGGGGTATCTATTTCAGATATTTGGGATACAGAGGCCTTGACTCCTATGTCTTTACCTGATGGTAAGCATATCTCTTCGTCCTCAGAGAGGAATGGCGCAATCCTCTGGTCACCAAGAAAATAGCCTTCTATGGTCTTAGTTTTTTTCCCTTTTCTCGGCATTTTCCCAGCCAGTTACTTGACTTATGAGAGTCCTCTCCACCCCAGCCTAGGTCTGCCCTAACTAGTGCTTGGGGTCTGAGATTCAAATGCTGCTCCCCAGCCTCAGGGCTTTTGGCCCCAGGCCTGACTGCTCTTCAATGGGGACTTATCTGCTGGTTCTCAGGTTGGGGCAGGGCCGCCTCTCAGGCTCAGTTCCCTCAGGGCGTTTATACAGAGATCCTTTGTAGTGGAGCTGGGGTGGAGCTTCAGCCAGCTCTGGGAGTCTCTGGCCGAGCTGCCTCAGCCTCTGTTGCAGCAGCCGCTTCCCAGGGGGTCCGAGTCCCAGAGATCCCCCGCTCCCCGCTCAGCCAGTCTCTTTCACTGACCTGTGCATCTGTGGGTGGAGGGACCTTCGAAGCTGCCAGAGATTCAGGTCCCTGATGCCTGCTGGGCTCTGCTCGCTCCTCTCAGTGCCGCGTGGCTGGGCAGAGCTCCGCGGGCCGGGGGGGGCGTTGGGGGGGGAGGTGAGGACTCCGCTCCCGTCCACGGTACCTTTGCCCTCGGTTTTTCAGGGCTCTCTGCAACGGAAATCTCCTTCACTGTGTTGCTGCGCGGCTTCCACTGTTCCAGACTTTGTCAGGAGTTCTTTTTACAGGAAATCTATGGGCTGTGGGTTCGGACCTAGCATAGGTGAGTCTTTCTACTCCGCCATATTGGCTCCGCCCCCAATTTGCTCATTTTTAAAATGAGAAAACAAAGGCCCACAAAGGCAAAGTGACCTATCAGGGAGGGGGGAGGGAGGGCATGCAGCCAGAATGTGTCAAAGGTGAGACTTGAACCCAGGTCTTCTCAACTCAAGGTCATTCCTGTACCACAGCTTCACCAGTGAATTCTTGACAATAGCAGGCCTTTGTGATCGGTAGAATCATCACCCATCAATTTCATGAGTTTTGAAGGATGCCAAGAAGGCTAGTAAATCAAAAATATCTCTAGTAACATTTTCCCCAAACTATTATAATGCCTGAATGCCAACCAATAAACCAACAAGTATTTATTAAGTGCCTACTATATGCCAGACACAAAGTCTCAAATTGAAGGCACAGATTCCATAAGGGCCTAGTGTCCAGTTAATTCAATTATGTGTGACTTTTCTCAAACCCATTGGGAGTTGTCTTTGCAAAGCTACTAGAATGGTTTGCCATTTTCTTCTCCAGCTCATTTTATAGATGAGGGAACTGAGGCAAACAAGGTTGTGACTTGTCCAGGGTCACACATGTAGTAAGAGTCTGAGATCAGATTTTAACTCAGGTCTTCCTGACTTCAGGTGGAACATTTTCTCCATGGTGCCCCCTAACTGCCTCTCCATAGGGGTCTACTAGAATGCAGAAAGGGTATATGGGAGGAGAAGTGCATGGTCATGTTGCCGTTCATTCTTTGTTTGTAAAAATAAAAGTGCTGGATCAAATGGAATGGAATGTGGCTTCTAGAGCTAAACCTATCCTAATAGGTAGCCTTTATAAAACTTTTTATAGGAATGATCTTATTTTATTCTCACAATAACCCTGAGGTTGATTATAATTCAGATCTTACAGATAAGAAACCAATCAATTCATAAGCATTTATTAAGCGTCTACTATGTTCCTGGCACAGTGCTAGGCATGGGAGGGGGGAAGAATACAAACACAAAGAATGAAAAAATCTCTACCCTCAAGGAAGTTAAATTGGAATGGAGATAATAAGTCTGTGTACATGGGTGTCTATTTTTACATAAATTTTTCCTATATATACTTAAATATATATAGACATATACATACTATTGCATATATACATACATATTGATTGATTTCTTAGCTTTCAAATAGAAACAATGATAAAGCTTATCTAACAGGGTTGTAGTGAAAATCAAATAATAAAAAGTGCATTATGAACATGTACACACATTATAAATATGAAGTGAATAAGTACAAATATGTACAAAGTAGTTAAGGTAGTCTTGGAGAAAGGGAGCTAGCAATTGGGGGATGAAGAGAGCCTTCATGAGAACATGGTATTTAAGCTTTGTTTTAAAGCAAGAGAGGTTATGAGGCAGCAGTAAAGAAGGGGCACCTACTCAGCATGGTGGACACCAACACTATGGCATGGAGATGGCAATGGAGTAGTGTGGGTGAAGGATGGGGAAAAGGCTAGTCTACTTGGATTGCAGAGTGAGGGAGAAGGAAAGCCCAAGAGTCGGGAAAGATGGAATGGAGCCAATAGTGAAGGGCATTCAAAGCAAACTAAGGAATTGATATTTTATCCTATAGGCAATTGGGAGCCACTGGAGTTGAGTGAGAAGGGGAGTTGACATTTAAAGGAAATTACTCAGGTACGAAGTTGATGAGGAAGGAAGCAAGGAAGGAAGGAAGGGAGGGAGGGAGGAAAGAGATGGAGGGGAGAGGGAGGGGAAAAGGAGGGGGAGAAGGAAGGGAGAGGGTTAATTATGAAGTACCTACTATGTACCAGATATTGTTCTAAGCACTTTATAAATATTATCCCATGTGACCCTCACAACCACCCTGAGAGGAAGGCACCATTATTTTCCTCATTTTAGAATTAAGGAAACTGAGGTAGGGAGAGATTAAGTGACTTGACCAGGTTCACATAGCTAGTAAGTGTCTGAGACAGGCCTGGACCCCACCTGACTCCTAGTCTAGTGCGCTGTATTATACATGGTGCTGTCTCAAGAATCTCTAATCTTGTGGCCCTCTTAGAAGAGTCAAATCTCTGAATGAACAGGAAACAGGTCAAGGGAATTTTGGCAGAGGGGGTCTAAGGGAAGAGCATGAATCATGGAATGGTAGAAAGATCACTATAGCCTAAAATGGGGCCTCCCAGACTGAGCCACTCAGGAGGAAGTATAAATGTCCTGTACTCTGGAATTCAATTCCATTTCACTTCCTTCCAAAGAACAAATACTTTCTCAGTACCTACTATATTCAAAACATTGTACAAAGTGCTGGAGTTACATGACAATCTCTGCCCTTGGAGAGTTCATGTTTTTAAATTTTCTTTTGTTTTTAATTTATGGAATGAAACAATCATTTTCACAACATAGTATAATAAAAAAGATAATTGCCCATGAAACTGCACATCTATTATGTCTGCCCTTCTCCCTGGATGGAGTAAGAGATTGCTAAAGCTGTGAGGGGAGAGCAGACAATGACAGCAACCATGATACCTTTCATAGCAGGGCTGGCCCTACACTGGCTGGGGGCACTGCAGAAGCATGGTGAAGCTGATATGACAGCTTCCTCTACCAGAGATTCTTAAACTGAGGCTCTTGAAATTGATCTTTTAATATTTTTGATAACTAGGTTTCAGTATAATTGGTTTACTCACCCTCTCTTTGTCTTTCAATAAACAGGTTCCCCCACATTTGGTGGTGGTAAAGATGTCATTAGAATACATTCCCCTACACACACACACACACACACACACACACACACACGCACGCACGCACGCATGCACGCATGCACGCACGCACACACACACACAGGCACACGTTCCTTTTTAATGATTTTTTTATTAATGATAGGAAACATGGTGTCCTATAGGTTCATTTGGTTAAATAGGGCCCTGAAGTTAGTGGAGAAATTATATAAATAAGACCCTCTAGGCTGCATTGAGCAGCACTCCTGTAACACTCTTCATAACCTGATTTTTTCAAAACCCTGAGCTTTTTTTCTTTCTCCTTTCCTTCCATCGACTCCCCAAAGAACAATTAGTAGAGGAGAGTTCTAAATATTTGCATCCAAATTGCCGGTATATCCTTGCCCCATTGCAGGTCCATTACTAGCCTATGGCCCCCAGCTACAAAAGAGATGAGTACAGGGATTATGGGGGTGGGGGATGACTGCTTCCATCCATCTTCTGTCCTGTCCCCTACACATTATGCACATAAGAGAGATCTTGCACTCTCTCCTCTCCCCAAAAGCAGCCTTGATAAATTATCAGCAGAGATCCACAGGAAGACTCCGCTCTTGCCCATCCCCTAACCCAGTCGCAGCTGCTGCAGCTGTTGGATTTATATGTAATTAAACACAAGCTATATTATCACACATACACACACAGACAGACACACATACACACACACAAAACAAAAAAACCAAACAAACAAAAAAAAGTAAAAGAGCAACTTTTCATTTTGGTTCAGACCTGTGATTAATCATGAAGAGTTCCCATTGTGAAACTTCCTTTACAGATGTAAGTTGTCAGCATGCCTGTAGCATAAAGGCTGCAGCATTGAGAGTCAAAGGCCTTGGTTTGAAACCCCACCTTGTGATTTATTACTTGTATTACTTTGAGCAAATTAATTCTAATTTCTTGGTGACCCAGAAAAATCTTTAAGATCATAATTGAATCAATAAATGGATGAGAAAAGCATTCATTTAAATGCTTCATATATTCCAAGTATTGCACTAAGTGAAAGGGACAAGAAATCCTTGCCCTCGAGAACTTTATATCCTCATAGGGAACAGGATCCTTATAGGAGGGTGGTGGCCCAAAGAAGCTGATTGTGTTCAGGAAGTTACAGGCATGATGAGTGAAGGAAATGGTTGGATGCATTCTGGCAGCCATCATCATCATCATCATATGAATATAAATACCCAATATTGATAGAGAACTTTAATGTTTACAAAGAACTTTAGAAATATTATCCAATTCTATTCTCCTAAGAACCCTGGGAGGTAGGTACTGTTATTTTTCCACTTTAAAGATTAGGAAACTGAGGCAGAGAGAGGTAAGTAAGTACCCCCAGCTAGCCAGGGCATGAGGCAAGATTTAGACTTAATTATTGTGGACTTTAAGTCCAGTGTTCTATTCACTGAACCAGGAGTGAGGAACTGCAGCCTCAAGGTCACATGCAGCCTTCTAGGTCCTCATGTATGGTTTTTTGACTGACTTTTACAGAACAAATCCTTTTTTGAAGGGGAATCAGTCAAAGGGACATGCTTGAGGACCTAAAGGGTCATATGTGCCCTCAAGAGCACAGGTTTCCCATCCCTGCTAGACTGAACCATTTAGCTAGCTAGATACAAAGGCCTACCTGATACATTTCACTAAACAAGACAGTATGGCAGAGAGTAGGAGGGAGCTTGGGCATTTGGGAGGCAAAAGGGTTAAATCCTCCAATGCATGTCCTTGGGATGAATGGCTGCTGGTATCCAGGCTGGTAAAGAGATGACTGGGAAGCAGAGCCAAGTTGGCAGAGTAGAAAGATGGACCTGTAGAAGCTTCCCCACATAGCCCATAAAATACCAGTAAAAAAATGACTCTAAACAAATTCTAGAGAAGAAGAAGTCACAAAACAACAAAGTGAAAGATATTTTCAGCTCAAGACACTCTGGAAGGCCAACAGGAAAGATCTATCACACCAGTCAGAGAGCAGAGCCCAGCCTAGTGTGGGCTGAATGGCTTAGCAGGGACACGACGTGGAACAAGCTTCAGGGAGCCACCACCAGCAGCAGTTCCCACATTGCTCAACCCACAATTGCCAAAAACACCTTCAAAGATCAGGGAGAAGGCTTTTGCATCTGGGTGAGAAGGGAACAAGGTCTGGCCCTGCCAGCAGCAACCACTGTAGCAGCAGCATTCATTTTTGGATCCCTCCACCTAAAACCCCTGGGGGAATTGAGCAGATGATCTGAATATTAGCCCTGAGCCAGGATCTAGGGTGAGGAGGAGGAGCGCTGGCCTGGAGGAGATGAAGAGGGAATTCTACTCACAGATTCTGTGAAGTTTTTCATTGCTCCCAGACCAGTGGGCAGGCCAGGAGAGGAGTAAACTCCTCTTCCTTGATTGTGTCACCTTGGAGGTGCCTAGAGTATACCCTCCTCTTAACAAAGGACTAAAAAGTCAAGGAACTGGATGGGAAAATGCCCAATAAAGGGGAAAAATATAAGATTACAAAAGTTACTTTCTGGACTGAAAAGTATTTTCTTCCATTCTTTCCAATGAGGAAGAGCAAAGACTATCATTAGAAGAAGACATCAAAGTCCAGACTTCCACATCCAAAACTTCCAAAAAATATGCAATGGTCTCGTGCCATGGAAGAGCTCAAAAAGGATTTTAAAAATCAAGTAAGAGAGGTAGAGGAAAAATTGGGAAGAGAAATGACAGAGATGAAAGAAAATCATGAAAAGTGAGTCAACAACTTGCTAAAAGAGACCCAAAAAATGATGAAGAAAATAGCCCCTTTAAAAATAGGCTAACTCAATTGGAAAAAGAGGTCAAAAAAGTCAATGAGGAGAAGAAGGTTTTAAAAAACAGAATTAGTGAAGTCAAAAAGGATGTTCAAAATGTCACTGAAGAAAATAGTTCTTTAAAAATTAGAATGGAGCACATGGAAGCTTCATGAAAAACAAAGAAATTACAAAACAAAACCAAAAGAATGAAAAAATGGAAGATAATGTGAAATACCTCTTTGGAAAAACAACCTGGAAAATAGATCCAGGAGAGACAATTTAAAAATTATGGGACTACCTGAAAGCCATGATCAAAAAAAAGAGCCTAGACATCATCTTTCATGAAATTATCAAGGAAAACTGCCCTTATATTCTAGAACCAGAGAGCAAAATAAATATTGAAAGAAACCAGTGATCACCTCCTGAAAGAGATCTGATTCCTAGGAGAAACTCCTAGGAATATTTTAGTCAAATTCCAGAGTTCCCAGGTCAATGAGAAAATATTGCAAGCAGTTAGAAAGAAAGAATTTGAATACGGTGGAAATATAATCAGGATAACACAAGATCTAGCAGCTTCTACATTAAGAGATCAAAAGGTTAGGAATATGATATTCCAGACATCAAAGGAACTAGAATTAAAACCAAGAATTCCCTACCCAGCAAAATTGAGTATAACACTTCAGGGAGAGAAATTGCCATTCAATGAAATAGAGGACTTTCAAGCATCCTTGATGAAAAGACCAGAACTGAATAGAAAATTTGACTTTCAAACACAAGAATCAATAGAAGCATTTAAAGGTAAATAGGAAAGGTAAATAATAAGGGACTTTCTAAAGGTGAACTGTTTACATTCCTACATGGAAAGATAATATTTGTAACTCTTGAGACTTTTCTCAGTATTTGGGTAGTTGGAGGGATTATACACACACACACACACACACACACACACACACACAAATATGAATGGATAGATAGATAGGTAGGTAGGTAGATAGACAGAAAGGAGTGAGAGGAATATATTGGGAGGAAAAAGGGAGAAATGGAATGGGGCAAATTATCTCTCATCAAAGAGGCAAGAAAAACTTTTTCAATGAAGAAGAAAAGGGAGGAAGTGAGAGGGAAAAATGAAGCTTCCTCTCTTCACATTTGACTTAAGGAGAGAATAACATGCTCACTCAATTTGGTATGAAAATCTATCTTACACTACAGGAAAGTAGGGGAGAAGGGGACAAGTGGGGTGAGGGGAATGATAGAGTGGAGGGCAAATGGAAGAAGGGAGTAATTAGATGTACACACTTATGAAAAGGGACAAGATCAAATGAGAGAATAGTATAAATGGGGAGCAGGATAGGGTGGAGGGAAATTTAGTTAGTCTTACACAACATGACTATCATGGAAGTCTTTTGCAAAACTACACATATATAGCCTATATTGAATTGCTTGCCTTCTCAGTGGGGATCGGTGGGGAGGAAAGAAGGGAGAGAAGTTGGAATTCAAAGTTTTAGGAATGAATGTTGAGAATTGCTTTTGCATACAACTGGGAAATAAGAAATACAGTTAATGGGGTATAGAAATCAATCTTGCCCTACAAAAAAAAAAAGAGAAGATGTGGATAAGGGAAAGGCGAGGTGTGATAGAAGGGAGGGCATATTAAAGAAAGGGGTAATCAGAATGCAAAGTGTTATGGGGTGGGGAGAATGGAGAGATGGGGAAATTTGGAACTCAAAATTTTGTGGAAATGAATGTTGAAAACTCAAAGTAAATAAATAAACATTTAAAAAACAAAAACAAACCAAAAAAAAGAGCTGGCCAGAAGGCAAGGCATCAGCCTGCCTAGATACAGTGGATCGTGTGAGGTGTTCACTGACCAGGACAGGGTGGTCCTGTGGGTAAGGAATAGATCCAGAAATTAATGATGGACAAGGTCCTTGCCAATCTATACCAGTGGAGGCCCCCTCTAGGCTGGGAGCTCATTATGCTAGGGAAGTCAAAGGCCCAACCATTGCACGCCACCTCCAAAAGATGGCCCACAAAGTGACCTTGCCTGCCATCATCTTCAATGTTCTGTACCTCCCTGGCCTCCAGTTTCTTCATTTATAAGATGAAGGGGTTGGATTTGTTAGACTCTGACATCTGTTCCAGTTCCAAAATCTCTGACCCTATCATGTTCCATCATAAACTGTTCCAGTCTCCATTCCTCATAGTGGAAAAAATGTTCAGTGATTCCTTGGGAGCCTTAAGAATCCAGTTACCACATAGGTGGAAGATAGTATGGTGACTGAGAACTTGAAATGTTTGTTTGTTTTGATATATAATTTATCTATTTTTCAATTCTTAACATTCACTTCCACAAGAATTTGAATACAAAATATTCTTCCCATCTCTCCCTACTGCCCACCTAAGGACAAAATATACCTCATCCACCCCTTCCTCCAGTCTGTCCCTATTACCCACCCTTCTTCCATTCCCCTTCCCCTCTATTTTTCTGTGGGGCAAAAGAGATTTATATACCATGTTGCCTGTATAGCTTAATTTCCAGTTGCATGCTAAAACAATTTTTAACATTCATTCTGATTAAGAAAACAAGCAATTCAATATAGGTCATACATGTGTAACAATGCAAAGCACTTCCATAACATTTATATTGTAAAAGACTAACCACATTTCCCTCCATCCTATCCTTCTCTTCATTAATCCCATTCTCTCCCTTGACCTGACCTCCCAGAATAGTGTATGCTTCTCATTATCCCTTTCCACGATTTGCTGTCCCTTCTATTTTCTTCCCTCTCCCTTCCCCTTTCCCCTTGCCTTCCTGCAAGATAAAATAGATTTCCATATCCAATTGAGTGTGTATTATTCCCTCCTTAAGCCAAATCACATGAGAGTAAGGCTCAATTATTTCCTTTCATCTCTCCCCTCTTCTCCTCCAGTGTAGAAGCTCTTTCTTCCCTCTTGTATGTGAGATGATTTGCCACATTCTACCTCTCCCTTTCTCTTACTCCTAGTTTATTCCATTCAACAGTAAGTTTTATTTTTTTTAGGTATTCTCCCTTCATATTTAGCTCACTATATATGTATGTATATATATATATATATATATATTTATATATATATGTATATACATATAGCTGCTACCCATGATTCCACATCCTGAAGTCTGCTCCAGTCCTGGCCATGCTGCGCCATGCACTGAGGCTGGGCTGTACTCTGCTCTGAGCTTGGTGCAATAGACCTTTCGTGTCAGCCTTTCAGGCTATCTTAGAATGGAAATCTCTTTCAGTCTGTTGTCTTGTGGCTTCTGCTGCTCTAGAACTTGTTTAGAGTCATTTTTTACAGGTATTTTGTGGGATATGGTGGGAAAACTAGGACATGTTGGTCTTTCTACTCTTCCATCTTGGCTCTGCCTCTAGGTTCAAAATGTTTGTTAATTGCTATAATCACAGCATTATCTTTATTGCTTAACTAAATGTAAGGACTTTTACTGAATTACCACTTTTTATTTAAAATTATTTAAACCAAAAGGAAGAAATAGCCCTTGCATTTTTTAAGATGTTCTAGAGCAGTATACTTTGGTTTAGAAAGTTAATTATGAAGACCTTATATCATAGTTCTATTTCACATTCAGTGGTAAAGAATTGCCAATCTTAATACAGAAAATCAGAGTCTTTTAAATAATGAAAAATATATGCACTGTAGCAGAATTGAACATTCAATTCATTAAAAACAATAACAATAAATGAATTGTGGGAGTTTGGTGTAAAAGGCCAAACTGGCTGTTTGTATAGCCTTGACTGAAAGATGGAGTGTGACATTATTAGGATATTAGGAAATGTCCTATCTTTGACCTTATGAGAAACTTTAGGAGGGATGAATGTGGAGAATCTTGGAATGAAGGGGGCACTGGGCTAGCCATCCTGATTAGATAAATCAAGCCTATTGGGGTCATAGATGTGTCAATTATAATTCCTCATAAAAATATTTAGCCTAACTATTCACACAGGAAAACCTAAGTGGATAAAGAATGCATATTGTTCAGACTCTGACACGTGATTGGCCACACACCACATGGACTTTGTGCATTCGTGAATACATCTGAGACAAACATTTCAGGTGGGTAACAACGTAGATCCAGAGTTAGACAGAAGGAGCAGAAGATTTCTCAAAGGATTACCTATGAGGAACTGGAAAGTATAGTGAATAAGGTACTGGATTTGGTGTCAGGAAGATGCAGATTCAAACCTTGCCTCAGACACCTGCATTCTGGGCAGCCCTAATCAAACTATTTAAAAGCTGTAGCTCAGTTTCCATATTTATAAAAGAAGGGAGTTGAACTCAATGGCCCTTAAGATCCCTTTCAACTCTAAATTTACGATGATACTGTCTAGCACATAGTAGGGACTTGATAAATGTTAAGTGATTGTTTGTTCCTTCCTATATTGAACTGATTAAAGAAGAAGACAGAAAGCATAGAAAACAGACTGCTGGCTTTGGAATCAGGAATATCCAAGTTCAAATTCTACCTCAAACCTTGACTACTTATATTATACGTCCCGGGCCCAGTCCCTTCACCTCTCTGTGTCTTTATAGATGAATGTCTCCATCTGTAAAGTGAGGGCATTGGATTCCTTTGTCTCTGTGCTCCTTTGAGCTCTAAACCCAAGATGCTGTGAGAACTGAGAATTTTCTAGTGAAGGAAGGGAGGTCTTTCAATCAGGAAGAAGGTCACATTGACAGGCTCACAATGTCACTTCAGAAGCAGGGTGTTGGGGAAATATTCAAAGCAAACAGGGATCCAATGATTCTGCCAAGCACAGGGACCTTCCTTGAATGTTAATGGGAGGTTATTATCTGAAAGAATAAAAGACTTCATTTTCAATTCTTATTTGCAAAGAGACATTAAGAATAAAAGCGCTGCTTATCAGTAAGGGGTGATAGAAGTTCGAAATCTACTATGAAACCAAGAAAATGGATTTTTGATTTTCATTTTTTTTTAGTTGAATCGTGACCCTTTTTCAATCAGGCTAAGCACTCAGTGAGTATCCAACCTGGAGTTTGGTCCTGAGCCTGAGTGATATAAGCCTTCGGGCATAAGAGAAAGCAGGGATGTGATTTTGTTGTAATTTGAATACAAAAGAGGTGAAAACCCTTCTCTATTTTTAGGTGTTGGCTTTCATATTGCAGCATTCTGGAAATGGAACAGCTGAAATAGTTTATTTTTTGTTTGTTTTCAGCACGATGCCAGCAGAGCCTGATCTCTGCCAGGGTCTGCCAGGCTGGAGAGTCATAGAGGGCAATCTGGGATGTGCCGAGGCTGCCGACTGAAATGAACTCTACTTCTAAGTATGGAGAGGCTCATTACCATTTGGCTGATAATGAGGTAAGGGGTTCTTTGGTCTGACAAGGAATGCAATGAAGATGCAATTCTTATAAATGAGCCTCAGTCTGTGCAATGTCCTTCCATGGCCTGTGTAATTAATGGTGATGGAGTGATGCATGTCAGAGGGCACTGGGAAGCATTCAGGCTTTTGTACACATACTGTATAAGTAAATAGTGGTCTAACATTACATACTCTAAGTATGAGATTCAAGGAAGTGCACTGGAAAGAACCTCTGTTACTTATTCCTTGAGTAAATGATTTTCCATATCGTGCCTCAGTTTCCTCATCTGTAAAATGAGGAGTTTGGACTAAGTGGGGGGGGGAACAAATAGCTTCAAGGCCACATGTGATCTCTAGGTCCTCAAGGTCCTTTGACTGAATCCAAATTTCACAGAACAAATTCCCTTATAAAAGAATTTGTCCTGTAATACTTGGACTCAGTCAAAAGGCTGCCCCCAAGGACCTAGAAGACCACATGTGGTCTTGAGGTTTCAGGTTCCACATCCCTGGACTAAGTGGACTTTGAGGTCCTTTTCAACTCTGAAGAAATGATCCTCTGACTATAAATATCAGTCAATGGTGTGCAGGCCAAAATTGAAGGGGAGACAGACAGAGAGGGAAGAAATAATATTAATATTAACTGGTATGATTCATCTATAGAGGGAATTCCCAGGTAAAGAAATTACCTGGACCAATATAGGTCTCTATAACTTACAGTTTTACAGAGTTACCTGAACATTAAGAGATTATGTGACTTGCCTGGGGTCATACAGCCAGAATGTGTAAAAGATAGGACTCAAACTCAAGTCTTTTTGGCCAGTTCTCTACTAAGTCACACTGTGTCTCTACAAGGAGTAACCATGGTATAAGTTTTGATCAATTGAGTAAAACAAATGAATTAAGTGCTAGGAGTTGAGGGAAAGGTGATCTATTTTTTATTCCAGATTAGGTGTCCTTAGCTGTAAGATAATTGCAAGAAAATGTCAGAAGACCTGCATTCACATCCTGCTTCTAATATAGTCAGTTGACAGATGGGCTGAACCAAGTTGAAGGTCACTGAGAGATCTGACCTATTGGTGAGTTATAGAAGTGTCTACCCCAAGCATTGAAGACTCCTTCCCCCGCCCCCCACAGTGGAGTAGGTACATGAGCACAATTTGTTCCAATGGTTATAAGGTGCTATGGAACAGTTAATTATGGGATGCTTGGGTGCTTGTGCTTGGACCCCAATTCTAAGATCACATTTCTCCCTAGTTTCTCCCTAGCCCTGACAGTTTTTTTCCTCAGTCCAAGGACACTGTACCTAGCAATAACTCATGAGTGGACCCCAATAAGACAAACTACCTTTCTTTATGACAAGAGCAAGGTGACCTCTGAAGAAATTCTCTTGTAAAATCAGGACTATTTTGTAACCACAGAATTATCATGTATTAATCCTCAAAGTTATTGTATACTATCCAGAGGTCAAGTTATAGACATCAACTCTCAAAGCTAGCTTGCTACAGATGCAACAGAGCAAAAATATACCCCTGAGAAACACCTTCTCCTGGTTTCCAGTAGTGAATGACATCAGTGTAAGTTATCAACAAATTAGCATATCTGCCAGATAAGCCACTACTTTTCTTATATAAGTTTTAGCATGATTCCTGGTGAGTTATAAGTTCCTTAAGGAATGTAAGTTCCTTAAAGAGCTCTGCCTGCCACATTGGCATTAAAATTAAACTTTGTCACCTTGACTTGAAGAATACTTGAGTCTGTGAATTCATTCCAGATGACCCTGACCAGTATTCCGGTCTTTGGTGGGGATGTATCCCTGAACCTCTCAAACCACATCAGTTAGTGCTTAATCAGCCATCAAAGAAGTCAAGATCATCCTAGAGAGGATCGTGGGCCATCTCCAGTTGTCTTGACTCTTGTGTTGTCCCTGGATTTCAATGACCCTGGAAGAAAAAGTAAAGCTGATGATTTCGCACAACTCTGCCTCACTTATATCCAACTCATAAACAGGTCAAAACATCCCCTAAGATATCATGATTCCTCTTTGAAGATGAAGAACAAACAATATTCCTGGCATTGTGCTAAGCTCTTGAGCTACAAAGAAAGGCAAAACAACAACAGAAACAGAAAAACCATGGGCTCTGCCCTCAAGTAGCTCACCTTCTATTGGTAGAGACAAACATGAAAGTAACTAGATATGGCCCTGGGCAACTCTCAAGGACCACAGTTGCAGAAATACCACATGCTGGGGTTACTCTCCCAATCTCCACTGACGCTTGAAGGTTGGGTCCTACCTAATCCAAGTGTCTCAGGAGAAGTCATTTACCCAAGGAAGTAAGTAGCACAGGTTCTTTTCAATGCACTACCCTGAATCTCATATTTAGAATACCTAGTTTTAAATCAGCATTTATACAGCATGTGGCCTAAAGTCCTGAGTACTCTACCATCATCATTCAGACTATGGATGAACATTATACAGACTGAGGGTCATTTGAAAAAAAATGTTTCATTTGCTTCATTGCCAAGCCAAAGCTAAACTATTTTCAGTCAGCATATCCCTGAGATTACCCTCCAGTGCTCTCCAGCCAGCTCTCCCATGAGCCTACCATTTCCAAGATGTGTAACCTTAAGAATGCCGCTCCCCTTCTAGACCTCAGTTTCCTCATTTTTTTCAAAATCTCCATGGGACCTTACCGCTCCAAGAATATAGGATTATGTAATTTGAAAGGCAAATTTGGGCTTTCTTCCTAAGAGTAACTGGAAGAAATTATGAAAAAGGAAAATTGAGGTCAATTATTAGAAATAGAAAGCAAGATCTATCAGTGTGCAGGATTACATCCCAAGGGAAACAATGAAAACCCCCTAGCTTAAGAGACTTAACAGATTTGGCCCCATTCCAGGACATCCACTGCCAGAATCCTAACAAGGGATTGGAATGACTAGGTAAGAAAGGAAGGAGGAAGAGATAACCAAATGATTCTCTCTTTTCCCGACTATTCATCATTTTATAATACAGTTTTAAAATCCCAGAAACATAACATTCTTTATGTCCTCGTAAAGGATAAAAAGAAACACGATGATGGAAAAGTGGGTTTGCAAAGCATTCACTCCGGGCGATAAAAGAGCAAAGAATCCTCTCCTCCCCAGCCGGGAGCAGCTTGAATGCATCAAGGCGGCTTGCTTTTTCCAATAGAACAGTCAGGATGTAAAGTTAATGAAACCCAGGACTACATAATATGTCAACAGAGTGATAAGCCTGAGTGACAAAGTCATCAAATACAGGGAGAACATTTGGGGGAGCAAAGTGGTAACAGCTGAAAGCAAGCAGGAGATAAATGGTACAGGATCCGGTGAGCCCTGGAGACCCAAGTGAGAAAAAAGCAGCAGAAACAGAGCATGCTCCCACAGCTTATCCAAGTCCAGGGTAAGGAGGAAAATGATCTTGCCAGAGAGGTAGAAAGCTAAAACTTGAGGGACCCCAGCATGTTTGGAGGTATGGAGAGGGTCTGGGTCACCACTCTAAAATATGGAGAAAGCTAATTAGTCGGAGCAGGGTGGGAGCTAAGGATTCCCATAAGAAGATTTTTCCTACCCTTCCTCCCCTTATTTCAAAGTTCAGCTGGAAAACTGTCTGATGACCCCAAGGGAGCCCACATGTGGTGGAGGAGGATGACTTGAGTGAATTCCAAGTCAGGAATAGGGAAGAAAATGCAGAGTGAATATCCCAAAAAACATTCTGGAGCATAGACAGTTGCGAAATAAAGTAGAAGAGCAAAGGCCCCTGACTGTAAGAAAACATGCTCCTATTTTTACAGTCATCTATGAAAATAGAAAGACGGCAACACCACGGTTTTGCTGTAAGTGAGAAAAGTTTCAGTTTAAACAAACATCGAGGGGGTTGAATTTTTAAGTAGGGAAGTGACACACATGTGCCTCCCTCTGGGGGTGTAGACCAGACCCCTCCTACATCTCTTCTGTTTCATGTTGGCTCGATAGACTAACTTGGAGTGGGCAGGGGGCGCATTTCTGCATGTGAAATGCTCTTTGCTGTATTGGCTGAAGACCTTTCCCAAAGGCAAGGGGCAAGATGTAAGGAAAAATTATTTATGATTTATAAAATGCATTGGGATATATGGGTGAGTGGAAATAAATGTGCAAAATATTATTTTTTATTAGTCGGTAGAGTTTCTATGAGGTTTTCCAAAAGTGGAGAGAGACCAAAAGTGAGATGGAACGCCAGATGATGTACCTTCTGGTATTCATAGTGGAGTTTTTTTGTTTTGTTTTGTGTTTTAAGGGCTATAGATCATAATTGAGATGTTTGGATTGTGGAGGAGAAAAAGATGATAGATGAGTCTAAAAAATGAATGGACCAGATAGTGAACATGCCTGAGTTACAATACATATCCATTTCAAAAGAGCTGATATGAAGGAGTATGGAAGAATATTTTTAAAAAAACAACAACCCTATATTTAAAATTAGTTATTACAGGCTCATAAGATTTAGAGCTTTATAGGACTTGAGAGAAAATGTACTCTACTATGCTGATTTTACAAATAAAAAAAACCTGGGTCCTCTCCTAATATGGCATTCAGTAAATTTGAGAGTTTTCTGGAATCTAAGTCTATCTTGAATCTCATTTAAGAGGACACTAGTGATTGAAGTGCCTGAGAGTATTTGTCACCATTCAGGTCTTACTGTAGAAAGGGTCCCTAAGGGAATGTTCTAGCAAGACTCTAAGATATGTGGGGTGTTTTGCTCCATTTGCTTCCACCAGGATGATTAAAGTGTGTTGTCATAAATGACAGGGGTGATACATGAATTGTGGAGAAATGACCTCTCTATTATATGCATATATAAGGCTCACTGCACTGTAGGTATATCAGAGAATCACAGAATTTTAGATTTGGAAGAGACTTTGGCCAGTATCTATTTCAACCCACAGCTCAACAAGAGTCAACATTAACATAGTTTTCTGGTTAGCAAAGCTCTTTAAATATTATCTTATATGAGCAATATTATATATTTTTCACATGTAAATATCTATTATATAGTTTTTTTGCATAATGTCTCCTCATATTAGAATATGAGCTCCTTGAATGTAAAGATTGATTTTTCTTTCTTTGTAGTCTCAGAATTCCTGGGAAATAGTATGAGCTTATGACTGACCGCTCCTCCCAACATTACTATGATGTTTGTGCTGTTAATATCACCATTTTACATAGGAGAGAATCAAATGAGTTAAGTGATCCTTTGCTAGGATTTCACATGTAGTAGAATACCGGAGGTGAAATTCAAATTGGGTCTTCTTGACTCTATTTTTCTCATCTATGACTTCTCAGACAACCTAGCTGGGAAGGCTCTTTTGTAAAGAGAAATCCACAACTTCTCAAGGCAGTACTTTCCACTTTGGGACAGTTATCTTTCTCAGTTTTGTTTCATCTGCAAATCTGATGAATAGTATTTATGTCTCTCCAAGCAAGTGATGGAAGTGGCATCCAGTACAGATCGCAAGAACACTATCCCTTCAAGTTGATGAGTATAAAGCTTCAGAAAGAAAAATTTACCTATGAATGTATCTGTCCAATTAAAGACACCCTAATTCTAACTCTAAATGCTTTTGGCTCTGGCTCTAACTCTCTGACTCTAACCCTAAAATTTGCTTTAGGATCCAAATTCTCCAGCTTGACTGGGAAGAAGGGGAAAACTTAAAAGGGGGAAGGGAAGGATTTTTCAGGATCCTTGGTGCAAAGGAAAGACAGGAGATCATCAAATAATAAGACATGTGGCAGTCATTATATTTGAATAATCATATTCTCCTTAATATCACATGATTGCATGATATCAGATATGGAAGCTGACTGATCACACTGAAAACTATGGCTAGCTATTTAAATAACATCTTTCATCCCAAGATTTTTTTCCCATTTTCCATTTATGTATTACTTTTTTGTAAACTTTTTATTGATTTATTTTTAATATTCCTTTTTTAAAAGAAATTGTGTTCCAAATTATCTCCCACCCCCTTCCCTACTCACTGAAAAGCAAATAATATAATGTCAATTATACATGTGAAATCATTGGCTATATTGTAAAAGGAAAGAATAAACATGAAATGAGAAAATTATATCTCAATTTGCACTCAGAGTTCATCCTCTCTCTCTCTCTCTCTCTCTCTCTCTCTCTCTCTCTCTCTCTCTCTCTCTCCCTCCCTGTCTCTCTCTCTCTCTCCCTCCCTGTCTCTCTCTCTCTCTCTCTCAAGGTCGACAGCATTTTTTATTATCACGACTTCTTTGAAATTGTCCTGGATCATTGTCTTCATCAGAGTACTCAAGTTTTCACAGCTCATCATCATTACATCATTGTTGGTGTACACATTGATCTCCTAGTTCTTCTCACTTCACTTTGCCTCAGTTCATATAGGTCTTGCCATGTTTTTCTGACACCATCCTGTTCGAACGGTAGTTTATCACAATCATATGCAACACAGCTTGTTCAGCCATTCCCCAACTGATGAGCAACTCCTCAATTTCCAAAAGAGCTGCTATAAATATTTTGTGTGTATAGGACCTTTTCCTTTTCCTTTGATCTTTCTGGGGGAACAAACCTAGTAGTGGTATTGTTGGATTTAAGGGTACACACAGTTTTATAGCCCTTTGGGCATAATGCCAAACTGCTCTCCAGAACGGTTGGATCCGTTCACAATTGTACCAAGGTGGGTCAGTGTACCTATTTTCCATTTGTTATAGGTTAATATTTGTTGACAGGTGTGAGGTAGTACATCAGAATTGTTTTAATTTGCATTTCTCTAATCAATAGTCATTGAGAGCTTTTGAAAACTGCCTGTTCATATCCTTAGAATAGACAATGTGGCAACAAAACTATTGATGTTTACAGGTGAGTGGATGGTATAATTAGAGAATCCTAGAGAATCAACTGAAAAGGTACTTGAAATAATTAATAACTTTAGTAAATTTGCAGAATATATAATAAACCCAAATAAATAACCAACATTTCTATGTATTACCAACAAAGTCCTGTAGAAAGAGACAGACAGAAAAATTCCATTTAAAATAACTGCAGACAATATGAAATACTTGGGAGTCTAACAACCACTTAAAGATCCTTTTCATTCAAATAAATTCTGATCTAAACCATTGAAGAAATATTAATTGCTCATGGGCAAGCTGAGCCAATATGATTAAAAATACAATTCTACTTAAATTAATTTGCTTAGTCAGTACCAAAATTAAATTAATTAAACTGCCAAAAAACTTTTTGTAGAGTTAGAAGTATAATAGCAAATTCACCTAGAAGAACAAAATGTAAAGAATTTCAAAAAAGTTAATGGAAAAAGGTGAAGGAAGGCAGAGATCTCAAAGCTGTATTGCAAACTGTAATCATCAAAACCATCTGGTCCTGACTAAGAAATAGAATGAAACCAGTGGAAAAGATTAAGTACAGAATACACATTAGTAAATGACCATAGTAATCTGGATTTGATAAATGCAAAGATCCAAGTTTTGGGGAAAAGAATTCACTATTTGACAAAAAGAAGTGCTGGTGAAACTGGACAGCAATTTGACTGAAACTAGATATGGACCAACAAATGCAATCATATACCAAGATGAGGTCAAAATAGGTATATGATTTAGAAGTAAGGGGTGAAAGCATAAGTAAATTAGGGGAGCATGGAATAACGTACCTGTAAAATTGGTGGATAATGGAAGAATATATGACCAAACAAGAAATAGAGAGCATTATGGGATACAAAATACATAATTTTAATTACACAAAATTAAAAATGTTTTGTACAAATGAAACCAACACAGGAAAATTAGAACGAAGGAAGAAAATGGGGTGGGGGGAGATTATGTCAAGATTTTTTAATAAATGGCTCATTTCTCAAATATATAGAGAAATGAGTGAAATTTATAAGAATATCTGTCATTTTCCAATTGGCAAATGGTCAAAGGATGTTAACAAGTAACTTTCAGTTAGCAGAAATCAAAGCTATCTTTAGTCACATGAAAAAAAAATGCTCTAAATTACTGTTGATTAGAGAAATTGTAATTAAAGAAGCTCTTACCTACCATTTCATACTTATCAGATTGACTGATAAGACAGAAAAAGAAAACAATAAATGTTAAATGGAATATGCAAAAATTGGGACACTAATGCACTTTTGGTGGAGTTCTGCAATGATCCAACTATTTGCAGAACAACTTAGAACTATGCAGAAAGAGTTATAAATCTGTGCCTATCCTTTGACCTAATATCATGACTAAGTCTGTATACTAAAGAGAACAAAGAAAATGGAGGTTATATAAATAAATAAACAGAAATATATATATATATATATATATATATATATGTGTGTGTGTGTGTGTGCTTGTGTATATATATATATATATATATATATATATATATACATACATGCGTGTGTATATATCAGCTATTTTGTGATGGAAAAGAATTGGCATTTGAATAGATGCTTGTCATTTGGGGAATGACTGAACAAGTTGTGCCATATAATTGTGATGGAACACCAGTGTGCTATAAGAAATGACAAGAAAAATGATCATTGTACACAGTAATAGTCATATTGTACCATGATCAGCTGTGAATGACTTTGCTTTTCTCAGCAATACAATGACACAGGGCAATTCTGAAGGACTTATGATGAAAATGCTATTTACCTCCAAAGAAACAACCGGTGGAATCGAAATTCTGTTGAAACATACTTTTTTAAAATTTTATTTTCTTGGGTTTTTTTTTGATGTGTGTTCTTTTTTGCAATGTATTTTGCATGATTGCACATGTGTAATCTATTTCAAAGTATTTGTCTTCTCAAGTAGGGGGTAGAGGAAGGAGGAAGGGAGAGAATTTGGAACTCAAAAATTATAGAAGGCCAAATGTTAAAAGTTGTTTTTTGTGTAATTGAGAAATAATAAAATAAACATTCTTTTAAAAATGAAATAAGACCTTTATTAGAGACACTTGCCATGAAATTTTGTCTATGGTACATTTTAGCAAAATGTAGTTTCCCTGATTATCTTTTTAATTAGGTCTATTTCTACTTTTGCTTTGATCATGATTCCTATCCTTGCCTTTTTTACTTCCGTTGAAGCATATTAGATTCTGCTCCAACCCTTTATTTTATTTTTGAAGACAAAAATATTTACTGGCAGCCCAAGGCCACAAAAAGTTGGAGTGAGGCCTATCCCTCATCCCAGCAGCTAGCTGCTTTTATAGCCAAGCGTAAAACAATTTGTATATAAGGGTAAGACAATTCTTATTGGTAGACTTCTCAATAAGGAAGTGGAATTAGTGGCACCTCAGTTCTTCTCCATTACAGTATCATTGGGAGACAGAATTAGGGTTAAAGAGATAGGAGTAGCCCTCAGGAGAAACAGTCTATTGGAGATAGGACTGGTCCTAAGAGAACCTCACCCTCTCCTTTAAGTATGCTGAACACAATACCCAAAGCCTGAGCAAGGTTAAAATATGGGTGTCATTCAGACTGACTGTCCTAATGGCTGACTTTGTATGCACTTGATCATGCACACACACACACGTACAAATACACACACACACACACACACACACACACACACACACACACACCTTTGGTAATAAACATACTCATGGGGTGAAGGGACGTTCAAGGAAGACTAGCTGCCCTCCATTGTAAAAACTCTTCCTTGTATGCCTCTTTTATGTGAGAAAATGTCCCCAATTCTGCCTCTCCTCCCTTCTCCCAGTACATCTCCCTTTCTAATTCCTTCATTTTTTTGAAGTTCATCCCAACGTAATCAATTCATGCCCATGCTCCGTATGTAGACTCCTTAATAACTTCCCTAAAACTGATAAAGTTCTTAGGAGTTACATTTATCATCTTCTCATTGGGAACGTAAACAGGTTAACTTTTGATTCCACTTTTATGTTTACCTTTCTATATACCTCTTGAATCTTATGTTTGAATGGCAGATTTCTATTCAGCTTTTCATCAGGAATGCTTGAAAATCCTCTATTTCATTAAATATCTTTTATTTTCACCTAAAGGCTTATATTCAGTGGGGTTTTTCAATTTTTTCTGGGTAGGTTCTTCTTGGTTGTAGGTTGTAGGTCCTTTGTCTTCCAGAATGTCATATTGTATAACCTCCACTTTCTAAATGTGGAAACCACTAAATCTTGTGTGATCTCGATTGTGGATCTATAATAATTGAAATGCCTCTTTCTGATAGGTTAGAATATTTTCTCCCTGATTTGGGAGCTGTGGGATTTGGCTATCATATTCCTGGAAGGCATCATTTTGGGATCTCTTTCAGGAGGTTATTGGTGGATTCTTTCAATTCATAGTTTACCCTATGGATCTAAGATTTCATGTCATTTTTCCTTGATAATTTATTAGGATATCATAGTCTAATAATTTTTAAATGATATCTCCTAAACTTGTTCTCCAATTTTCCAGTGCTCATCCACATCTTCTATTTTTTCATTCATTTTGACTTTGCTTGATTGTTTCTTGAAGTTTTATGGAGTCACCAGCTTTGACTCTTCCAATTCTAATTTATAAGGAATTATTTTCTTCAGTGAGATTTTGTACTTCTTTTTTCATTTGGTCAGTTCTGTTTTTTAAGGAGTTTTTTCTTCAGTGAACTTGGATAGCTCCATTTTCATTTGATCTATTCCATTTTTTAAGTAGTTATTCTTTTCAGTGGGCTTTTGTGCCATTTTTACTAATAGTCCAATTCTGTTTTTTAAAGTGTTATTTTCTTCAATATTTTTGATAACTCTTTTACCAAGCTCTTTTTGCAATTTTCTTGCATCATTCTCATTTGCTTTCAAAATTTTTTCTCTACCACTCATCTCTTTCTTTAACTCTTCCAGGAATTCTTGTTAGACTTGGGTCAAATTAACATTTTACTTTAAGGCTTTGCTTGTTGTTGTTTTCACATTTTTGTCTTTTACTGAGTTTATGTCTTGGTCTTCCTTGGCATTGAAGTAGCTCTTTATGGAAAAGTTCTCCTTTTTGTTGTTGTTTGCTCATTTTTCCAACCTATTTCTTTACTTTTAACTTTATGTTAAAGTAGAGCTCTGCTCACCTTGGGGTGAGAAGGCATTATTCCAAGCTTCAGGCTTTTTTGTTCTATTATTTCAAGTGCTAGTCCTGGGGGTCTGCAAGTCTTCAGATGGTTTGATAGAGGCATAGGTGTAGTCACAGCTCTCCTGTTTATGCTCTGAACTTTACCCATTTAGGGTCCCTGTTCCCCTGCAGCTATGATCACTAATACTTCTATTTGCCTTAGAACTTAAACCAGGGTCCCTGATCCCTTGTAATTGACCACAAGTGCACTTTTCCACCCTGAAACTGTGACCCAGATAATCTCTGGGCTGAGAGTTCTTGGAAGCTGCTGTACTGCCATCCCAGCTGTCTCTAAGACCTGTTGCTAGTGCTGCCTACACATGCATTCCAGGATGATCTCCATCCACATAGACCTCTTATGCCAACCTCCAAAGTTATCCTAGACAAAAAATGCTTTACCCAGACCATTTGTCAACTCTGCTCATTGAAAAACTTCAGGCATTATTTCAAAGTTGTTTGAAGAGGAATGTTGAGAGAATTTGATTGGGTCACCAATGATCTGCTTTCATGAATCCACGTTGCATCCCAAGATTTAAGAGACTGCAAGCAAAACGAAGAGTAAACTATACCAGGTGGGAAGCCCATTTTTTGCCTTTAGACTGGGGGTACCCCAATTGACTTAATAGTAACTTCACCATGAAAAATACTTAGTACCACTCCCACAAAGCCTTTCCAGTTACAATGTTTAACTGCTCTTTCCCATGAGGAAGAATTGGCTCTATATAATTTAATTCACGGAATACTCTTTATAATGTATTTTAAAATACTTTGTAACACAGCAGTGAAAGGGTAATTGCTAAATAGGTCTAAGTACTGATGTGAGGTCGTATTATTGCACTTTGAAACAAGTTTTTGTTAGAAAAAGAAAGTGAAGGATAGAGCCAATAATTCAGGTACTTTTAGGGACAGGAAATATGTCTGTGGTATCTACCCAGAGAATCATCTGCATCCTACCTTGGCTTTGCTAGGTCAGCCAAGGATATACTCAAAAACTCATTAGTCAGCAGAAATATCTACCCAATTATCTCAACAGCAAAAGGCTTGTCAGAGAACATTAAGAAATGATTGTTTTGCTTATGGTTTGTATAGCGTGTCCATGACCAAGCCAGAGATGGGGCCAGTAAATCTGCACGAACCACTATCTGTCCTGACCTGAAAGTAAGGAGTACATTAGAACTCATAATGCTGTTTAAATCCCTTTCTTAGTACTGGGGTGACCTAGAGTGGAGTGATTGGGACTTTGAAAAAAAGAAAAAAAAGCAGGGAGGGGAATGCAAAATGTAGCCTATATGCTTCTTCAGCAGTGTAGAAGAAACTGTAGCCTATATGCTTCTTCAGCAGTGTAGAAGAAACTAAGTGAAAGAAACTTCAGGTCAGGATGTTGTTTTATATAGGATTTTGCTTCCCAAGACACTGGAAGAGGAGTGAGAAAGGGGAGTTTTGTGGCTGGAGGAACCACATAGTCCAATATGTTTCATCTTTTCCTCTCTCCTTCATTTCCATAAAGAAACCCTAAAAGACCTATTATAATCTGGGGGATATTTATTCAACTTCTCTTCATATAGAGCCATGATTTGATTTATACACCTCTCATTTTACACTGCCAAAGTTAGGTAGCCTGCTCTCAATGAATGAATGAAAGGTATTTTTCCATATACCAGGTATTGTGCTAAATTTGGGGAACATAAATACAAAATCAATATAGTCCCTTTTCTCAGGAGCTGACATTTAATAGGTGAAAATGACAAAGAGAAAGAGACACATCAGCCATGGAAAGGTGTTTTCATTTGGGAAATCACAGGGATGATGAATCAGTTCCTAGGGTAACTGACTGACATGCCTTTTCCATAAGTTGTAGTGCAGATTTCATTATTTTGAGCAGAGTCAACTATATGTGCTGAGTCAGTCTGGGCAACTCTATTTTAAAATCTTGCTTGAACAAGCGGCAAGTAGTTTGCCTAAGATGGTGGCTGTGCATGCCTGCTCACCAATTCCATCTCAATGAAATATGAACCAGTCAAAACTTTTAGGGAAGGGCTGAGGGAGCAGGAATTCCATCTCCTCAAGATCTTATGATCCAATCAAAATACCTTTGCCTTTTGCCTTTGCTCTTGTCTCAAAGCAGGGAGGGCTTACCAACACTTTTCTGCCTCAGCCTATAGAATGAAATCCATTTATCACAGAGTTTGCCTCTTTAATCAAGCAGTTTAAAATTGTAATGTAAATAGTGTCATAAGGCAGCTAGGTGACACAGTGGACAGAGTGCCAGGCCTGGGGCCAGGAAGATTCATCATTCTGAGTTCAAATCTGGCCTCAGAAATTTACTAGCTGTGTGACCCTGGTAAAGTCACTTCTTGCCTCAGTTTCCTCATCTACAAAATGAGCTAGAGAATGAAATGGCAAACCACTCTAGTAGTTTTTCCAAGAAAACCTCAAAAGAGATCAAGAACAGTTGGACAAAACTGAAACGAGTGAACAGCAATAACAGTGTCAGAGAAGCAAAAACAACAATAGTGAGCATTTCTAGAACTTTAAAGTTTGCAAAACACAAAATAAAGTTTGTCTCTGTTATCTCCTTTGATCTTCCACAACATCCCAAGAAGGTAGATACTATTATGATTCCCATTTTACAGATAAGAAAACTAAAGCAGACAGAGATCCAATGACTTGCCCAGGGTCACATATCTAGTAAATATCTGAAGTTGGATTTGATCAGAGATCTTCCTGACTGCAAGCCTAGAGCTCTGACCCCTTCGCCACCTAGCTCTAAGCTGCTCCACTTTTCTCAAGTCATTCTAAATCATCACCAACACTGACACTTACCAACATTGTTCCATCTGCCTTAGTGGGGGGCAGAGGGAATTTCACACCCATGATGTCATTAGTCATTTTTGACAATGAAAGATGAACAATCTATTTCACACCAAGAATTCCCTTTACTGATGAAATTGTCAGCCTGGGCCAAAACCAAAACTAAAAGTCAATGAGGATATTGTTCTGTGGTGGGGGGGATTGTCTTCTTTCTGCCATCCTTCTTCACATTCACCATATCTGTCAGTTCTTAGTGTCTTGGAATAGACCATTTTATTCCTATTCCCAATGTACCCAGCCATACTCTAATCAACGGACACATAATTTCTTACGGGATTTTTTTTCCTTTTGGCTTTTCCAAATAGTGCAGCTCAGAAGATTTTCCCATACATGGGTGTCTTTTCCTGTCAAAGAGCACGAGCTTCAGGGCATGAGCCACATAACACAATCACTTGTTCAAAGGGTAGACATTTTTATGGCTCTGATTATAAGATTCCAAATTGCTTTTTAAAAAGATTGAACCAATTCATCGTTTCACTGGCACTGAGTGAGTGAGCGTGCCTGTTTCTACACAGTCTTCTAAAATTAAATTAGATTCCATTTAATAATAGCAATAATTGATACTTATATAGTGCCTTCAGGGTGGCAAAGTACTTTATATATATTATCAGATTTGATTCTCACTTATCTGGTAAGTCTGGCTCAACCGGGCTGATTTTTCCAGTCTTTAAGATGAAAAAAAAGGGAAAATCTAAAGAAACTCAGAATCATAAGACTAACGAGAATCAGTGATGGAGTCCAGGTCTCTTACCATACTACTCTGACTTCTTCTTTATGTCTAATAACATCTAGTATTAATACAGCACTTTAAAATTTTCAAAGCACTTTGTATGTTATTCAGTTCTCACAGAAATTTGATGAAGTGCATGTTATTGTATTCCCATTTTTATAAATGGGTAAACTGAGGGCAAGAAAGTTAAGCAATTTGCACACAGCTAGCAAGTGTCTGAAGTAGGATTTGAACTCAGCTCTTGCCAATTCCAAGTTCAGAACTCTAATTACTGAGTCACCTAGCTAGATATAAAGTGACAGGAGGTCTAAATTTATGTTCTGTCATTATTTAATTTAGCCACAGTTTGTTTCTTCTTTCAAGAACTGACTATTCATACCCTTTCTCCACTTGTCTATTAATAGCAATCACTTAAATAGTGTTTGCAGAGCTTTCTGAGGTTTACAAAGCACTTTTCATACATTATCTCATTTGATTCTCCCAACAAAGTCATAAGAGAGATGGCATCTTTACTCACATTTTTGTGAATGAGGATACTGAACCTAAATGAGCCTAGGATCATGCAGTATGTATTTAAAGCAGAATTTGAACTCACTTCTCCCTGATTGCAAGACCAGTGCTCTATCCACTGTGCCACCTAGTTACCTGTCTATGGTAATAGCACTTACTTATAAATTTGTATAAATTCCTTGTCAATTTTGGTTACCAGACTTTTCTTAGATGTGTTTATTATTGTGATTTTCCCATTCATTTCATTTCATTCTGGATGCCTTGTTTTTTGTTGAGCAAAAGCTTTTAATTTTTCTTATGTCGTGAGATAACCATTGTAAAGCAGCTGACACAGTACGTGGCACACAGTCAGAACTATCTAAGTATAAATATCAATGTTATTTGTTGTTATATAATTGAATTAACCTATTTTAAATGAGATAACATGGAAAGTACTTTGCACACTTCGAAGTGATACGCCAGCTACTTTATTGTCCCTTACAATTTCTTAAATCATTGATAATGAGTTTTCCCTGCCATGGAAGAGATAAAACTCCATCATCCTTTCATTTTTAGCGATGCATGTTCAGAACTTTTGGAATGCTTGTTCATTTTTGCTTTATTATGTTTGTACAGAATAAGATATGAGTTTACTCCCATTTTTTGGTTAGATTTTATCCAATGATCTCCACTAATTTCGCTGAAAAATGAATCTTCCCCGTACTTTAAATCTTAACGTACAACAGGGGCAGTGGAGACACGTGTGGTTTGCAGGGAGGCCAGAACTGATCCATTTCTAGCATCTCCTTCTCCAATTCTTCTCCAAAGGAAGCAGGCTCGGATCACAGACTGACAGCCACTCTGCTCTTCTCTGAGGGAGGGGTATAGGACCAAAATTATATCTATTTATCCTCTTAAATATTTTCCTCTTTTAGGGGGTAATCATTTAATCTAGAAGATATAATTTTCACGTTCTCTGAGCCTTTGTTTCCCTTCAGTGACCTGAAGAGAGGTTGGCATCACTCCTCTCCTCTCTTGAAGTTGGAAATTAGAAGAGCATGAAGAGACAGAAGAAATTAGAATTTTCTCTTCTTTCCCACTTCTTGACTGGTCTGCTCCATCCCTCACTCAGCCATAGGGCATTAATCTCCACCAATAAGGAGAAAGTCCCATTACTATTAACCCTTTGAGACCTGGCTTACATAGAGTTTATTAAACACTATACATTTGGTTCTAGGTCACTATTATTTAATCCAACCTGCTGGTCTGGTTTTGCTTTTTCTCTGTTATACAGAAGAGCCCAGATAGGAATAGCAGTGGTATGATGTCTGAATTCACCGTTAGAACTTTTACAAGTGGACTGAATCCTGCCAAGAAACCTTGGTGTGTGGGAAACCCTAACAGAAAGCGGAATGATAAGAAACAATCTTCTACCAAGATGGCAATTAACCACTCTAAAAATAGCCTCAGAGAAAAGTTGTGGCCTTTCCAAGCCAGTGCTATCCTATCTGCCTTTTGTCCATAGGGGAGTCTGGGAAATTTCCTGGTGGACAAGAAAAAGGAGTGAGGGAGATTTAAATTATGCTCAAGCATGATGTATCCACTCCTTCCTCTTTGAGCTTGAAAATGACACCTATGGACAGAATTTTGAATGAAGAACTCATTCATCTCTTCATAGCTTCTGGAGTGTCAGCAAAGTCAATATTTATAATTGTTAGAACCATTTTAGTTCAATAAATATTTATTAAACAGCTGCTGTGTGCGAGGCACTGGCTACACAAAGAGATGAACAAAACCACCCCCCCACCCTCAAGAGTTTACATATCATAGTGAAGAAGATGACACGTGCATAGAAAATTAAAGACAAAATACATTCAAAGGTATTTCTAGAAAGAGGACTCAGAGGCTTAAAGATAGAATTCATAAATGTTATATTAAGCCAAATATTTCCTACTATGTATATGCTATGAGATGCTACCTGCATTCTTGCTTCCATTTTATAGATGAGAAATCTGAGGCTTAGAGACAGTGAGTAACTTATCTCAAGATACACACTGGTACTGGAGCTGAGATTCCAATCCAGTTCCAGACCTGGTCCTCTTTCCACTAGAGCACCCTCTCAGTTGAATTTTCCTCAGTAATTTTTGCTGACACACCATGGCAGCCAAGTTCTTCAGGCCTTAAAAAGTGCTAGGTTTTGCCAAATCCAGCTGTCTTGTCTACTCACTCAGTCAGCATCATGTATCTTTATAAGGTGATTCCCCAGTAATTGACATGAAGCGAGCCTGAAACAGCATCTTGATGAACACACTGGAGAATGCTCTTTAGGAAGTCACCTACAAAGGACAAGGGATAATGACCTCAGTCATTCCTAAAGAGAAAGTCTAAGCTGAGGTGCTTGGCCACATTTCTGAATGCTGACAAGTATCTGCTTGCAATTTTGTAGACAAGAAATCAAAATCACTGACCCAATTAGATTGGGTAAAACTCAGAGGCAGCAGAATTGATTTCATAGATCAGAGATAAGGATTTGAACATAGAATGAGCTGGAGATCCTTCTGAGCTCTGGTAAATGTTAATTTCTGAGTGCTAGTAGTATGTCTGTGCATATGTGTCTGCACACATTGGACTGAGGACCTGTAAAGGGTGAGGGGTCTTGGACCTTATAGTCCTCTTAAGGGCATAACTACTGACCCCCAAAGTGGTTTTATTTATAAGTAGGTCCAAATCTTTCCTGGATGCTTGTATGAGAAAGGGGTTACTCTGTTCCCTAGAAAATTTGTAGAGATGAATCTGTTTCACAAGGGACTGGGGAGCAAAGCCACCCTGCTGGACCATGGAGTTTCAGAAGTAAAATGAATTCTCTCCTTCCTCTCACTGCTGCCTGTGGTAATCTGATTTAGGTTAAACGGCACTTCCTGCCCATGGGGAGGAGATTCAAAGTGACAGCTCTTCTCTATGGGAGGATGTGAATGGATAGTGCCCAGGATGCAGAGGGAAGACAGAATAACTATAAATAATGACAATACCAATAACAATGTGTCACTGTTTGTGGTTTATTTGGTGCTTGAGAGAGTTCAGATGCCCCCGGCAAACATTTGAGTTGACATCTAAACCCATGAGAGGAGAGATCTATTTGAATATTTGAGTGTGTATAGAAGACCCTATGAGAGGCTCTAAGACAAAAGTGGATTTAGTAAGAATCTAAGGGTGCTTTAAAAATTCAGGCCTTCCATATGGTAGATCTAACACTTTTTCCATTTCTCTTAGCTACCCTGAAGCAGCAGGAGCTGGTTAAGAAATCCTTCAGTACTGACCACAGTTGGATCTCTCAGTCCAAACTTAGAGCACAAAGAAACATAGAAGCATGGAACCTAAGAGCACAAAGGAACCTTAGAGATCATGTAGGCCTTTTACAGGGAAGAGACTGCAAGCCCAGACAGGCTGTGATTGGACAAACACCACATCAGTAGTAAATAGTATTGCCAGGAATTAGAATCACAAAATAAGAGAAAGGCAGAATTTGAAAGTTGGAAGAGCCCTAGTCACCAAGCCAACTACACCTCTAAATCCAGTATAACATACCCAGCAAATGGTCATCATTCCTGTCCTTGAAAACCTCCAGCAGCATGAAACCTACTGCCATCACTCAATGCAGCCCATCCTATATTTAGATATGTCTAATTATCAAGCTCTTTAGGGAGTCACCTACAAAGGACAAGGGATAATGACCTCAGTCATTCCTAAAGAGAAAGTCTAAGCTGAGGTGCTTGGCCACATTTCTGAATGCTGGCAAGTATCTGCTTGCAATTTTGTAGACAAGAAATCAAAATCACTGACCCAGTTAGATTGGGTAAAACTCAGAGGTGTCACAATGAAGAGAGTGCCAGGTCTAGGGTCAGGAAGACCCGAGTTCAATTATGACCATGGGCAAGTTGCTTCACTCTGTTTGCCTCAGTTTCTTTATTTGTAAAATGAGATGGAGAAGGAAATGGAAAGCACTCCAGTGTCTCTGCCAAGAATAACACAAATGGAGTCACAAAGAGTTGTACGTAACTGAACAAAAATTGTCAGGAAACTTTTCTTCCCTCACATCAAGCCTAACTGCTTCTTTGTAATTTGCACCCATTGTGTTAAGTTCCTGAAACCAAGAACAAGATTAATCCCTCCTCTAAATGCTAACCCTTCAGATAAGGTAGCTATCATGCTATCTGAGTCTTCTCCAGGTTCTGCAGAACAGAGCCTCTGATCCCACCATCGATCTTCATATAGCATATCCTCAAGGTTCTTCATTTTCCTGGTTGCCTTTTCTGAATGTTCTCCAGTTTATCTTAAACTGTGTGGCTCAGAACACAAATCAGTCCTGCAGATATGTGGCCTGCCTGAGATGTGCCACAGAAGTAGCATCCCATCCTCATTCTTAGAAACTGTGCCTCTCACTGCAATTAATGACATTATCTTTTGGGGGTACTATATCACTCTCATGATTCATATTAGGCTTACAGTACATAAAAACTTCCAGAATTATTTTCAGACAAATGTCAGTCTAACTTTAAATTCTCATTTTGGCCTAGAGACGTTGACATCTTTAACCCAAGAATAACTTTACATTTGTCTCATTTAGTTCATCTTGTTAGATTTAGCTCAATTCTCTACCTCTTTTGTGATTCTAATTCCATCTTGCAGTATGATATCTATCAGTTTGGTGTCAGATGAAAATTTGATATGCATATGATTTATGCCTTTACTAAGTCTTTGATAAAAATGTGCAAAGGGTGTTCTATCACAGGCTTTCTTCCAAGAAGACATTGAAACCCACCCCCAATTGCACTGAGTGTGGCCATTCAACTTCTTCCAAATCAAACTAATCACATATATCACGGCTTAGTTCACATCTCTCTAACCTTTCCACAAGAATAGCCTGATCTGCTTGTCAAATGCTTTGTCAAAATCTAGTTAAACTTTATCCATCCCATTTCCTTCATCTATTGGTTAGTAATTCTGGGGGAAAAAGAAAATAAGGTCAGTTTGGAATGAACTCATGAAGAAATCCATGCTACCTCTCCGTAATCAACACTTCTTTTTTTAGATGTTTGATAAAAATGTCATTCATGATATGGTCTAGAAACCCAGAAATCAAAGAACCGCAGGTCTTATGACTACAATTCCAGTTTTCTGGACAAAAATCCACCAGTCTCAGAGAGCTGGGGATAGGGTTTGTTATTTTTTAAAACTTTTTTGTGTTTTGTTTTTCTATTTTCCCAGGGAAAAAAATGAAGATTAGATAGACTTAATAAGAGGAAATTTCTCATGGTTGCAGTTGTGGAAGGTCGCAGAGGAAAAGGAGGTAACCTAGTACTTGGTCCTTAAACATCATTCCCCGGCCCAACATGGGCTCCAGAAACAAGTAGTTCAAGAATTACCAAAAAAAAAAAAAAAAAAAAAAGGGAACCATGATCAAAGGAAAATTCTTTCACTTGTATTTATATAAAGCAAAGTGAAGTTTGCCAAATGCTTAGTGAATTCAGCCATTACAGAGAGCGTCAATCTGCAAAGTGTTTTTCTTCCATCCCACTCACAACCTCCCTCCCACCCCCCAAAAGAAAATTATCTGCATAACTGCTTCAATTTCTCATTTCTCTTTGCCTGCTTGATACATAAATATCTCAGAAATCTGACCTCAGGATTCAAATGTTTGCCATTGTTGAAAACCATAGGGTTTATTTTTTAGTGTTTTTTTTTATTATTCCTTTCCCTCAGGGAACTTGAATCAGTATTAAAAACAAAAAAGCAAAATATTGGGAACTGGATTGGGAAAATTTGTGTGATGTTCCTACATTCAATTTCAATAATAAAAACCCTAATCTACGTGAAAATGGAGGTAAGCCAGTATTTATATCTGGTTTTTTTTTCCATTAAAGAGCTGACACCACTGGCTAAGTTCCCCTTGGTTTTTAAGAAAATGTGTGTATTGTCTGCAGGAACAGAGTTGAAACTAATTGAGACCTTTATAGAAAAGATAATACAGAATTTCAAAGTCTAACACCATACTTGTTCATTCTGATTATTTCTTAAACGATTATGTGGAAGTTTAGGGCTTACACTCAATTCCTAAATTTTCAAACATAAATGAAGGAACTCCTTGCTGTGTTTAAGAGTGGGCTACAAAATAAATACTGAACCATGATTGTCAATATGCATTTTCCCAGGGTAGGGAGGGGGAGAGGCAAGCTCTTTCTAACTTTAATTCATGGAATTAACCCTTCAACTGGAGAGTGGACCCTTTAGTTCATCTAGCAGCAGAGACAGACTCAGCAATAATCTCAATAGACCACCATCCATATGATGATATTGATTGAATGAATCATAAGCTTATAGGTTTAAGTATTAGAAGGAATCTCAGTAATCACAGAATTATACACCTAGAGGAGAAAGGGGCTCAGAGAAAATCTAGCTCAACTTCCTTGTCTTGCAAATAAGATCATTGAAACTTGAGAAATGAAATGACAAGCCCAGGGTTACACAGCTATTATGTATCTTAGGCAACATTTGAACCCTGTTCTCCCAGACTCCAATCTAACCCTCTACCAGGCTACATTGGCTCCCCAATGTATAGATGTAGCTTTAGTCTGTTACTTTGGTGCAAGAAGGCAAGCACGATCATTGAGATAGTAGGTCTTACAGGAGCTCAGAAACCTCTTAGTCAAATCATTTCAAATTTCAAATGAGGAAACTGAGGACACAAGAGTTAGATTTGATTTCTTGGGGGAAAGCAAAGTGGCTTCTGAGAATGATCAATCCAAATCTGAAGAGATGGTTTTTGAGGATGACTGAATTGTTAAGAAGCTTCTCTTGAAACAGTGGGAAAGACTGAAGACTTGAATTATGCAATGGCCCCATATTTGGACGTGTCAGTCGGCTCTTCCAAAGTTAACTTTCCTTGCAAAAGGCATCAATGACCTGATTTCTTACAGCTCCATGATTATTACATTTGTTGATGTAGATATTTGTTGGAGATGCCTTTCTGATCTCTCTCTCCTGAGACTTAAAAATGGAGCAGGTTCTTGAAGAAAAAATCAGCTTTGCTTTCCTTTCTCTAAATCTTGGTGCCCAGGTTAATTTTTTACAATGTGATCAATTACACAATGTTTCAGAAAACTATGATGATACATCTTCAAAGTAACAGGAATGCAAAGCACAGGGAGTATGGTGGGTTTGACCTGCTGCATCTTATGGTAACAGGAAAACAGATGTGATAATGAGGATCTTCAAAATTAACCCTTGTCTCCTCTTTACCTAGTTGCACAGAAGTATGACCTTAGTGATTTCCTGGGAAGAATTAGAGCTACATGATAATCCTCATGTATCTCCTATCTACTTCCCCTCTTCTCACACAGGCACCTTCCTAAGAATTAGCATTTATGTTATGCCAACTGATTTTCACAACAACCCCATGACAAAGGTATTATTTCTATTACTATCATTATGTCCCCTTTAAAGATGAAGAAACAGAGGTTTAGAAAGTTTAAGTGATTAAATGATAAACTTAAGTGACTCAAACGAGATGTGTGTGTGTGTGCATGGAGGCATATTGTGCATATAGATATAGATGTATAAATGTAGGGAAGTATCTATGTATATGTATGTGTGTTAGTGTTTTTCCATGTTGTGTCTCCCCACTGAAACAAAAGCTCTTTGACGGCAGGAATTGCTTTCTTTTCATCTTTGTTTCTCAGCATTTCACACACTATTTGCCACTAGTAAGCATTAATAAATACAAATTTGGTTGGATTGGATCACTGAAAAGTTCTCATGCTCTGGTCCCAAAATCCAAGTCCCTAGATTTTCTTCCAGTCCTGGCTTAGTAATTTTCTAGCTACATGACCTCCAGGAATTCATCTCACCTCTCTCAGCCTCAGTGTGTACATCTAGAAAGACAGGATTACTACTAAGGATCCCTTCCCACTCTGACATATCTGATGATGAGGAGGAGGAGGAGAAGAAGGATGAGGATGACGACATTGCACATTGAGTTAAATGTTCAAGGACCTATCTGAGGTTCTCAGGATATAACAATGAAAGGATTCAGTACCAACTTTGAGAGACTGACAAGCTAGTGGTATAGGAAGGGGTAGGAGAGAAAAAAACATTTAAGCAAAAACTCCAATACTGGGGAGAAAGTGATGAAGTGCATGAAAGGGTGAAGCAGAGTGATCTGTGACATTGAAAGAAGGAGGGATCAATTTTAGCTAGAGGGATCTGGGAAAATCTCATGGCAAATATGGTGCCCACATCTTCTGATTCCAAACCCAGAACTCTTTCTGCCTCTCCTAGTGTCGGAGGAATTTTTCAAGGATGATAACCCTAACAATCTGTTTAGATTTCATATCACTTCTTTCTGAATTGTTGAAGTCTTGTTCAGTAGCACCTTCTTCTGTTCAATTTTGGTCCAAGTGAATGCAACAGCAAGGACCCTGGCATACACAGGAGGGCCTGCTCTACAGGGTCTTGGATCTGCTTTTCTAAAAGAAAAGCAACTTTTGAGGGGTCAACAGTCTAATCAAGTATCTATCTATATCTACATCTATGTCTATACCTATATATATCTATATATTTGTATCTATACACACACAGACACACACACATACATATAAATATATATATCATTCACTTAGATCAGGTGGAAAAGTCAGCACCCTGAACTTCAGAGAAAATACAAATAGAAATTACAAACAGAAAGACAAACAGACAGTGCTTCCAACTGTCCAACCATAGACAATACATCCATCATTATGAGAGAGAGAAGCACCAATATCCAGGTTTTCAAAGTCAAGAGGTTCCTTAGCAGGTACCCAGAGTCTCATCTGGCACACAAACCTTCTTCCAAAAACTAAGCCCCAAAGCAAAGCCTCACCTCAGGATTTTCAGGGCTGGAGGGCAGGATTCTCAAGACCCTGTGTTTCATTAGAAGTTAACAAAAGATGTCTGAGGCCTATTAATGGGTAGGAAAGATCTTTAACTCTTCCTTCCACCCACCATTAACCTTACATTAACATTACAGTGAACCATTGATTGCGTTATTAATTTTAATGTCATTCCCCCTCCACTTTCCTTTTGCCAGAGGTGTCCTGTGACAGTTGTGGTGAGAAAGAGTTTTCCATTTGAATCTCCTGTCTCTCTCACAGGTGAGGCCTGAAAGGGCCCTCTTGCCTACACAGTTCTGCTCTGGTTTCCAGGACATGTTCATTTCCTCTCTATAACAGATGTTGACACATTCCAGTAAAGGACTCACAAGAACAGATTTTGATGTGACATTCTGTTGGAGGAAACAGCAGGTACACATATAAGCCATGCAAAGTGAACCCAAGGTTGTTTTAGGGAGAAAAGACTAGCAGCTCATTAGGTCACTGGATTAAATGAGTTAACCAAGATAAAGGGCCTTGCAAACCTTCAAGTTCTAAATAAAAACTAAATACACTATTACAATTTTTAGTGGGGAACAGCCTCTTGTAAAAGTTGATGCTTGAGTTAAGTTTTGCAGCAGGGTAGGGATTCTAAGACTCCAGAAAGAAGGGACTCCATTTTGGTCATGGGGACAACCTTTACAAAGCTCAGAGATCTCATTTTATACCTACCAGAATGGTTAAAATGATAGAAGGGGAAAGTGATACATATTGGAAAAATTAGGACACAGATTCATTGTTGGTGGAACTGTGAACTAATCCAACCATTTTGGAGAGCAACTGGAATTATGTCCAAATATTAATAAACTGCCTAGATCTTTTAACCCAGTAATACCACTACTAGGTCTATTTCCAAAGATGATTAGGGAGAAAAGAAAAGGACTCTATATGTTCTAAAATATTTACAGTAACTCTCTTTGTGGTGATAAAAAACTAGTAACTTCAGGGAAGGCCATCAATTGGGGAATGGCTGAACATGTTGGAGCATATGGTTATGATGGAATACTACTGTGCTATAAGAAATGAGGAACTCAAGGATTTTATAAAACATGGAAAGACTTGCATGAAATAAGGAAGAGTGAAACGAGTGGAATCAAGATAACACTAACAATAACAGCCATATTGTTTTAAGAATGACTGATTAAATAAGTTATTTTGTCTATTATAAACACTCAAATTAATTCATAAAGGACATATCAAGAAAGATGCTATCTACATCCAGAGAAAGAGCTGATACACAGAAGTATATATAGAGTAATTTTGCATATATATACCTATTTGTGTCTAATGACAGCCATGTCCAGAGGGGAGAGGGAGGAAAGAAAAAAGGAATTTCCATGGTAATTTTCCCATATATTTGAATAGGACAGCAAGTTGCGCATAGCAGATTTGAAGTTTCATGTGCAATCATCTTTTTCATTGTACTGTGTTATGGAAAGTTTGTTTTATTCCATAAATTAAAAGAAAAGAAAAAAAAACAAGAAAGATACTAGAGCTAGCTAGTTGATCTAAAGCACACAAAGTGTGTAGAAAGGTCAACCAGAGCCATCTTGTAAAGGGCTTTAAATGTCAAAGAAAAGAATTTGTAGTTTATCCTAGAGACCTGGTGGGGCCCATTGGGCAGGAGGATGGCAGGCCACACCTTAGTTTTAGGACTATCACCTTGGCAGTTTTGTGGACAATGGATTAGAAAAGGCAGAGATTGGAGGCAAAGGGGTCAATTAGGAAACTACTACAATATTTTAGGTGAGAAGAGATAAGGAGAGACCTAGTGTGGAAGGCAAGTAATCACGAAGAAAGTAATGGGTATAAAAATATGGATATGGAATTAACAAGACATGGTATCCATGTGAGGGAAGTAGATATCAAGGGAATGACGGTCTACTCCAAGGCTGAAAGTCTGAGGCATGGGAAACTTCTTTAAAATGCTTATGAAATTATTATGAGAGAGAGGAAGCATAGGGTAGTGATGGGAGAACCTGACCCTGTGACTCTGAGATGACTGGCAAGGAGTGGGAGGAAAGTCTAAAGCATTAATGAGCATCCACAACATTATACGGAGAGTAGCTAGGGAGTTAGCCTTGAGCCAGGTAGCCGCATGCTCAAATCTGCCTCTGACACATACAAATCGTGTGCTTTGGGGCATCTCACTTAAT
Source organism: Potorous gilbertii (assembly GCA_028658325.1). NCBI lineage: Eukaryota > Metazoa > Chordata > Mammalia > Diprotodontia > Potoroidae > Potorous > Potorous gilbertii. The sequence continues at coordinate 18,400,246 of CM053772.1, forward strand.
CTCACAATATTCTGGAATATCCTAAGCCACTCTCTAATACCCCAGGATTCAGAGAAGTGACCAGTCTACCTTGTAAGAGGGACTCTTCACCAGGGAGTTTCCTATATGAGTGAAATCATAGGTCTAGGCCTTGTCCCCATAGATGCCACACAAAGGCTTTGTGGGCCATATGTCAAAAATGACAAGGAAACCTTCGTAACATATGGACATCTCATCTTTTAATTCCTCAGTTAAGGCCACAGTGAGTATAGGACCGGGCTTAAGAATTTAGGAAGGCCTGCATTCAAGTTGAGCTTTGGACATTTAATAGTTATGTGACCCTGGGCAAGTCAGGAAGATGAGTTCAAATCATGCCTCAGACATTTAGTTCTGTGACACTGGGCAAGGCACAAACTCTGTCTTCAACTACAAAATAGGGATAGTGACATCAGTTACCTCCCAGGGCTGTGGTGAGGATCAACTGAGATACTATTTGTAAAGTGCTTGGTACACTGCCTGGAATGTGTCAGGCCCTTTGGCCTTCCTGTCTTGCCTAGAGTTGGGCTACATGGACATCCTGCCTCAAATTCCTCAAAATCTGTATCACAAATACAGTGAATAGATAATTATCTAGGCTCAGAAATTATCTGAAAGAGGAGGTTGAACTATTGCCTTCGAGAATTGTTGTGGTGTTTTCCTGATCCCCAAATTTCTCCCTGTGGCCAATGCCCACACCACGGACAACCACTATGTTCTCATGATGCCATCTGCCTGGGAATCATGGAATGCCACAATGGCAAACCCCTAATTACAAGTAACTCAAGAACAGCCAGGAGGTTTTAGCATGTTTCAAATGAAGGTTTTAGTATAAAGGACATTATCCAGGATGGTAAACAACAAAAAAAGAATGAAAGATGATTGTGCATCAAAAAAGAGAGATGAGATGACCATTGAATACCAATTGGTGCCTGCTACATACTCAATGAGCAAAAGGCATCTTCCAGGGTGCTGGCTAAAATCTTATATGGTTAATACATAGGAAACATGGACAAAAATCACAAAGGACAAGAATGTGTGCAGGAATTACAGGATGTCCATGAATAAAATCATGAATTTCCATCTCCTTTGCCACAACACCTCCCTACCACAGATCCAGGGAGAAGACAGTGAGATGGAGTGTTATGAGATGCTCTCTCTCAGCCAACATTCCTACCAATGTCTCCTTCCACTCCCCCTCCTATGTGGACATATCTTCATCCTTACAGGAGGGACCCCAGAATCCCCAATCTACTCTAGTCTTCAGGACCACTCCTTGCTTCCCAGTGGTGGTGACCCCAGCCTCTAGAGCCTCTACTTTCAGAACAGACATGGATGTCTATCCCACTTTGATGATAAGGGATTCACCAACTGTGGTTCTTCCAGTAAAATAGAGTAGATAGGTAACTAGATATAGATGGATGGACGGATGGATGGATAGATGGATATAATGATAGTGATGGTGATGATGATGGCAATGATGACAGTGTCAATGATGATGATAGATGGATAGATAAAGTGAGTATGTGAGTGTTTACTATATGCCAGGCACTGTGAAGATACAAATATAAGCAACAAGACAATCTCTATTTATTCTAGGAATTCATATTAGGGAGAGTCAGTAATTCATGGAAGAGAAGTTTCATTGAAAAAAAAGAGGGGCAATATGGATGTGGAAGCCAGAGAAAGTAGAGGTCAGAATGAGAAGGATGGCTGGGGTCCTTCCTAGAATGCTGGTCCCAGTGAGGGAGTCACCAAGGGGGAGAGGAGGGCTCTGGGAAGATGGCTTCTAATGGCGGCAAGAGAAGACCAGTAGGCCTTATAATCAACTCTGATAACTCTACTGTCCTTCCTGTTGACAAGAGCCTTCAGGTCTTGCCATTTCTCCTGCTCCTGCACCCCTCGGATTCGTAGGCCTTTCTTTAAGGCCCCCAGTTAAACCTCGGACAGGTTGTTCCTTCCCATTAGACCACGAGCAACTTAATAACAAAGACTGCTTTAACATTTCACCCAGTACTGAGCACAGAAAAAATAATTAAGTATTCATTCATTCATGGATCCTTCAAAATAAAGTCAACCCTTAGGTTCAATAAGGGTATGGTATATTAGGACACACAGAAGATTTTTAAATAATTGTTTTCAAAATAAAATCAGATGTTAGAGAGCTTTCAAAATATTTGATCTTAAAGATCTCATCCTTATACTCCAGGTGATTTACTGCATTCAAATATTGGTTAAACCCAAACCATGCTGTCTTCCTGATACCATTCTAGATAAGAAAATCAATTAAATAATGACTCCTTTTGTTTTCTGAAAACCTCGCCTTGGCATCTGCCCTTGCTCGTAGGGTCTGCTTAAGTACCTTTCTTTTTTTAAAGAAATAATTGGGACTTCTAAATCGCTAACTCTGAAAAGTATGTTATATGTATGTAGAAATAGCATGGGCACACGTCATTGGTATATGCTATGTGAAGTATACTGCCTTAGGAAAGAAAGTAATGGCACAGAACTGAGAGCTTGTCTTGGACTTGTTCTGTAAGAAAACCTCAAATATCTAACACGTGGTAGGTTCCCAATAAATACTCAACGCTAATAATAAGAAGGGACAGTTTGACGTGGTGGATACAATTCTGGATTTGGCAACTGGATAACCAAGGATGACATCCTGTCTCAAGTACTCCCTAGTTGCATGATGCTGACTCCTTCACTGGTGGAAATTATAAGAGTAGATACCAAGATATTGCCTCATTCTTCTGGGATAAAGCAGGCTTGCAGCCTAGCAAGAAGACATGTGATTGATTTAAACAAAAGAAGTAGGTAGGGCTTCAGATACATTTTCTGATTTCTTTCCTCTTCTCTTTGTCTCTCTCTGTCTCTATCTGTCTGTATCTCTGTCTGTCTCTCTCTCTCTATGTCTCTGTGTGTGTGTGTGTCTCTCTCTCTCTGTCTGTCTGTCTCTTTCTTGCTCTTGCTCTCTTTCTCTCTCTCTCCCCCTCCAACCAAATAATGGTAGCCTTTTGGCTGCATTCTCTGGTCTAGTTCTCTCCTCCGTCTTCCAGAAGACTCAGTAGCAACATGGGTCTCCTCATTCTCTTAGAACCTAAAAAGGAGAGAAGTCTACTCTTCTAGGGCAGGAAATAGAGATTTCAAAAGCCTGGTTGTCTCTTTTCCTCTCTTTCTTCTAAGGAGTGGGAAACTTTACACAGGCTCATGCAAAGATAAGCCTCAGTGGGTCCAGGACCAGTGTTAATTGTTTATCCATTGTCATCCTCTTTCCAGAAATAATTGTGTGTGTTGTATGTTTAGTATGTCATACAAGGTTCTGTTTTTATTACCTTGGAGTCACTCTTGATTCATTCGTATATCTCTATTGAGCTAAGAATTGCCATCAATCGTCCGGGTGTTTCAACTAATAATTCCTCTTGCAGACTCCATGCTCAAGGGTTCCCATCACATCTCTTTCTCAAACAAAACTGTATTTTTATGTTGTGGGATTTAGTTTCTAGTCAGTGCAATGCCTTATGCTCAACCCCCAACAGATTAGATGGGGAATCTGGCTCAGGAAAAGTAGTAAATGAGTCAGGGAATGTGATAAGAGTATTGTGTTCAGAGTGACAGTCTAGGATTCAAAATCTTCCTCTACAATTTAGGGTGCCTGGAGTTAAGTCCTTTCACTTGCTTCTTTAGGAAAAAAAATATTTATGCCTTTGTTTTCATATCACAATCATAGATTTGTCTATATACCTTCCTGCTACATATTACCACCACCCAGTGAGCTTTCCCTTTTAACTCCTCGCCCACAAAAAATTAGACTAAACCACCTGTACTGAGTTATGTCTGATACGTTATGGAACAATCTACCCCCATAAGCTCTTACCTCACTAACGAAAAGAGGTGGTTGCATTTCTCAGTCTCTTCTGGGACAAGACTGTATAGCATTTGATTTTGTTTTCCTTCTCTCTGGGCCTCCAGTTTCCTCATCTGCAAATGGGGGAGGGGATAACATCTAAGATCTTTCCCTAGATCTAACTATTCTGATCTCGAGGCCTTAATGATACCAGAATTAAGTATCTTGTGCTTACAGTTTTATTTCTTTCTAAGCAACCACACAACCTTAATTTATCTAATAAACTTTAAATCTGAACACCTTGTAGTGTCTGGTATATAGTAGGAGTTTAAGAAATGCTTGTTGAAAGAATAGATAAAGAAATGGAAGCCTTTTCAGCCTCCAGGCTGACCACTGGTAGACCTATGGAATCCAGTCTGGAAATTAGACAATCTAATCCCATTGCTGTGTATCTCATCCAGCCTCTCCTTCCCTTGACAAGCTGCCTCCCTAATTTGCTGCTGAGCATTTCCTTACTCATGACCATATCTCCACCCACTGCAAACCACCTTTGTCTCTTTTCTGGGAATCGTGATGTAGGTATGCAACTAATCAAGGAGAGAATAGAACTTCCATGCCTTGACCTTCATGGATTCTTAGCCACTAAGAGTAATTCAAGGCAGTTAAAACACCTCCTGTATCGTAGGTGCTTTCAATTCCATCCCGAAGCCATATAGTTACCCTGCCTGAGTTGGTGGTCCTTGGGTTGCCAGAGGAAATAGAGGCTGTAGTCATCTTTAAATAGAAAAAAAACCCAGAAAAACATTATTTAATTCTGAATAACATTTTTCATTAAAAGGACTCAGAATGCTGTGAATCTCACATCCTTCCCACCTACACTCTGAGTAATACATGATAGTGCAGGCATTAGCAATTGTGGGATAGTTAGGGCTGGGTAAATTTCAGGCAGACAGAAGGAAATAAGTAGGCAAACAGAAGAGTACCAGGAAGGGTGGGAGTGGGTCATGTTCCCTAGTTTCATAACTCCAAGTTTTCTTGGCAGACAGAAAAGTTTTAGGAGGATCGTAGACCTCGAAGGAAACTTAGGGGTCATCTGATCCAAGCCTCTCACTTTATGTACAAGGAAACTGAGGTATGTGGATGTTAAGTAATTTGATCAAATTCACACAAGTTGCAAGTGTCAGGAGATGGGATGCAAACCCAATTCATCTGACTTCAGAGGCAATGCTCTCTTTCCTTGTCGCCTGCACTGTCTCCCACACAGGTGAGAGTCCAGTCTTCTTTAATCAAAAGGCAGCCCTCACTGAGCTACCTTGCACATTAGAGATTACATTCCTGCTCAATATTAGTTCACAAAAACTGTTCAGAATTATTTTTAAAAAGTGACTATAGTATCCATAGCCTTGGATCTCCCTGCTGAGCAAAGAGCCAAAGACATCAAAGTAAGAAAGAAAGCCCCAATATATCCTAAGATATTAATAACAACCCTTTTCATAGTAGCAAAAACAAAAACAAAACAAAATCTTAAAATGAAGTGGATACCCATCAGTTGGGGAATGGCTAAACAAATTGTGGCACACTAGTGTGGTGGCATATTATTGTTCTGTGAGAATTAAGGAATTGATGAACACAAGAAGCATGAAAAGACTTATACGAACTGATCAAAGTGCAATGGAAGGAAACAGGGAAGTCGTATACACGACGACCACAGCAACGTAAATGGAAAGAATGAGAAAAACAAAACAATAATCTGGAATGCTGCTTAGTGTAATGATTAAATTTAACCCCTAAAAAGAGTGAGGACATGTATCTCCCTCCCTTATCTGCAGAGTAGGGGGACTATGAATGTAGCGCAATTTATGTACTGTCAGACTCACTCGATATGAGTTCAATTTTGCTAAACTGCTCTTTTCTAGTCTTTGTTACAAGGATGGCTCTCTGAAAGGTGTATACACACATCTGTACATATAATTGGATATGTACATATTATACACACATATGCACATGTATGTACATATATGTGTATGTATATTAGAAATGAAAAAGATATAATATTAGAAGTTATCAAAAAGAATTTAAAAGAAAAATAAATACCTTTCACTGGAAGGAAAAATATAGAATTGAATTGAAACCATTTTATTGTTAGGGTTTTCTGATGCCTTTCTTTTTTCATAGCTGTCCCTCATTGCCAACCTAGGGCAGCAGAAAACTGTGGCCGGAATTATATCATTACATTTCTTAAACATGGGAATAAATCTAATCATGTGTATGCAAATTCCAAAAACCCTGGAGAACAGTACAAGCTACTTCATCACTAATGAGTCCAAGTGGAAAGTTTGCTAATTGGAAGCCAAGAGACTTTGAGGTCTCATTAAGATCTACCATCAGCTAGTTGTATGACCTTAAAAAAAAGTCTTTCAAACAACCTGTGTCTCATCTGCAAAACAGAAATAACAAATCTCATCACAAAGCGTTCTTAGGAGATTTCCTCTGACCTGCCTATTTAATAAGCCCAAAAAGAAAAGGAAATGAGATTAACCTGGCAGGACCTATTCTTGGTGAAGCCATGCTGGCTCTGGGTGATCACTGCTTCCTTTTCTGGATACTACAAGAGTGGAAGGTATCAGTCACCAAAAAAAACTAAAGGTAATTGATAAAGGGTCTATATTTAGTTTATTTATATATCACAATGACAAACATGTTTTGGCAGCTAGGTGTTACAGTAGACAATGTATTGACTTAGAGTCAGAAATATCTGAGTTTGAATCCTGTTTCAGCTATGTACTTAGCTGGGCAAGTAATTCAGGGCAAGTCACTTACCTGCTCTCTTCCTCGTTTTATTCAAACTATTCATAGCACCCACTCATAGAACTGTTGTAAGGGTCAAAGGGTATGACATATATAAAGCATTTTGTAAACATGGAAGCTCTATGGAAATGCCAAATATTATTAATGTAGTTAAAATTCCTGAATATTTGAGGTCATGTATTATTACATTGGAGGAAGAGAGAGTTTTGTGTTCTGAGCTACAACCCAAGAAGAAAGGAAAATGTTTTTAGCCATGTACTATCATTAGAAAAGGTACAATAGATATCAGTAATTAAAGAAGCAGTCACATGGTGAGCACCTGAGCATGTTAGATTCACTGTAGATCATGGGGCATGAGATGATGAATAGTTCTTAAAAGCACACTAAAGCCTAGTCCTTGTCAGACCCATGATTGATTAAAATGATCGAGGCAAAAAAAGAAAGACAAGAGAGGAAAGAGAATTACACAACAAAATGAAAGTTAGCCAAAGAAGACATGGGCTGTTTGGACATTGGGACTGGACATTAGGGACATGTTGGAGGGAGGTATGATAAAAGAAGTCCAGGCTTTGAAGACTGGAAGACTTTCTTTTAAAAAAAAAACCACCTATTTATTTATTCTATTAAATTTATATTTATTTATTATCTATATTATATAAATAACAATATACCATATATACTATATTATGTAAATAAAATATATTTTTTCACTATATTTATTTCAATTACTTGTAAAAAAATTAACAATCTTTTTTTAAAACTTTGATTTACAAATTGTCTCCATCCTTGGAAAAGACAAGACATTTTATTTCAATTATACATGTGAGGTCATACAAACTTATACTTTCATATTGGCAATGTTGCAAAAGAAAACACAAGCAAAATAAAACAATAAAAATAAAGAATGTTCAGAAAAATTTTGCTTCAGCCTGCACTCAGAGTTTGTCACTTCTCTCGCTGGAGATGGATAGCTTTTTTCATCATGAATCCTTCGGAATTTTCTTGGATCATTGTCTTGATCAGAGCAGCTAAGTCTTTTACAGTTGATGATCCATTACATTACTGCTGTTGTTATGAACAATGATCTAGTTCTTCTCATTTCAATTTGCATTATTTCATACAGGTCTTTCTATGTTTTTGTGCAACCATCCCCCTTGTAGTTTGTTATAATAAAATGTATTCCATCACAATCATACATACCACAACTTGTTCAGTCATTCTCGTATTGATGAGCATCCCCTCAATTTCCAATTCTTTGCCACCACCGAAAAAAGCTAACATTGCATATATATATATATATATATATATATATATATATATATATATATATATATTTATACACACACATATATGTATATACAAGTATGTATGTGTATATGTGTATATATATGAGCAGGTATGTATATAGGTATATATGTGTGTATATATGTATGTATAAGTGTGTATATATGTATATATGCATGTATATATGAGTATGTATATGTATATATGAGTACGTGTGTATATATGTGTCTATATGTCTATATGTGTGTATATACGAGTATGTATATATGTATTTATGTATGTATATATGTGTATATATATGTGTGTATATGTATGTATATATGAGTGTGTATATATACATATATATGTGTATATATGAGTGTATATATATGTATGCATATATATGTATATATGTCTATGTATATTTATATGTGTGAGTATGTATGTGTATGTATGTATATATGTGTGTGTGTGTGTATATATATATATATTACAATTGGTAAATTGGTTCTGTCCTCTTTTCTTTGATCTCTTTGGGATATAGAACTAGTAATGTTATTTCTGAGTCAAAGAGTTTGCATAGTTTTATAAACTTTGAGCATAGTTTCAAATTCTTCTCCAGAATGATTAGACTAGTTCACAATTTCACCAACAATGCATTAGTGTCCCAATTTTTCCATACCCCCTAGAGAATTGTCATTTTCTTTTTCTGTTAACTAATATGATATGTATGAAAAGGTATCTCAGAGTTGTTTTCATTTTCATTTCTCTAATTAGTAACAATTTAGAACACTTTTTATGTAACTATTGATAGATTTGATTTCCTCTGAAAACTACATATTCATTTCTTTGATTATTTATTAATTGGAGTATGGTTACTATGTTTACAAATTTGGCTCAATTCCTTATATATTTGAGAAATTAGGCCTTTATGAGAGAAACTTTCTGTAAAAATTTTCCCAGTTTCTTGTTTTCCTTCTAATTTTAGTTGTGTTAGTTGTGTTTATGCAAAAGCCTTTCAGTTTCATGTAATAAAGACTGTCTACTTTATTTCCTAATCAACCAACTCAATAAATGATGCTTAAAACTCACTTGCATCTAAATTGGTCTGAAAAGGAAAATATTCATCCAATTATCAAATATTCATCCACATTATACACCTATTATGTAGCTGGAGCAGGAAGTGAGTGAGTGGGAAGCAACAGAAGTTTGTTTTCTTTTAAGGAAAGAAAAAAGGAGCAGTGACACAAAAAATATACAGAAAATATCGGAATGTTTTCATTTATTGCTGATTGTTAAGTTCATAATAAAAAAGAAAATGCAAAAATAATGAGCTGATTTTAAAAAAAGAAAGCAGTGGGCAATGTGGAATATTTTGATCTGTTTTTATCTATCCAGATAAACTCATCGCTTTTGCAAAAATGTTGGGGAATTGAAAGAAGGTCTACTGGAGATGTGAGCCTATCCTTTGACAAATTTGCCAAGTCATTGTCAACTTGTAGGGCACATAGACTCAAACATTTGTTAAGTACCTACTATGTGCCAACTACTGTGTGAGGCATTAGCATTGCAAAAAGTCAAAAATGAAATTTCCTTTGTGGAGATGAATTCTATTGGCTGTTTCACAAGATCATAAATTTACAGCTTGGAGGGATAACCCAGGTCATTTAGTCCAACTGATCCAATGGACAGGTGAAGAAAATGAAATTTAGAGAAATGACTTGTGCAGTCACAGTCAACATCTCATATCACTGGTGATAATGGCACCGTCCTGTGGAACCAGTAGACCATCTCCATCCAGTAGACCACAGATGTCTTTCAAGGAACAAATACTAACTTAAGAAGACAGGAACATTTAGCACTTGTCTATATCCAGAGAATTACTTTACCGAGAAGACATTTCTAGGGCTTTGTGGTTATTATGGGATATACACAGAAAATTCTACTGCCTTCTCCAAATTCCTCAATAATCTCACCTGGGTACCTCCTTTTAAAAAGAACCATGAGGGGGCGGAGCCAAGATGGCGGAGTAGAAAGACTCACCTATGCTAGGTCCGAACCCACAACCCATAGATTTCCTGTAAAAAGAACTCCTGACAAATTCTGCAGCAGTGGAAGCCGCGCAGCAACGCAGTGAGGGAGATCTCCGTTGCAGAGAGCCCTGAAGGGCCGACCGCAGGGGTGCCCCGGACTGGAGCCCAATCCTGTCCTGCCGAGCGCTCCCCTCCCCCGCCCCGGCCACGCGGCACTGAGAGGAGCGAGCAGAGCCCAGCGGGCGGCAGGGACCTGAATCTCCGGCAGCCGCAAAGGTCCCTCCACCCATGGACGCACAGGTCAGTGGGAGAGACGGGCTGAGAGGGGAGCGGGGGATCTCCGGGACTCGGACCCCCTGGGAGGCTGCAGCCGCGGCAGAGGCAGCTACGGGCAGAGCAGGCTGGAGCTCCACCTCTGCTCCATTACAAAAGTTCTCGGCATAAACCCCCTGAGGGAACTGAGCCTGAGAGGCGGCCCTGCCCCCACC
>CM053772.1:18426832-18442820 GCA_028658325.1 Potorous gilbertii
GGTGATATGGGTAATTAGAATGTCCAGTGTATCGGGGAGGGGGGAGGGGACAAATGGGGAGGAAATTTTGGAACCCAAAATCTTGTGAAAATGAATGTAAAAAGTTAAATAAATGTATTTAAAAAAATAAAAAAAAATAAAAAATAAAAAAAAAAGAACCATGAGTAGAAGCATAGAGGAGACATTCCAAAAATGACAATGGGCTCCAAAGGAATAAAATGGATACAATTCCTTGGAGTCTACTGAACATGACTGGAATGAAAAATGTGATCAGGTCTTCAAGGACCCAATTAAGTGCTTCACAAACATAAAAAGGTTGGTTTTTGCTAATCCAAGTAAGCTCTTCATCTGACTTATGCACAGATGCCAGTCAGAATGGACTGGGAGCAACTTTAAGAAAGAGAATTGATAGTTGCCAGAGGTCCATTATATTTCCCAACCAGGGATTCTCTGCCAATAAAGACTTATCCAAAGACTCCTCTAAACATCATTTGGTGTCTAGAATGGATTGTCAATGGAAAGAAGGGACAATGAATGCTACCAAAAGGTTGCTAGCCAAAGATGTTCCAAAGTCCACATAATGTTCTTAGGCAACAAAATGGAGAGAAAATTTTGGATTTGGTTTAGAATCAGACCCTATTGGCACCAAATAGCCATTGATGTATTAAAGAAGTTTAATGCTTGTTCCAGGAAGATTCAGAGGCCAGTAATACCTTAAGAAATATAGTCAAAGATTGAATTTTGGAAGTAGATCTTAGTAGTGTCTGAACACAGCACAATATACACAGTCCTTCACAACTAAAAACTAGAGTAGCATAATGGTGCCCATAGAGCTGTGGGAGAATCGTTGTTTGGTATCTGGCCTCCCATCCATTCTGGATTGGGATGAAATCAAGTCATTTAGAGGAGCTATTCTCTAAAGGAAAGACTTAGAAATCCAGAGCCAGACTTTGTTGTAGATCTCTATCCAGAGAAATTCAACTGAGTTCAATTTGACAATAATTCTTAAAGCCTTTACTACGTATCAAGCATTGTGTGAGGGGTTAGGATGCAATGATAAAACTAAAATAATCCCTGCTCTCATGGAGTGAGTATGTTGTCCTGGATACTTCAATCATACTGAGGTAAATATATTGGAGATGAGGAGGTTTAAAAGCAAGTACACTGACACATCCAGGATGGCCTGCTATCACAGGTTCTTAGATCTGCTTTTCTAAAAGGAAGGCAACTTTTAAAAGGTCAGCAATCATTTTAATCAATCACATAGGTCATTCACTTTGTTCAGAGGAAAAAGTCAGCACCTTGAACTTCACAGAAAATACAGAGAAATCAAAATCAACAGACAGAGCTTCCAACTGCCTGACAGTAAGGAATACATACATAGTTACCAGAGACAGAAACACAAACACTTGGGTTTTTAGAGCTGGAGGGCTTCTTAGCAGCTTTCTAGAGTCTCAGAGTAAGCCCCAAAGTAAAACTGCACCTTTGAGTATTTATACACTCTTCAGAGCCATAAGGTATTGCAACCCTGGAGAACCAGTGCATTAGAAATTAACAAAAGGTGTGGACCCATCCCTAATCAAGCTTTCCTTAATGGGTAGGCCCCTTAATGTCTATAAGTGTGCACATGTACCATGTGCCATAGTGATTGGAATTATCTTTGCAGATGTTTTTGTATGCTTGTACATTATTTTGTGTTTTGACTGCATAGTGGGATTCCCTGCCTGTCACGGTAATCAAGTCAGGGTTGGGTAAGCAGATGTTTAGGGCACCTTTTCTAGCTCCCTTCCTCATACCAGGAGATGAGCAGTGCAATCCTTAAAAGGCTGTTCAGACACCCAGGGGCCTGCTGACTACCCTGTGAGAAATGACCCCATGGTCCGTGCTGCCTGTGTCTAAGGTTGTGACTACAGCTCCCAGTGTACCCACACCTGCTGCTTCATCACTTACCTGTTGCCATAGGACTTTGAGGTATAATAGTAAAATGGTATGGGTGATGTCTTTTGATTCATGTATTGGATTTAAGTGAGACAGAGTTCCATAGAGTTGTCAGCCTCGCTCTCTCCTCTAGAGTCATCATAGTCCAGTGGCAGGACAGAGGCAAGATGGTTGGCGATGGCTCAGGATGCAATGGATGACCTTGGCGTCTTTGGTGTCTAACCAAGCTCTAAGCGCCCCACATCACCTGTTTCATCTACCTTCTTGGCCATTGGGACAAATTGTTCTCATCTGCCAATTCCATGAGGAAAGTTCTTTACATTCTTGGGGTAGACACCCCACCAACCCACCAATGGGTTTGAGACCCCTTGGTTATCAGTCAATAAACATTTTTAAGTGACTGTTCTGTGTGCTAGAAGCTGAAGATACAGAGGCAAGAATAAAAGAATCTTCGCCTTTAAGTGGTTCACCTTCTAATGGGGGAGACAATACCTAAAATGATAAATAAATACGAAATAGTATATGCAAAGTAAGCTCAAAATTATTTGGAGAAAGTCAGTAATAATTAGGAGAATAAAAGAAGGCAGTGATTAGAAGGAGCCAGGGCAGAGTGGGGGGAGCTCCAGAGGCAAGTTGAAATCAGTAACTACATTTTTATGAAGAATACTAACGCCGGCTCCCACTCAAGTCCCCCTTCAGTGTCTCATCACAGCCTGCTGTGGCCCTTGGAGCTGGGGTTACATGAAAAAGACATTCTGATGGATCCCACCAACCTAGATTCAAGTTCTGACCCTGTAACAGAGGATGGATAGCACATCTGCTCTCTGAGGACCAGCCCGTCCAAGTTCTGACAAGGTCCTCACCAGGAGGCTGGAAGGGGGAGAGAGATTTTTTCAGGGACATCTCTCTCAGATGACCTCCTCAACTATGGAGGACTTGTGGTCCATGTAGGTTGAGAAGGCAATAGAAGCCATACCAGCAACATCTCAAATGCTTGAGGTATTAAATTTGGTAGGAAATCCAAAGGTCCTGAGCTGGAATGACAAAAATCAATATATATATATTTTTAAATCCCTTTTCATTAATAAATACTGGCTCTGTGAACCTGAACAAGTCACTTATTCTCCATAAAGTCTCAATTTTTTCACCTATAAAATGGGGATATTAACAGTAACTATCTTATAAGGGTGTTGGAAAGGTCAAAATATGTAAGACATTTTGCAAATCCTTTTTTAAAAAAATCAACAATGAATCTTCAATTAACAAGCATTGATTTTCTCTCCCTCCTACCTCCATCCCCACCGCTGAAAAAAAGTAAAACAGAAACAAAATCCTTGTAACAAATATGCATAACCAAGCCCACCATATCTTCAAGGAAATGGAAGTGCCGACTCTCATGCCTGGGGGAGAGGACACAAAAGGGAGACTCACCTATCTTCTTCATTTTGTAAATTGGATTTTATATTTTCCCAATTACATGTAAAGATAGTTTTCAACATTCATTTTTTATAAGATTTTAAGTTCCCAATTTTTCTCCCTCTCTCCCTCCCATTCCCCCACCCTAAAATGGCAAGCAATTTGATATAGGTTATACATGTGTGATCACGTAAACATATTTCCATATTAGTCATATTGTGGAAAAAGAAACAGAGAAAAAGGGAAAACCCCTAAAAAACAAAGGACAAAAAGTAGAAATGATATGCTTTGATCTGCATTCATTCTCCATAGTTCTTTCTCTGGATATGGATAGCATTTTCCATCATGAGTCTTTTGGGATTGTCTCGAATCATTTTATTGCTGAGAAGAGCTATGTTTATCATAGTTGATCATTGTACAATATTGCTGATACTGTGTACAATGTTCTGGTTCTGTTCGCTTCACTCAGTGTCAGTTCAGATAAGTCTTTTCAGGTTTTTTGGAAGTCTGCCTATTCATTGTTGCTTATAGCAAAATAGTATTCCATTACAGTCATATACCACAACTTGCTCAGTCATTCCTCAATTAATGGACATCCCCTCAATTTCCAATTCTTTGCCACCACAAAAAGAGCTGCTGTAAGCTAACCCTCAGGCTTCATCACACACGTGTACCCAATGCATACGTGCATATATACATGCATTCATAATCTATCCTGGCAGATGCAAGGGGGATAAAGGGAGATACATATATATCTTGCATGAACCTAACTTCGAACCTGGATCATTCTAAGAACAAGTTATTTCCTTGAAGGCATGAACTGGCACGTCCATTCTTTCATCTCTCCAGCACCTAGCATGGTTCCTGATACATAGCAGGTACTTAATAAGCACTTATTGCTTTATTGATTGATTAACTATGATTGTAAGTAGTCATTATCTCCCTGCTGTTGAAACACACAGTCCTAGTCTTTGCCATTCCTGAGTACTCCCTCAATCACTTCCTTTAGGGGTTGGATGGAATTTAAAGGTGGTTTTGCAGATGCTCTGAGTAGGGAATCTGTGAAATAGAGGGGAAAAGTGTATATTTTACATATCTATAAATTTCTTTCCTTGTCTGTTAGGCAAGAGCTTGCTGGGACATATTTAAGAACTAGCTAGGGAGGAGGAGACAGAGAGTGGAGAGGAAATGTGTACACATACACTTTTAAATTTAATCTGCATTACCAACACTTTCTTCAGTCTAGACTATCAACAAAACAGTAAGTCAAGTCCCCATTTTTGGCAATGTCTGTAGGACACCCCTGATGTTAGGAAAGGAAATGTTTCCTTTCCATATGTGTCCATATGGACACATACACATGCATTCATGTAAACAGACATGTGTGTATATACATGAGTGTAAATATACATACATGTATGTATATGTGTATGTGTGTATACATATACATATATATATATATATAATTTTAGTCTAAGGTTTTCTCTACAGCTATGTTTTTGAGAGTTCAATCTACGATGTCTAGTACCACCAACAGCCCAGGGCTGAGCTCAGTGGCCACGATCCTGGGGATCTCCCTGACTCCTCTTGGAATCTCTCAGTTCACCTCCTACAGGATATCTTCCTGATCCTCCCCAGTTGTCAGTTTTCAAATATCCCTGACAAAGTTACTTTTTCATTCAATAATAGCTAGCATTTATACAGCATTTTAAGGTTTGAAAAGCCCTGTCTCATTGGATCCTCGTAACCCCATGAGGGAAGTACTATATCCTCATTTTACAGGGAAGGAAACTGAGACAGACAGCAAGCAATTAAGTGACTTGCCCAGGATCACACAGCTAGTAGGTGTCTTGAATTAGCTTTCAAAGAGATTTTCCTGACTCAAGTCCAACACTCTATCCACTGTGCTACTCAGCTGAAATATTTATTTTGTATATATTAGAAATATTTTGTACTTATTTATTTTTGTCCATATTGTTTCCCCCAAATAAAATAAAAATTTCTTGAGGTCAGGGGCTGTTTTATTCTTTTGTCATTGTATCCCCAGAGCCTAACAGAGTGTGTGTGTTCTGATTGCTTTACTTAATAACTTCTTGTAGGATCAATGGATATCTTCTAACTGAATCCTCTTTTGAGCCTTTGTTAAGGTTCAAAATCTCAATTGGTTGCTTAGGAACCAGTTTTAGTGACTGGTAAGGGAGATAATCTAAGCTAGAGTTCATCAGGTCTACCCGTTATCTCTGGGTTTCAGCAGGGTTACCCTGGAATGGAGGATAAAATAGGAGCTCATTTATTTGTGTGTCTTCATTACACAAATCTGAGCAAAAAATAAACATGAAATGCATCATCAGATGTTTTCAGAGGAAAAAGATGGATTTGCTAAAGCCCCCATCGCTTCATTTCTTATGTGCAAATGAAACAGTCTGCATGTGCGTTATGAGAGAAGCAAGAGCTGGCAAACAGATCTCAATTTCAGGCTTTCATGGTCTGGCTGTTTGCAAGTGCAAGGAGTTCAATAATCACACTGAATTTTTTTTTTCATTTTCCACACCAGAGGTTCCCTGGCCATTTTATTGTAAGAACTGCATGTGGTTGCTAACACATTCCTTTAAATATTTGATTGCCAAATCCTAGAACCCAACCCTCTGCTCTTGTTTGGCACCTGAGAAATGACCTCAGTCAATGAGTTTCAGATACACAGCTCTCAGACTGACCTATGACCCCACCCATAGCCACTCAACTGTCTCTTTGCTGTACTTGGTGTACAGGCTCTCAGACAACACAGGGTACAACCATGGAACCATCCACAAGAAGAGAAGGATGAGGAAAGACCCTAAAAGTCACAGGCCACTGAGCTGCATTGTTACTTCACGCTTATAAGCCTCATTTGGTCTTGACTCTACCAATCTTCTACATGCTGTATACCACCAAAGACGAACTAGCTGGAAAACTGTACCAATATTAATCATCAGCACTGACGCCAACTACAGAATCATGATGCTACTGTGTGGTCGATTAGCCATGTCCAACTTTTTGTGACCGCATTTGGGATTTTCTTGTCAAAGACACTGGAGTGCTCTGCTATTTCCTTCTCTAGCTCATTTTACAAGCTAAGGCAAACAGGAGTAGGTGACTGGCCCAGGGTCACACAGTTAGTGAGTGCCTGAGGTTGGATTTGAATTCCAGTCCTCCTGAACCCAAGGTTCTATCTACTAGGTCACCTAGCTGCCTCATGCTAAAATTAATAAAGGCATCTAACATTTATATAGTATTAACCACATGCTAGATACTTTATTATCTCATCTGACCCTCACAGCAACCCTAGGAAGTAGCTGCTTTATGATTCCCATTTAACACTTGAGGAAATGGAGACAAAAGATAAGCGACTTACCCAGTTACTTATCTAGTCACACTAGTCATACAGCTAGTAAGTGTCTGAGGCTGAATTTGAACTCAGGGCATCTTGACTGCAAGCCCAGAACTCTACTTACCTCACCACCTAGGTCACCCTGATCTGGGTAGAAATGGAAACTACTCAAATATAGTGATTTTCATCTCTGAAATGCATTCCAGCTCTGTTCTTTCTTCCCATTGCTCAGGATTAACATTGTTATCCTCTTCATAAAATACAATAAAACCTCTATCATTAAGTAAGGGGAATAAAGCATTCTAGTTAATAGTGAGCTACCCTCAATGCCTATGTGGATTTTCAATTTTCAGACCAGTATATAATCAGACAAACCTATTAATAAAATAATAAAACATAGACCTGTGATTTCCTAGGTTTTGGAACTTTCTCCCCAGTGCAAATTTCCAGCCATCTATGACTTACTAGACAAATCTCATGGAGCTGCCCAAGCCTCACAGGGGTTAATGACTTGCTTGTGATCAGGCAGCTAGGAATGGTCAGAGCAGGAATTTCAACTCTTGCCTTCCTTATTCCAAGTCCAGCATTCAATCCTCTATGCCACTGGTCTATGCCAATGGTTCCCATTTAATGGTTCATAAACCCTCAAGGGTTCAAGGTATTGGTATTTTAAAAGTCTTTTATTATACCTTAGGCAGTAAATTATTGCCCAATTTTGTTACAAAGATTATACTTTTCCACTGTGACATTAAGCATATGCAATTTGAAGCCTTCTGAGTCTGTGCAACTTGAGAAACTATCATGACCCTGAGCACAATGACTTTGGTGTTTCTTCAACCTCTTATAGAATTGTACTTCCAAATAAGTACAAAGTTCCTGAAGTTTCTCAACCTGTCATCAAATTATTTCCAAACTGCCCCAAGGGTTCAACGTTTGAGAACAAACCAGCTAAACATCTGCGCACATTCTCATTTGCAATGCCCCAGAATAGGTCCCATTTCCCTGTCACCCTGTAATTGTATCCTAGAATTGGGTTATTAGAGTAACATGTTGAAGACACTATTTTTATTTTTGCTGTTACTGTCCTTAAAGGGCAAGGGTGAAGATATTTGAGAATCATAATCGCTAGACAGTGCAAGTCATATTGAAACCGTCATGGACCACCACAAATTATTGTACAGAAACATTGTGTGGCTTTCACTGCAGTAGTAAGATTTATGTGAACTTATCTTCCATTTACCTTAGTATTCTTCTACCTAGTCAATTTTCAAATGAACTCGTTAGAAATATTGATTACTCATTTAATAGAGTTTCTTAGAGAATGTTGTCAATGAGCAAATGAAGGAAAAGAAGAAAGTCATATCTGAAGGTAATTTTTTCTTACAAAGATCAGTTTATATGTAAACACTGTTTAAAAAAACACAATGTATGCAATGGAACATTGCGTTCATTTATGATTTAATGTAGCACTTGTTATTAGCCAATTGAAAAGGACATATTTTATATCATAATTACTTACTAAATTTCATCAGTGAGGTCGTTAAAAAATATAAATATGTATACACACATATTAGTATATGTGTTTATGTATACATACGTATGTCTATTTTCAAAGTCTAGTCCAGGAGGAATTGTCCAGGAGTCAGAAGCTCAAAATGCTAGTTTGGGACTTAGGAAAGTCGTTAGATCTGGCATTAGGCTGTCTCAGCATGAGAGCTGGTCAAATTCTCCTACCATTTTCTACCACATATTTATATGAGTAAGTACTTTCATTTTATTCTTGTTTAAATCAAGATACAAAAATGAACTCATTATAGAACCCAATTTAAAAACGTGCTTGTCGAGTCAAATATCTCTAACATTTGTTCAAATAAAAAGAATCTTACACCAAAATTAAGTTCATATATTACTGTTAAAGATCTTCCAAGTTGTAATTTACTTTATTAAAATGTTATTGATATTCAACAAAGTTTATAAAATAAATAAATTTAATATGAAGGCTTGCTTGCAAATAGTAAAAAGCATATAATGTATTCATGGATTACTTTTTGAAGTCTTAGAGAATGTCTAACATAAATTTTATAATTATTTTATAATTTGAGATTTGTTTTTCTATATTTAGAACTTTTATGATTTTATGTATAATAAAAGCTTATATTTTATAACTATTTTTATTGTGTGATACAAATTTAAAGTTTTATGGGCAAAAATTAGCACTTGTAGTTGTATATAATATATAGTTATATATAAAAATCATCAGTTGTAGTTTTTGTAAACCGTTAGTGAATAAATCCAAAAGGATATTATGAGTCATATGTTAAATTGCCCTGGGGTAGACTTTTTATGCACATGGAGAGAGATTCATGTAACAACATCAGCAACAAAAATTGGAAACCACAGTAGAATTTGTACAAGTCATCACTGTGACTTTTTTTATTCATGTCTGACTCTTTGTGACCCTTTTTGGGGTTTTCTTGGCAGAGATGCTAGAGTGGTTTACCATTTCCTTCTCCAGCTCATTTTATAGATGAGGAAACTGAGACAAACAGGGTTAAGTGACTTGTTCAGGATCACAAAACTAGGCTGGATTTGAACTCAGGTCTTCCTGACTCCAGGCATAGTACTCTATCCACTGCATCACCCAGCTGCCCCCTGTATATCACATAACCTCAATTCCCTCATCTGAAAAAATGGGGATAACACCCTCAAATGAGATAATCATTTTAAAGCACTTAGCAAGAGGCTGGAACATGCTAAGTCCTATATAAATATTTCTTGTTGTTCAGCTACTTCAGTCATGTCCAATTCTTCGTGACCCCATTTGGGGTCTTAGCAAAGATACTAGTGTGATTTGACATTCCTTCTCCAGCTCATTTCACAGAGAAGGAAACCGAAGCAAATATGATTAAATGATTTACCCAAGGACACACGGCTAGGAAGTATCTGAGGCCAGATTTGAACTTGGGAAGAAGAGTCTTCTTGACTCCAGGCTGGTCACTCTATCCACTGTGCCACCTAGCTACCCATGTAAATGTTAACTATTTGCAACTTTTACTTCTTTATTAGCATTACTATCTAATTGGCGGTTTAATTCCCCAATAGACTGGAATACTGTCGAGAACAGGAATGGTTACATTTTTCTCCTTGTAGCCCTAAAAGCTGACACACAACCTTTAATTATACTTAGTAACATAGTAACACTTCCTAAATGCTTAATAGTGTCATTCTCCTATTCATGTGAGGTATCCTAGTCCTCTCTACCCTACAGTAGAAAAGAAGCTCTTTGAAGCCTGGAACTGTTTTCTTTTTATCTCTGTATTACCAGTACCTGGCTTACAGTAGGTGCATAATGAATGCTTGTTGGTTGAGTTACCAACCAGGAG
The DNA here is from genome assembly GCA_028658325.1 of Potorous gilbertii. Classification (NCBI taxonomy): domain Eukaryota; kingdom Metazoa; phylum Chordata; class Mammalia; order Diprotodontia; family Potoroidae; genus Potorous; species Potorous gilbertii. The sequence continues at coordinate 18,436,937 of CM053772.1, forward strand.
AATTCTGAGGTTGCAGTAGTTCCTGGAGGCAATAGGGAGCCACTGGAGTTTATTAAGTAAGAGGGGGACAGGGCCTGACCTGTGCTTTAGGAAAATCACTTTAGTGGCTGAATGGAGGGTGGATTGAAATGGATATTGGAGACAGGCAGACCAACCAACAGGCTCTCAAAGTAGTACAGGGGATGCTACTAATTAGTTGTGTGACTATGGGAAAGTCACTTAATGTGACTGAACCTCAGTTTCCTTAAAATGAGAGGGTTGGGCTAGGTGGTTCCTAACTTCCCTGTTAATTTTAAATTGATTCTATGGCACATAATTCTCTGACCCTAATGTGAACAAATGACATTGAAAGAGAAAATAGAGACATAGGATTCAAGTATAGGGGCTTAAGAGGGAAATGGTTAGTTTAGTTTTAGCTACTGTCAGGATTAAGATTCTAATCTAGGAATAAAATTTGGGAATCCAGGAGATGGTCAGGCCTGGTGTGAATGACCCTTTATTTCCTTTTCTTTGTTCTGAGAGCTATAGCCCAGGGAAACCTGAAGATCTGCTTGTACTCAGACAGCAGAAGTTCACAGAGAAAACCCAGGTCTATTAGCTCCTAACTTAAGGATTAAATTGCCAAACCATAGCTACATCAACACTCACTCATAAAATGAAAAAGAATAAGTATCTTTTGGAAAAGAAAGGGGGGAGAGAGATGGTAAAAAGAATGCCTTCAAAAATGAGTTCTTGACGCTAATTAAAATCAAAGGTCCAGTAGTCCAGGACCCCTCATATATCTGACATGCCTTGAGGCTTACATAGGACTTTCCTGACAACATTCTTGTGAAGTCAGTTGTAAGAAGCCATGCAGTAGAGTGATAAGAGAAGTGAGAAGGGAAGGAGGGGGAAAACGTTGTGCATTTGGGGAGGGAGGGAGGCATGGCAACTATTTGAAACTGTCTGGTCATAGGAATACACAATTACACTCCAAAAAGACTAAGATTATTGCGCTTTCCCCTTCATTTCTCCACTTCAACAAACAGACCCCTTATTTTCAATTTGAATGACACAGATCAGGTTGGCATCATTTTGCAGCTGAACGCCTGGCATTCGAGCTAATCACAGGCATACAGCAAACCTTCCAGTAGAAGGTCAAATATAACGTAAGTCCAATTGTGAGAGATCTGCTATTTTAAATAACATCTCTCTTAATAACAGCGATGCTTACACTGAAGGTGACAATGTAATTTATTATAGAAATGTCACAAAATGAACAATCTCTTTAGTTTTAACTTTACTGATCACAGTCTACGAGGGGGAAATGTCATTTGGGAGCACCCAGACACTTTTCATTGTTCCCAAGTCCCTCTTTTGTCAAGGCTCGACTTTATAAGCTTAATTTGGACGCTCCATCAGATCCCTCCATGACAATCACAGAACTGGAAATGAATTACATCCAAGCCCAAAATGAGTGCAATGAATTCTCCTCCTGAGCAATGATCATGTAAAGGGCAGTGGACAGCTCAGTGCTCTTTATCATAGTACTGTTAGCACAGGAGGGCAGCTTAGTGACGGCACAGGTTTTCTGAAGGAGAACCAAGGAGAAGTCTTGACCAAACTCTCCAACCCAACCATTTGGGTATCAAAATTGATCCCCCTCTTGATAGCAGCTACCACTTCATCTGTATCGTATTTCCAGGCACAATGCTTGCTATACAGAGAAGGCACCTAAAAAACTCAGTCAACTCAGCGAGCATTCACTAGGCCAGAGTTGGTGCTAAGGGAGCGAAAGAAAATCACAAGTAATCCTTGCCCTAAAGAAGTTTACATTCCAGTGGAGCAGATATTATGTAAGTGATTATGTACATACAAAACACTGGACATGTCCAGGGTAAATGAAAGATCACCTCAGAGGGAAGGAACAGATTGATAACTTTAATTTCACTCCATTCTGTGTCTGTTACTTTAGCTGGTTTCAACTATACAGAACAAGACACCTCTCCCTGCAATGGGTAACCACTGGTCTCTCCCCTCCTTTCCTGTTTCCTGTTGTGTTTCCTCCCTAGATTATAAATTGCTTGAAGGGAGGGACTGTCTTTTAATTAATTGTATCCCCAGCACTTCAGACAATGCCTAGTCTGTAGGTGCTTTAAAAAATGTTTATTGGATTGAATTGTTTATTGGACTCCACAAAATCACAGCATTTCAATCAGATTTGGAAGGGACTTCTGACTGCCTAGGAACCCATACCTGAGCAAGAGTCTCCTCTATTACATGCTCTCCAATTGTGAGACATAGTAAGTAGGCATTTAACAAAAATGTATGAATTGTTTATTGGTTAATTGGTCGTACAGTTTTTGCTTAGAGACATCCAGTGAGGGGGAGCTGATTTCTTGCCAAGGCACCTCAGCCCCCATTTGTACAGCTCTCACTGGGAGGAACTTTCATCCCAATGTCAACCGTAAATTTATATCTCTGCCATTTCCCCCATTGCTCCTGGTTTTGTCCTTTAGAGGATCCATAAACCAGGACATAGAGACATTATTTAGTACCCCAAAGGAAGATTTTCCTCTCAAAGAAGCGTTAAGGAAAGGAAAGATGAATATATTTACAGTTGACAGTCTTCAGCAGGTATTGGGAACCCATGGGCAAGAGGGAAAAGAGAAGATGTAGAGCTTGGCTTATTGCATGGGAGAGAAACAGGGAGAACAGACTTGAGTACCTCAGCAGAGTATCCAGAAGTCCAAAGTTTGAAGTGAAATCGTATACTAGGATGCAGGGGTTCAAACCTCAGCATAGAGGCACAAACTGATCAAAATCACAACTAGAAATTCTGGGACACATTCAATTGAGTGGGTAGGAAGGATTTACACTGAGATCAGCATCCCCTGGGTAGAGTGGTGCTATGACAGGGGAAGAACTGTCTTCCAAAGGGTCCCTTGGCCTCCAGACCCTCAAGCATCACTACACATACACCCACATCCACTACACACATACAGGCCCATCCACTACACACATACACCCACAAACACTACACACATACACCGACATACACTACACACATACACCCATATACACTACACAAATACACCAACATACACCCACAAACACTACACACATACACCCACAAACACTACACACATACACCCACATACACTACACATATACACCAACATACACTACACACATACACCCATATACACTACACAAATACACCCACAAACACTACACACATATACCCACAAACACTACACACATACACCCACAAATACTACACACATACACCAACATACACTACACACATACACCCATATACACTACACAAATACACCCACATACACCCACAAACACTACACACTTACACCCACAAGCACTACAGACATACACCCACATACACTACACATACACCCACATCCACTACACCCATAAACTCACAACCACTGACTACACACATACACCCACATCCACTACAAACATACACCCACATAGACTACACACATACACCCACATCCACTACACACATACACCCACAAACACTACACGCATACAGCCATATCCACTACACACATACACCCACATACACTACATACATACACCCACAAACACTACATACATACACCCACATCCACTACACACATACAGACACATCCACTACACACATACAGCCACATCTACTACACACATACAGCCACATCCACTACACACATGCACCCACATCCACTACACACATATACCCACAAACACTACACACATACACCCACAAACACTACACACATACACCCACATCCACTACACACATACAGCCACAAACACTACACACATACACCCACATCCACTTCACACATACACTCACGTCCACTACACACATACGCCCACATCCACTACATACATACGCCCACATCCACTACACACATAGGCCCACAAACACTACACACATATGCCCACAAACACTACACACATATGCCCCACATACACTACACACACACATACCCACATACACCCACAAACACACCTACCCCCACACACACACTCACAGATGTTGGTGTTCTGTGATAAACTCTGATGAACTGGATGTATAAAATGGGCCTTATAAAAGAGGAAAAAGAAGGGACCAATGACCACTTCTACCCTCCCCAAAAAGGAACAGAAGAATGTGCAAGCACATTCTATCAAACATTTTAAGAATAATTAATTCTGATATTTAAATAGTTGCTTAAAATAGGAAAAGAAGAAATCTTACAAGTCCTTTCTTTGACACAAATATCATCTTGTAACCTAACCCAGGGATAGTCAAAACCAGTGATGGGGTTCAGACTCTCGGGGCCTCCTTGAGCTCCCCTTGGGTCTTCCCATTTGGTCTGGCCTTCCTTACTCAACTCTAATCTTCTCCTTTGATCCGGCAGGCTCTGGAGCCCATGAGTTTTCGTTATAGTTATTGCTGTGCCCAGTTCTCTGTTTCACTCCCCATCCTTTGCTCCTATTAACAACCACTCCCATCAGGATCTTCCCTGGGTCTGATGTATCAAGACCATCCCTGGGAACCCAGACTACCTGGCAACACTTGCTTCCATTTTCTGTTATCTCCTGACTGCCTCCAGCTGCTTCCAACCTTTGACTAGTCACCCCAGTCCCACTGAGGTGATCCTTGGACTTCTCCTCAAGACCCTCCCTAAACCCCTCCTTCTGTCACCCCAGACTACCAGACCACCCCCTGATCCCTCCTACAGTCTTTTTCTGTATTTAAGTTCCACTTTGCCTCCATGAAGGCACTCAGATTCAATCCAGCTCGGACTCTTGTCTAGCTGAGATTCTGTCTGGCCCGCTTGTGAATACAAGCATTACAAATGCTTAGTCTCCTTAAGAGGCAACACAGCATGGCAAATCTTTAATAAACATCGTTTTTCTTTGACTTTAAGAAGGCTTGCATCGAATTCATTTGAGCAGAACCCGGCATGTCACCATTTCAGGGTCCCCAGCACATCCCTGAACCTCAACACCAGAGACAAGGAACCTGTGGCTTCAAGGCTACATGCGACCCTCTAGGTCCTCAAGTGTGTCCCTTTGACCAAATTCTAGCTTCATTTTGTTCTATGAAGGTTGGATTCAGTCAAAGGGCCACACTTGAGGACCTAGAGGGCCATGCATGGCCTTGAGGCCGCAGATTCCCCACCTCTGTTCAAAACAAAGAAAGAAATAGTCCCTCTGAATATTTACCCGATCCCTTACATTTACAGGAGTCTTGTTAGAAAACCAACTCAATGGGGGTGGAGCCAAGATGGCGGAGTAGAAAGACTCACTTTTACTAACTCCAAACCCACAGCCCATGGATTTCCTCTAAAAAGAACTCCTGACAAATTCTGGAACAGTGGAAGCCACGCAGAAATACAGTGAAGGAGATTTCCGTTGCAGAGAGCCCTGAAAAACCAACACCAGGGGCCCATCACGCCCCAGACGGGAGAGGAGCGCTCCCCTCCCCCTGCCCTGACCACACCACACTGAGAGCAGCGAGCAGACCCAAGCAGGCTTCAGGGACCGTAATCTCCGGCAGCCACGAAGGTCCCACCACCCACAGACTCACAGGTCAGTGAGAGAGACTGGCTGAGAGGGGAGCAGGGTATCTCCGGGACTCGGACCCCCTGGGAAGCGGCTGCTGCAGCAGAGGCTGAGGCAGCTCAGCAGAGGCAGAGGCAGCTCGGCCAGAGGCAGGCAGGAGCTCCACCTCAGCTCCATTACAAAAGATCTCTGCATAAACCCCCTGAGGGAAATGAGCCTGAGAGGCGGCCCTGCCCCCACCTGAGAACCAGCAGATAAGCTCCCATTGAAGAGCAGTCAGGCCTGCCACCAAAAGCCCTGAGGCTGGGGAGCAGCATTTGAATCTCAGACCCCAAGCACTAGCTGG
>CM053772.1:18443320-18588219 GCA_028658325.1 Potorous gilbertii
GCACTGGTGTCAGAAAAGAGATAAAAGCACCACTCACTGCTTGAATAAATGGAGTTCTTCCTATCTTGTCTCCCACCTCGGTCATTGCTTACAGCTAAACTCCACCAAGGCCTGCAGGCCCCTGCTGGTCAGATAAGGCCTGTGGACCTGAGAGATCAGGCCCAGACTCCCTAACAGCTCCACAGTCTCAAAACCACTATAGACCAGTTCCAATTTGCAGTTTCTCAAATTTCCCTCGTCTCCCACTATCTCTCAGTTCAAATCCTTAATCTAACTAAACTGATATATTACTTTGCTTCCAAAGATGCTTTGGCTTTGATGTTTTCTCTTTTGTCATTCCTGGTTTCTATTCCTTTCAGACTACTCTCCTTAAAGACCTAGACTCAATCCTATCTCCTATATAAATTTTACTCTTAGCATACTACCCCCAACTGGAACCAGTCAGTCACTCATCAAATACCTAATATGTGCCTGCTGTGTTCTAGATACTGCAGAGACAAAGACAAAAATAAGTTAAGAAATGAATCAGTGCCTGTCCTCAAGAAACTCACGTTCTATGAAAGGAAACAATATGTGTGAATGCAAGTAGATAGAAAATGGATATGGTGAAATCTGAAAAAAAGGAAAGCACTGGAGGGAGTGAGGACAGGAAAGGACTTGTGAAGAAAGTGAGTTTGAGCCATATGTTGAAGGGAGTCAAGGATGGATGGAGGCAGAGGTGAGGAGGGAGATCATTCCTAGGTTGGAATATTACAAGCTCAGAGGAATGCAGATGGAAAATAGGAGGAACTACAAGTAGTCCAGTCTGTCTGTGCTGCAGAGTGTGTGGAGGAGAGTAATATAGATTAAGACTGGGGAAGGGACAAAAATACTGACTGTAAAGAGCTTTGAATGCCAAAGCAAGTCCATGAAGCCTAAGGACCATAGAGGCCATTAGAGTTTATTGAACACAGGTGTAGCAGTCCTTGCTCCTTAGGAAAATTGCTTCATACCCAATGTGACAGATGCCCTTGTCTTTTTCTGAAATCCTGTAGTCATGATCATCTATCTATTCATTTGCCAATTCGTTATGTTATTCCCATAAATAAAACAAGTGGACCTAAAGTCCCTGAGAACTCAACAAATGATTTTATCAGATTATATCAAGCACTTACTATGTGCCTAGCGCTCTACTAGGCTCTGGGGATAGAGACACAATTGAAATACTTCCTGCCTTCAAGTAGCTTCCAGGAAGACTTAGTGTCAGGTGTTACTCCTAGGATCAATTATAAACATGAACTTGACATTTAAAGGTCTTCCCAACCAGGCGCCTCCTACCTCACCAGTCTTACTCCATATGACTCCTCCCCACCAATTCTGGGGTTCAGCCATGCCGACCTACTGGGTGATATTCAAACAGAGGGCAGTCCAATTTCCATCCACTGACTATGTGACCCTGGGCAAGTTACCAAACCTTCCAGTGCCCAGGAGATTCTTCCTGATGATACGTTAAAGTAAAGAGCAGGTGCTAATGTCCCTGAGCCAAGGGAGTTCTCTATGCCAAGGAAATATAGCACTTACCTTGCAAGGTGGCTGTGAGGACCGAAAGAAATAATGGAAGATGGTGATGATGACAGCTAACACATAACACTTCAAGGTCTGCAAAGCCCTTTATTTTATCTCATGCTATACTCACAACAGCCTTATGAAATAAAGCTAGTCTTGTTTCCATTTTACAGGTGAGGAAACTGAGGCTAGGAGATAGATACGCAGGACAACAGAGAGATGGAGGTTTTGTTAAATAATTATTACCCAGACACTGTGATAAGCACTGAGTACATAAAACAAGACAATGAAATGGTCCTTAACTTTGAGGAGCTTATAGAGGCAGCTGGGTAGTACAGTGGACAGAGCTCTTGACTCAGAGCCCAGAAGATCAGAGGCCAAATCCAGCCTTAGATACTTACTAGCTATGTGACCCCGGGAAAGTCGTTTAACTTCTGCCTACCTCAGTTCCCACATCTATACAATGGTATCCTAGGGTTTTTGTGAGAATAAAATGAGTGAATATTTAAAGAATTCTGCAAATCTTCAAGAGCTATGTAAATTTTAGCTGCTACTTTCTAATAGAGGAAGACAAAACATGTAAGGGAGATGGCAAATAGGGAGTGGGGAAGAGGCCTGGGCAGCTGGTGAGGAGGTGGAGCAGACTAGACAGTGAGCTGGAAATGAAGTGAGCAGCAGCGTGGGTGGGGCTCCTCAAGATCCAGCAATCTGGTTCAGTGACTCACCAATCAGCAAGCAGGCCTCAGGGTACAGTCATCCTTCCTTGGACAAGGCCACTGGTGAGAGGCCTGGGGGTGGACCAGACTGGAGAGTGAGCTAGAATGCAGAGGCATTGACTAGTAAATGTCTGCCACAGATTTTGAACTAAATCCAACTTTCTATTCATTTCATCACCTTCATGGTTCGTTTATTAGTAAAGCTCTTTGCAAATCTTAGAATGTTATATAAATAAGATCTCTTATTATGAAATGAAGAAACAAAAATGCCAAATGATCGCCAGTCCTGAGCTCCCCCTTCAGCCCCTTTGGCCAGAGAATAGAGCAAAAGGGGCCACTAAGTGGTCTTCAAAGTAAGGGGCTAAGGCCATTTAATTTCCTCCTCTCCATAGGTCCTGTGGTTCTCTAGAATAGTGGCATTCAAAGTTGGGACTTGGCCCCTGTGGACTCCAAAGGATGTGTGATCAATTGATTAGAGGATGGGAAGAGAGGTCACACCTCATTTTTTGTATAATAACCAATCATTGTCTTCAGTACAGCACAACTCTTCATGACTCTGTTGATAATCTAAATGTGTTGGCACACGACTAGAGGAATGGGAGAATATTAATGCTGACACCATCACAATAAATGAAACCGGAAGCTATAGCTCTCCTTGGAAAGACAAGGGAACTGAAGGAGACTGCATGAGGATCAGACATCAGGAAATATTATCATTTATTTTGGATATTTTTGTTGTTTTTTTTACCTCCTTCTAGACATTAAACTTCACACATATATGTATACATGTATGTATACATACATGTATACATATACCCACATATATATTTTCTAATTACATGTAAAGAAAAAAGTGCAGGATTCACTTTTATAAGGTTTTCAGTTTCAAATTTTTTTCTCGCTCCTCCCTCTCCAAGAGGGCAAGCAATCTGATATATGTACAATCATATTAAACATATTTCCACATTAGTCAAGAGGAAACAATATTTTGTGGCAGCCTTTGCCATTACTCTTCTCAGTGCACATGATGTATGCAAACAAAGAAAAAAGACCATTATGAAGGGGATGGCAGCTTATTCATCAACATCTTTTTCAGAGGAAGAAGTAGGGATTTTCTGAGAAGAACCCAGCCAAGTCAACAGTTATATGGATGGTTTCACTGGAAATGTGGTCTCTGGTGAGGTTGGTGAAAAGATAATTCAACACTAACAAATTTAAGAAGAAAACAAATGATGGTAAATTATTCAAAAGCCTCATACCTATGTATTAAATAAATTTCTTCAAGAAGAGATTTCTAAGGCACCAGAAACTGTAAACATTAACTGATATCACAATTAATTGAATATATTTTTACAGAATGGAGACTGATTATAGATGGGGAATCATTTCCCATTCAGTTTTATTTTTGAAGTTAAGGCATCAACTCACCAGAGAAAGTTTGAATAGCAATAAGAAATCAAAAGAAATGGTGAAGAATGGAAAATACTAAATGTTTCAAGAACTTCAACCTGATCTGTGACTCTATTGTTTCCATTTATTGCATGGAAAGTTTGATTTTTTTTCTTCTTGATGTAATAAAAATAAAGGCGAGGCTTTGCGGTGACTCTCCAGGAGCTAACTCTGTAAGAAATAGAGGTTTCTTGTAGTCTGGGTCAAGTCACTTACTAGCTGTCATTTTGGGGAAGCCACTTACCCTGTCTCTGCCTCAGCTTTCTCATCAGTAAAAAGAAATGCTAAGACTAGATGGCCTTCTACAATCTCCTCTAGTTTTACATCAATGATTCTGTTTGAACACTTCTAGGTAGTGACAGCATGACTGGAAAGTAGGAGCAAATTCAAGAGACAAGTGTCCACTTTAGTGTCCACCTGTTCTGCAGAACTCTCACCTATGGCTCCAAGAAGCTGCAGCATGGGCAGTGACCACACCCTAGTAAACCGCTTCTGCAGACAGGCCAAACCACGCTGAGCATAACCAAAGGGCTCAAACCCATTGGTGAGTTAGGGGGGTGTCTACCCCAAGCACATGAAGACTTTATCTGGTGAAATGGGCAGATGAGAACAATTTGTTCCAACAACCATGATGGTAGATGAAACAGGCAATGTGGAGCTCTTAGAGCTAGGTTAGACACCAAAGACTCCAAGGTCATCCACTGCATCCTGAGCCATTGCTCAGTGAAGTAAGAAATAATAGGACTTAATGACTGATTGGATAAAGGGGATGAAGGAGACATAAGGATGAAAGAAGGATGTTCAGGTTTTTAGCTTCTCCCCTCCTCATTCTCAAGAATGCTTGCAGTGGCCAACCCCATCATGCCTTGAAGTTTGCTTTGAAAGGAGAAAGAGGACAGAAAGAGCAAGGGAAAGAAATTGGATTTTTTAGACTTGGTGGGCTCCTCCCAGCCAGCTGAGATAACTCATAGTCACCTACTTGCTGGCTAATCCCTTTCCATCAGAAACTGCCCAGAAACTGGTTATCCTGAATGTATGCATGGCTTCCACATACACAAGGTGTGTCGTATAGGCTTGGTTTTGGGGCTGACCTTGCCAGTCTTCTGATAATTCTGCTCCTTATTGTTCCATGATGTCTGACTCTTCATGACTCTATTTGGGGTTTGCTTGGCAAGTATACTTCAATGGTTTACCATTTACTTCTTTAGCTCATTTTTATGAATGAAGAATTAAGGTGAACAGGGTTAAGTGACTTGCCCAGGGTCACAGAGTTAGTGTCCAAGGCCAGATTTGAACTCAGAAAGTTGAGTCTTCCTGACTCCAAACCTACATTCTATCCATTACACCTCCTAGCTGTTATTCATTTCCTTATAGGAACTCTATGATCCAACTATAATAGAGTACTTGTTATTCCTATCACATGGCACTCCATCTCCTGCCTTCAGGATTTTGTCCTGGTTGTCCTCCATGCCCAGAATGCCATCCTTCTACACCTATGCCTCTTTGAATGGACTGTCTTCCTTTGAGACCCATTTCAAAGGTCACTTCTTCAGGATGCCTTTCTCAGTGTCCCTATGTGCTAGATCCTTCCTCTTTTAGGTTACTTCCCTTCTATTCTGTATGTAGATTATATGTACGCATCACACACATATGTGTGTATATATGTATATGTATTATATGCATCATCATAGTGCAGTGGCAGGACAGAGTCAAGATGGCTAGCGATGGCTCAGGATGCAGTGGATGACCTTGGAGTCTTTGGTGTCTAACCCAGCTCTGAGAGCTCCACATTGCCTGCTTCATCTACCATCATGGTTGTTGGAACAAATTGTTCTCATTTGCTCATTTCACCAGATGAAGTCTTCACATGCTTGGGGTAGACACCCCCCCTAACTCACCAATGGATTTGAGCCCTTTGGTTATGCTCAGCGTGGTTTGGCCTGTCTGCAGAAGCGGTTTACTGGGGTGTGGCCGCTGCCCATGCTGCAGCTTCTTGGAGCCACAGGTGAGAGTTCCGCAGAACAGGTGGACACTAAAGATGGAAAGAGCCCCAAAAAAGGGCTCAGCAGCCATCACACCAAAGGTACTGGTCCTCCCTGAACACACCCTACCCGCCTGGGTGATATCTTTTGATTCATGCGTAAATTGGATTTAAGTGAGGCAGAGTTGACTCAGTCTCACTTCAGAGTCATCATAGACTCCTCCAGAGTCCATCATAGATTCCATAGACTCTGGGGGAGAGAATGAGGCTCTTGAGCAGTGGAACTCAGCAGCTCCCTGGGTGTCTGAGCAACCTTTTAAGGATAGCACTGCTCACCTCCTGGTGTGGGGAAGGGAACTAGAAAAGGTTCCCTAAACATCATCTGCTTACCCAACCCTGGCCTGATTACCGTGACAGGTAGGGAATCCCACTATGCAGTTGAAACACAAAAAGAATGTGCAAAAACATCTGCAAAGATGATTCCACTCACCATCAGAACATGGACCATGCTCCCACTAATAGACAATACAAAATCCAGAAGACCTGAAGAAGAACTGCTCTTGTTGCAAGAGAACTCAACAAGTATCGCATCCAAATAGCAGCCCTGAGTGAAACAAGGTTGGCAAATGAAGGTCAGTTTACTGAAGTTGGAGCTGGATACACTTTTTTTCTGGAGTGGGCACAGTGAAGGGGAGCGCCATGAAGCTGGTGTTGATTTTGCAATCAAAACTAATCTAATCAGCAAACTGGTGTGCCTGCCAAAAGGAGTGACAGCTCATGACGATGCAATTGCCACTCACAGGAAAACCTCATGCCAACATCATCAGTGCCTATGCTTCCACCATGACAAACCCTGATGAAGTCAAAGAAAAATTTTATGAAGACCTAGAAACCCTTATCGTCAGTGTGTCAAAAGAAGACAAGCTTATAATTCTGGGTGACTTTAATGCTACAGTAGGTTCAGACTACCAGATTTGGCAGGGAGTCCTAGGGAGGAATGGAGTTGGAAACAGCAACAATAACGGTCATTGCTGAAGACTTGTGCATCACATGATCTTCTCATCACCAACACTGTCTTCTGTTTACCTAAATACAATAAAACTTCTTGGATGAACCCTCGCAGCAAACACTGGCATCTAATAGATTATGTGATTGTAAGGAGAAGAGACAGACATGATGTGAGAGTGACAAAGGCAATGTGTGGTGCAGAGTGCTGGACTAATCACAGACTTATCGTTTCCAAGCTAAATATTCACATTCATCAAAAGCGCTGTCCCTAAGGCAAAATGACTACCAGAAGAATTAATGTCAACAAATTAGAGCTCTTCTCTGAGCTTGAACAGTTTGCTGCTGACTTGGAGGGAAAGTTGAACTAACACACAGTTGGCAACAGTGGAGCAGAAAAGGAGTGGGCAGCTCTCAGACATTTGGTGTACAGCACTGCATTTGCTCATCTGGGTCAGAACACTCGCAAACACCAAGACTGGTTTGATGAAAAGGATGGGGAAATTCAGAAGCTGCTAAATGAAAAATAATAACTCCATTGAATTTACCAGCAGGATAGTTAATCCACCTCTAAGAAGGCAGCATTTAATTTCATCAAAGGCAAAGTACAAGTAAAGCTTAGAGAGGTGCAGGATTCCTGGCTCAGTAAGAAGTCAGATGAAATTCAATTTTATGCTGATAGTAGCAATCCAAAGCTCTTTTGTGATTCCCTGAAAGCTATTTATGGACCAAAAACCTATGGTGCATCACAACTACTCAGTGCTGATGGAACCAGATTGATTAGTGATAAGGATATGATCCTAGGGAGATGGACTGAACACTTCCCTAGTGTTCTTAACAGACCATCATCAATCAATAAAGAAGCCATTGACCATTTTACCTCCGGTTGAACTCAATCCCTTCTTAACTGAACTTCCAACTGAAGAAGAGGTTTTGAGGGCCATTAGCTTCCTTTTGTGTGGCAAAGAACCTGGTGTTGATTCTCTTCCAGCTGATATTTACAAGGTAAGAAGACCATTGCTCATACAAAAGCTCACTGAAATTTTCCAGGTTGTATGGCAAGAGTTTCCCCCAGGAGTTCAAGGATGCCTCCATTGTCCATCTCTATAAGGGTAAAAGGAATAGATTGTCCTGCGAAAATCACAGGGGGATCTCTCTCTCTTAGTCATTGCTGTCAAAATTCTTGCTAGAGTCCTCCTTAATAGACTGATCCTTCACCTGGAAGATGGGCATCGACCTGAGAGCCAGTGTGGCTTCAGAAAGGGCCAAAGAACAGTTGATACGGTGTCTGCTGCCTGACAACTCCAGGAGAAATGCCAGAAGCAGAACAGAGATCTGTACACAATGTTTGTAGATCTGAACAAAGCCTTTGACACTGTTAGTCGTGAGGGCTTATGGAAAATTATGTCAAAATTTGGTTGCCTGGAGAAGTTCATCAATATTTTACATCAATTTCATGATGGCATGTTTGCCTGGGTTCTGGATAGTGGACAAAGCTCTCATGCTTTCTCAGTCACCAATGCTGTGAAACAGGACTGTGTACTTGCTCCCATGCTTTTTAGCATGATGTTTTCAGCCATGTTGACAAATGCTTTCAATGAAGATGACCATGGCATCAAGGTCAACTATTGTAGTGTTACCAAGTTCTTCAATTTGAAAAGGTTACAAGCCAAGACCAAAATGGAGGTAATGTTGGTGCATGATTTTCCATTTGCAGATGACCGTGCACTCAATGCAGGATCTGAAGCTGAGATGCAACAAAGCATGAATCATTTTTCTGCTGCCTGTGCTAATTTTGGCCTAATAATTAACACCAATTAACAGGTGCTCCGTCAGCCACCACCACACCATCCATATGTGGAACCATTGGTTACAACAAATGGAGAAGTTTTTAATGCTGTGGATAATTTAACTTACCTTGGTAGTGTACTTTTCAGGGATGTACACGTTGACAATGAGGTTGATGCATGCATTGGCAGAGCTAATTCAGTGTTTGGGAAGAAAAGTTTGAGAAAGAAGAGATATTAGACTGACAACCAGATTGAAGATCTACGGAGCCGTTGTGCTGACCTTATTGTTTTATGCTTGTGAAACATAGACAGTCTACCAGCGCCATACCAGGAAACTGAATCGCTTCCATTTGAATGTCTTGGGAAGATTCTGAGGATCACCTGGCAGAATAAGGTAACAGACACTGAAGTTCTTGCTCGAACTAAACTGCCAAGTATTCAAACTATGCTTCAGGGAGTGCAACTCTGATGGGCTGTCTACAATGTGTGAAAGCAAAGTGCATGTTTGCCAAAAAGACTATTTTATGGAGAACTTGCATGGGGCAGGCGATCACATGGTGGCCAGAAGAAACAATACATGGACACTCTCAAGTCTCTCTCAAGAACTTTGGATCTGACTGTGCAATGTGGGAGACTGGCACAAGACCACTCACCATGGCATTCCCACATAAGAAAAGGTGTGCTCTTTGAACAAAGCAGAATTGAGACAACACAAAGTAAGCGCAGGATGTGCAAATTTGGGATATTTGCCCCAATTATTCACACAATTGGTGAATTATTAGGACAATATTCATATATATCATCTTTCATTTAGAAGAAAGGAAGGGAGGGATGAAGAAAGAAAGGAAGGAGAGAATTAAAGAAAGGAGAAAGGGAGGAAGGTATGGAGAAAGAAAGGAAGGAAGGAAAGGAGGGAAGGAGAAATGGAAGAAAGGAGAAAAGAAGGGAAATAGGAAGGGAGAGAAGGAACGGAGAGAGGCAAGGAAGAAGGGCAGACAGGCTTATTAAGCACTTACAATGTACTAGGCACTATTTTAAAAACAAGACACAGGGAGGAAGGGAAGGGCAGCTGAATGCTGGGAAATGTTTAATGATCTTTTTTCCAAAAAACACTCAGCAAAATTTTAAATTTAATCATCATTAACATTTTCTCCATGACTTTAAGTTGACAAATCAATATTTTAAAAAAAGAGAGAGGCATCAGGGTTCCACTGCAGGCAGTCATTCAGGAGCTTTGTTTGCTTGCTTGGAGAGCCTCTTCCAAACTTTATGGCAGGCCCTTCATCCCATAATAGGCTTTTCCCTTTTTTGCATACCTAGGGTTTTACACAGGTCCTGGTACATAGGGCTCAACAAGTTTTGTTGATTAATGAGTGATTGATGTACTCATTGTCCAGGAATCTCTTCTCTGCAGGGCAGCCTGGGTCAGAAACTCCTCTTCAGTTCAGAAAGTCCATGTGAATCTCTCATTGTTGGCTCAGGTGAGCTCCTGCCACTGCACTGGCCAATAGGTCTTATCCTACAATTGTCACAGCTTCAAAGCTGTCCTTTCCTCCACCACTACTTGTGACAACCCCATCCTTTGGTAAGTTCGTTCCTTCCTCTTTGAGGATCATGTGCTTTCCCAGAGTAATAGTCTCCAAAGTGGTAACCTCAGCCCTTCAGACTTAAGGGATTTGGGATAATTGATAAATTGCTAACGGAATGGGAAGGTGAGGTTTATCTCTCCTTTTCCTTGATAGCTAATCATAAACCTGTCTCCAACACAACTATACCATTCTCTTCACCCATTATGGCTCAATACTCCCCTTGCATTATTTCATACAGCTGGCTTTCTGTTATGTTGCTTCCCCCCCTCCCCCCGACCCAGGGTAGGTATAATATAACCAGTCTGGTTTCCAGAGTAGCAGCATCCCATTCATCCTCCTCCAACTAAGCTCCAACATTCCCATGTCCTGCCAACACCCAGATAACCTCATGGCTGCATAGGCACACCTAAGAGGGTGGGGCAGAACCATTCCCCACCACACACACACACACACACACACACACACACACACAAACATGTACACACACTCTTTTTACTACAGGAAAGAGTGGAGCAGTACATGCAGGCACAGATGGGTGCTTTGCATTGTCAATCTCATTACATTCTTTTTTCCCAAACTGCCCCTCTTTTGAACTCTATTTTTTCAAGGGCGCCACTATCCTTCAAAGATCCCAGTTCTCAGTCTCCTCATTATCCTTGCCACTTCCCCTCAAATGAACCTGCTCTCTCCAACGTTATCAATGATCTCTTAATTGTCAAATGGGATGTGCTTTTCTCCATCCTCATCCTTCTTGACCTCTCTGAAGCATTTGCCATTGACATCCCCTTCTGAATATTTAATTCTTTCCTCTCTAGGTTGTGGGAAATGATTTCTGTGTCATTCATTAAAAAAAAGTAAAATCTCCTCATACTTAAAAGTCTTTCAAATAGAATTTCTAACCTGTTTAAAAATCTTCTAAGTGAAGAATGTCAGAAGATTTTGAACTCATTTGTTAAAAATACAAAAATGCCACATATAGTGATGAGTTTGCAAGAACAACTGATTGACGTCAGGGAACATGAAAATGCATTAACTGAATTTCAGTAAAAAGAAACTTTTTACATAACTGGTAGATTAGATGGAAAAATGAATAACATGATTTAGTAAGTTCAGCCAATTATTTACTTGCTCTATTTGAACCTATGAATTTTGTGAGTCCTATTGTTCAACGATGACAGTCAGAGAAAAGCCAATTTCCAAAATAAATTGAACTTAGAATCAGACTTTCGAATTACTGTAGAACAAGGGGTTAAACCAAGATGTTTAAAAATAATGACACATATTCAAACATTTGTACTTCAAGTTTTATTGCTGATAATATTTTGATGAGACATTTTAGGGTTTTGTACCATTAATAAAATAAATGACAGATTAGTGTATTGTAGTAAATAGGACAGACTCAAAGTCAGGAGATCTGGGTTTCTGTGCTCCCTCTGACACTGACTGGCTGTTTGACCCTGGGCAAGTCACTTATTCATTAGTGCTCTAGGCCAAACTTGAATAGAAACAGTGACCACACAACTGCCCATAGCACATCAATTTAGGAAACAACACATGAATATTACCTATGGTTTTTATATTTTTATTTATTTTGTTAAATATTTCTCAATCACATTATAATCTGGTTAAGATCTGAGGAGTGCTCTTGATTTCACATCTGACACTTCTGCTCTAGCATGCTCTAAAACTTTAACTCCTGATGAAGGTCCTAGGCCACACTGATTAAGGGAGTTTCCTTGGTGTTATTAACACTAATGAAATCATAACTTCACTCTCTATCCTCTAATAAATAAAGTATTAGTTGCATGACATTAGTTCATCTCTATTTCTTTTCCTTTCTATTTTTGAGCAAGTTTTATAAATTATAGAACTATTAGTATGGGAGAACATGCCTATAATTAAATAAATATATCTATGTAGAGAGGAATGGGCTCAAAATATATTAGTGGGGAAGAACACATGATTAAAAATTTGTCGATACCAAAACCCTAGAGGGCCACAAAGATATATAGGATTGCTTTCAAAGGACCTGGCTCCAAATCTCTACACAGAGTCCCTTCCTGTATGTTTCTCTCAGCCCTTGGCTTCTATTTCACCTTTGTGCACTCTCATTTTCTTTCTTTCTTTTTACTTTTCAACATTCATTTCCACAAGATTTTGAGTTCCAAATTTTTTCCCCTTCTCTCTCCTCCATTTACCCTAAGACATCATGCATTCTGATGACCCCTTCTCCCAATCTGCTCTCCCTTCTGTCATGCCACTCCCTTCTCTTATCCCCGTCCCCTCTATTTTTTGTAGGGCAAGATAGATTTCTACACCTCATTGTCTGTATATCTTATTTCCCAGTTGCATGTAAAAACAATTTTTAACATTTGTTTTTTTAAACTTTGAGTTCCAACTTCTCTCCCTTCCTCCCTCCTCACACACCCCCACGAAGAAGGCAAGCAGTTGGGTATATGTTATACATGTGTAATTGTGCAAAAGACTTCTATAAAAGTCATGTTGTTAAAGACTATATTTCCCTCCATCCTATCCTGGCCCCCATTTAGTCTATTCTCTGTTTTGAGTCTATCCCTCCTCAAAAGTGTTTACTTCTAATTACCCTGTGCTCCCATTTGCACTCCCTTCTATCATCTCCCACCCCTACTTATCCCTTTCTCACCTATTTTCCTGTAGTGTAAGATTGATTTTCATACCAAAATGAGTTTGCATGTTATTTTCTCCTTAAGCCAAATGTAATGAGAGTAAGCTTCACTTTTCCTCTCTCCCCTGTTCTCCTCCACTGAAAAAAGCTTTTTCTTGCTTCTTGTATGTGAGAGATAATTTGTCCCATTCTATTTCTCCTCCCAATATATTCCTCTCACCCCTTAATTTTATTGTTTTATATATTATCCCTTCCTATTTCTATGCCCTCTCTATATGAAAATAATTCATCCAACTACCCAGATACTGAGAAAAGTCTCAAGAGTTACAAATATTGTCTTTCCATGTAGGAATATAAACAGTTCAACTTTAGTAAGTCCCTTATGATTTCTCTTTCCTATTTACCTTTTCATGCTTTTCTTTATTCTTGTGTTTGAAAGTCAAATTTTCTATTCAGCTCTGGTCATTTCATGAAGAATGCTGGAAAGTCCTCTATTTCATTGAGTGAACAGGGGAAAAACCCTGAAGTATTATACTGGGTATACTGAAGTATTTTGCTGGGTAGGTGATTCTTGGTTTTGATCCTAGTTCCTTTTTCCTCTGGAATATGATATTCCAAACCTTTCAATCCCTTAATGGAGAAGTTGCTCGAGCTTGTGTTATCCTGATTGTATTTCCACAATATGGAAACTACCACAAGTGCCCGAGATTCAGTCCCCTGAAGTTTATTCCTGTCTATGCTGACTGCACTCTGCCCCCAGTGTGGTTCAATAGACACTTCCCAGGGACCTTCCAGACTTCCTTGTGCTGGAGATTTGCTTCACTCTGTCATTCTGTGGGTTCTGCAGCTCCAGAATTTGCTTAGAGTCATTTTTTTCAGGTATGTGGCTGGGCATGGGGGGAGCACTCTAGAAAGTCCATGCAGTTACTCCACCATCTTGGCACTGTGCTTGCACTCTCTTTTTTAAAATTTTGTTTATTCATTTTTAGTTTTCAACATTCATTTCCACAAGATTTTGAGTTCCAAATTTTCTCCCCATCTCTCCCCTCCCCTACCCCATAATGCCTTGCATTCTGATTACCCCTTCCCCCAATCTGCCCTCCCTTCTATCACACTCCTCCCTTCCCTTATTCCCATCTTCTCTCTTTTCTTGTAGGGCAAGATAGATTTCTATATCCCATTACCTGTATTTCTTATTTCCTAGTTGCATGCAAAAACAATTCTCAACATTTGTTCCTAAATCTTTGAGTTCCAACTTGTATCCCTTCTTCCCTCTCCACACATCCCCAACAGTGAAGGCAAGCAATTCAATATAGGCTATACCTGTGTAGTTATGCAGAATAACTACATAATAGTCATGTTGTGAAAGACTGACTATACTTCCCTCCATCTTATCCTGCCCCCATTTATTCTATTCTCTTCTGTCCTTGTCCCTCCCCAAAAGTGTTTACTTCTAGTTATTCCCTCTTCCCATTTGCCTTCCTTTCTATCATCTCCCCACACTCCACTTATTCCATTCTCTCCTACTTTCCTGTAGGGTAAGACAGATTTTCATACCAAATTGAGTGTGCATGTTATTCCCTCCTTAAACCAAATGTGATGAGAGTAAGCTTCACTTTTTCTGTCTCACCTCCCCCTTTTTCCCATCCATTGTGTTACGCTGAGGGTATTTCCATAATACTCGAATTGTTTCTTTCTGGCTCCTTGCAATATTTTCTGCTTGACATAGGAACTCTGGAATCTGGCTATAATATTCCTAGGAGTTTTTCTTTTCAGATCTTTTTCAGGAGGTGATTAGTGAATTGTTTCAATATTTATTTTACCCTGTTGTTCTATAATATCAGGGCAGTTTTCCTTGATAATTTCATGAAAGATGATGTCTAGGATCTTTTTTTGACCATGGCTTTCTGGTAGCCCCATACTTTTTAAATTATCTCTCCTGAATCTATTTTCCAGGTCAGTTGTTTTTCCAGTGAGATATTTCACAGTCTTCAATTTTTTCATTCTTTTGGTTTTGTTTTGTAATTTCTTGGTTTCTCATAAAGTCATTAGCTTCCATCTGATCCATTCTAATTTTTAATTTATTTTAGTTTTAATTATTTTATTTGTTTTCAGTGTTCTACAATCAATTTCATATAACTTAGATTTTTCCCCCTTCCCTCCTCCTTCTTTCCCCTCCATCCACTCATACAATTTTATACAGGTTCTACACATACATTCCTATTAAATACATTTTCAACTTAATGATGTTGCATAGAAGAATTAAAATGAATGGGAAAAATCATAAAGCAAACCAAAACTAATACGAAAGAAAATCATCTGCTACATCCTGTGATTGAATTCCATAGTTCTTTCTCTGAATGTGGGAGGGGTTTTGCCTTAAGAGACTATTGCAAATTTTTTAAGTCCTTGCATTGCAATGAAGTTCTAGGTCTGCCAGAAAAAATTCTTTCACACTGTGGTGGTTGCTGTGTATAAAGTTCTCCTGGTTCTACTCCTTTCATTCAGCATCAATTCATATAAGTCTTTCCAGGTCTTTCTGAAGTCTTCCTGTTCATCATTTCTTATAGTACAATAGTATTCCATTACATTCATATATCAAAATTTATTCAGTCATTCCTCAATTGATGGACATCTACTTGATTTCCAGTTTTTTATCACCACAAAGAGTGCTGCCATAAATATTTTTGTACATGCGGGACCTTTCCCATTTTATGATCTCTTGGGGATACACTCCTAGAAGCAGTATTGCTGGATCAAAGGGTATGCACATTTTTGTAGCCCTTTGGGCATAGTTCCAGATTTCTCTCCAGAATGGTTGGATCAGCTTACAGCTCCACCAACAATGAATTAGTGTTCCAACTCTCCCACATCTTCTCCTACATTTATCATCATCCTGTTTTGTTGTGTTAGCCAATCTGGTAGATGGGATGTAGTATCTCAGAATTGTTTTGATTTGCATCTCTCAAATCAATAGTGATTTAGAGCATTTTTTCATATGACTATAGATAGCTTTGATTTCTTCCTTTGAAAACTGCCTGTTCATATCCTTTGATCATTTATCAATTGAGGAGTGACTTGTATTCTTGTACCTTTGACTCAGTTCTCTATGTTTTAGAAATGAGATCTCTATCACAGACACTAGTTGCAAAAATTCTTTCACAGTTTTCTGCTTCCCTCCTAATCTTGGTTGCATGGGGTTGTTCGTGCAAAAACTTTTCAATTTAATGTAATCAAAATTATCCATTGCATTTCATAATGCTTTCTGTCTCTTGTTTAGTCAAAAATTCTTCCCTTTTCCATAAATCTGATAAATACGCTATTCCTTGCTCCACTAATTTGTTTATGGGATCAATATTTATACCTCGATCATGTGCCCATTTGACATTATTCTTGTGTACATGTCAGGCATTGGTCTATGCCTAGTTTCTGCCATACTGTTATCCAGTTTTCCTAGCAATTTTTGTCAGTGAGTTCTTATCCCAGAAGCAGCGGTCCTTGGGTTTATCAAAGAGCCAATTGCTATATTCATTGACTACTGACTGTGTCTTGGGTACCTAACCTATTCCACTTGTCTATCCTTCTGTTTCTTATCCGGGATCAAGTGGTTTTGATAATTGCTGCTTTGTAATACAATTTGCAATCTGGTAGAACTAGACCACCTTCCCTAGCATTTCTTTTCATTATTTCTCTTGACATTCTGGACCTTTTGTTCTTCCAGATGAATTTTGATGTTACTTTTTCTAGCTCTACAAAATAATTATCTGATAGTTTGATTGGTATGGCACTGAATAAGTAAATTAATTTAGGTAGAATTGTAATTTTTATTATATTGGCTTGGCCCACCCATGAGCAACTGATGTCTTTCTACTTACTTAGATCTTACTTTATTTGTGTGAAAAGTGTTTTGTAATTGTGTTTGTATAGTCCCTAGATTTCTTTAGGCAGATAGACCCCCTATGAAAAAAATCTCCCAGGGCTGGTTGAATTTACAAGTGAATTCTATCAAACATTTAAAAAACAGTTAATTCCAATACTATACAGACTATTTGGGAAAATTGGGGAAGAAGGAGTCCTCCCAAATTCTTTTTATCATATAATTATTGTTTTGATACCTAAACAAGGAAGAGACAAAAGAGAGAAAGAAAATTATAGACCAATTTCTCTAATGAATATAGACACAAAAATTTTAAATACGATTTTAGCAAAAAGAATACAACAACTTATCATGCAGGGCTGGTTCAATATTAGGAAAACTATTAGCATGATTGATCATATCAACAGAAAACCTTACAGAAATCACATGATTATCTCAATAGATGCAGAAAAAGATTTTGATAAAATACAACACACATTCCTATTAAAAACACTGGAGAGCACAGGAATAAAGGGAACTTTCCTTAAAACAAGAATCAGCATCTACCTGAAACCTTGAACAGTGGATTCTTTGGATAACTATTTTTCCCTCTGGGTCTAAGACTTCTGAGGCATTTTCCTTGATGATTTCTTGGATGATATTGTCCAGGCTCTTTTTTTTTTCATCATGACTTTCTGT
Organism: Potorous gilbertii; assembly: GCA_028658325.1. Taxonomy (NCBI): domain Eukaryota; kingdom Metazoa; phylum Chordata; class Mammalia; order Diprotodontia; family Potoroidae; genus Potorous; species Potorous gilbertii. The sequence goes on from CM053772.1 coordinate 18,460,595, forward strand.
TAGGTCAATAATTCTCAGATTTTCTCTCCTGGATCTATTTTCCAGATCAGTTGTTTTCCCAATTAGATATTTTACATTTTCTTCCATCTTTTCATTCTTTAGTTTCTGTTTAACTGATTCTTAATATCTTATAGATTCATTAGCTTCTACTTGCCTGATTCTGTTTTTTATCAAATTGTTTTCTTCAGTTAGCTTTTCATCTCCTTTTCCATTTGTCCAGTTGTTCCATTTAAGGAACTATTTTTACCAGTTAGGTTTTACACTTCCTTTTCCATTTGTGAAATTTTCCTTTTTAAGGAGGTGTTCTCTTCAGTGAATTCTTTGTCCATATTTTTAAAATCATTGGCCAGCTTTTCTTCTATTTCTCTAATTGGAGTTTTAAAATCCCTCCAGAGCTCTTCCAAGTAGGCTCCTTGTACTTCCAACCAGTTCATATTCCCTTCTGAAGTTTCAGATGGGAGTACAGTCTCAATGTTCACCTCTTTGGTATTTGTGTTTTGGTCCTTGTAACCATAGAAAGATTCTATGGTCTTTTCTTTTCTGTTTCACTTCTTACTCATGACAATAACACTTTTCCTGGCTATTAAGGTAGATCTCTGTGTCTATGGTACAGGGAGCTCTGTCCCGCAGCTCTTTTGCCTAAAACTTGAGGCTTTGTGTGTTGTGGCCTCTGGTTTTTTCAGTTAGAAATTAAATACTGCAGCTTACTTGGTGCTGAGCTGGCTGGTATTTGAAAGCAGAAGCTGATTAGGTCTTTTGGGGCTTCCCCATAGTTACCCTAGAGCTAGCTCGTTAAGTGTAGGGGAAAGGATGTTCTGGATTCTGCTGGCTCCTCTACTGAGCTAGAATACAGACAAGCTAAGTTATCTGTGCTAGTATCTTCCCCATTCACCTGGGGTGTTGAGGCATGCCTGGGGTCCTGGTGTTGGCAGTTGCTGGCTTCACTCCCCTGGGGTTCAGGATCTTCTCCCAATTTTTTGAGGTGGGGCTTTCTGGGACAGCTCTGACCCTACACTGGTTGCCTTTGGCCACCACAAGAGGAACCCTCCTTAGCAATCTTTCAGGCCTCCTGTGCTGAGAATCTGTTTACCCCTTTTTCTTCTCCCATTGTTCCATTGTTTTTCCCAAGGAGATATTCTCTGGGCTCATCAAGGTCAAAAAGGGGAGGGAGATAGCCTCTATTCTTATTTTTAAAGAACTATTTTCTTTAGTGAGCTTTTGAACCTCCCTTTCCATTTGACTAATTCTGCTTTTTAAAGCATTTTTCTCCTCATTGACTTTTTTGGACCTCTTTTACTATTTGAGATAGTCTATTTTTAAAGGTGTTATTTCTTGAGCATTTTTTGTGATCTCTTTGGCAAGCTATTGACTTTTCATGATATTTTTCATAACTCTCATTTCTCTTCCCAATTTTTCCTCCACTTCTCTTATGTGATTTTCAAAATCTTTTTTGAGCTCTTCCAAGAACTATTGCACATTTATTTTGTAGGTGTTGGAAGCAGAAGCCTTGACTTTGATGTCTTCCTCTAATGGCATGCTTTGTCCTTCGTCATGCAAAAGGATGGAAGAAAACACCTTTTAACCAAGAAAGTAACCTTCTGTAGTCTTACTGTTTTCCCTTTTGGGAGCATTTTCACAGTCAGTTACTTGACTTTTGAGTCCTTTGTTAAGTGGAGGTCATACTCTAGAGACCTGCAGCTTCTAAGTTACTACAAGATGGCACAATCAAGGGAGAGGAGTTTACTCCTTTCCTGGCATGCATTCTGGTCTGGGAGCAACCACAAGTTTTCTGACCAGGATCTGCCAATAAAGTTCCCTCTACACAGCTGACTCCAGCTCCACCACACCAGTGCTCCTTCTCAACCCTGAACCACCACTCAAGGCCAAGATCCAGATCAACCACTTTATTCCCCCAAAGTCTTTAGACCAAGATCTCCAAAAATGGACGCTGCAGCTGCCTGGGGCCAGGTCCTGTTCCCTTCTCACCTAGGTGAAATAGCTTTCTCACCGACCTTTGAAGCTGCCTTTGGCATTTGTGGGTTGAATAATCTGGGAACCACTGCAGCTGCCCAGGATTCTTACCCTGAAGCCTGCTCCAGTCCTGTCTCTGTCATGCTGGTGTGGCTCAGGCGGGGCTGCACTTTGCTCCAAGCCTGGTGCAATAGACCTTTCCTGTCAGCCTTCCAGGATGCCTTGACCTGAAAATCTCTTTCACTCTATCTCTGTCATTTTGTAGCTTCTGCTGCTTTAGAATTTGTTTAGAGTCATTTTTATAGATATTTTATGGGCTTTGGTGGGAGAACTACAGCAGGTGCATCCTTCTACTCTGCCATTTTGGCTTGCCCCACCCCTTGCCCCTGCACTCTCATTTTTAAAGGAAAAATCTAAGCTTGTGGCTCAGGTAAGTTACCAGCTTAAACTAGTCAATAATTCTCAATGAGATGTCAGTAGACCACAGAGTATCCAAGGCAAGGCTGATTGATCATTCTCCTTTAATGGAGACAACTTCAGTCCCCAAAGTCTCAAGAGTGCTATCAGTTGTGATGTTTTTACCTTATAGAAGGTGACATCTTCAATGTTAAAACAAGAGCTTCTTTCAATGTTATTAACTTTGAGCAGATGTTTCCTGAGAATAGCCTCTCTATACATTAGGTAGCATTTGTTCCAGATTTCTGACTCATTCATTCCAAGGCACACTGACAAATCTAATGACAAAGATACTGAGATCTCTCAGAAATAATGTCTCAAGTATAATCTCTCTATTCCACCTTGGTGACTCATTCATTCCAAGTATTTTCTATCACTGAGGATGAATCCATCTCTCAGAGATACAAATACATAAATTATGATGCTGTCTGATCAGATGAGACTCCTGTACATAAAAGGAAGTGTAGGATACTTAAACATGAAGGGAGTGGAGTAAATCTTATGAATTTTCAGGACGTTGCATCTTCTGATAGAACACAGTGATATGTCTATTATTAAGATTCTTCTGTGCCTCTTTGAGAATGAGTGATCAAGGCTGAGACTGAATCTGTATTGTTTGGCACAGGCTACAAAGGATCAGAGGTACCACTTTTTTTAAGGACTATACCATGAAGTGGAGAGACCTGTCTTGGCCCCTTTGGAGAACTTTTATGTAAATTGGAGGATAGACTAGAAAACATCAGATTTTCTGGTCCCACAAAAGACACCTGTTGCATGTACAAAATCTCCTCACTTGGAGCCATTAGTAGTAGTGTTAGGCAGGGGAGAAGCTTCTCATAAGATTCTCAGAAAGAATGGAGCCATTAGATCAGCTTCTTACATAGAGGAGAGAAATTTTCAGAAAAGTGCTTACTTCTCAGGAGAGTTCAGGGGTTTAGCCTTCTAGAAACAGAAAAGGAAATCACAGTATAGCCCCAGCCTATTGAAGAAATGAAGGTCAGGATTGTTATTCCAATTTTGGAGGAGATACAAAGACCTGAACCTCTGAATAGTGAGGTGAAATTTTACATTTTATCCTCTTCTCCAGTCTAGTGCGGGTCCAAGGGGAAGGAATTTGCCTCTCTAGACCCAAGGTTGTTTTCTTTCAGGGGGAGTCCAAATCCTCATAATAATATGATTATGGAAGCCTAATAGAACTTTGGAATAAAGGTGTTACTTGGTGGAATATTAGGGGTTTACTTCTCTAGCAATACTGTTAGGTTTTTTCCCCCGAGAGAGTTAACAAGCACTTCTAGAGAGGAAGAAGAGTGTCAGTTTTTATGGTTTATCCTATGTGTTCTTTTTTCAGCATTCTGTCTTTGATATGAAATAAAGGCTCTCCTTTACCCTTTATACATTATTAGTGCTTTAGTGCTTTCGTAGGAACTGGAGAGCTTTTGTCCTCTTCTGTGTAAACCTAGACACAGAAAATAAGCCTAACAGGTATGATTTCTAGGAAAGTCATACAAATTTAGAACTTTGAATACTATGTCATAGGTTATAGACAGAAACTGATAGATTGACTGATTCATTTATATATACAGTCCCTGAACAGCAAGGCAACTTTATGTGCCCCTATATTCATCCATCTCTATTGTACTCATAATAGATATGTGCAAAGGGTCCTGGAGTCTGTGTACTCTAGATGGATACATTTGTAAGGACATCCTATGTTTTCCTATCCCTATGTTGTCTCTATCCATTGAAGTCCATAAGTAAGAATCAGCCCGAAGTTCAGGACAGGACTGACTATCTACAGTTCCTAGTATGAAGGCAGATTGAATGAAATAGAAGGAAATAGTAGACATGTGCCTTCTTTTCTGTGCCTACCACAGCACAGTTTGAATTTCAACAAAAAACTAGTAGCTACAGCCATCAAGTTTTATGGGCCCTACCTCAGTCTGAGGTCCCAGCTTGCACTTGGGAGACACAGAGGGTTTATAGACACTCCAATCAAAGAAGTGGAATGCAGCAATTTAGAAAACTTAACATGAATAAAACAACACCATCCTAAGCAGAAACTTCAGAAGGGGAGTGTTGACTGTGATCCAATTTTAGGTCCAAGTCAGGCCAATGATGAGTGTTCTCTCCTTACTCTCTTGCTGCAAAAGGTTATTCATGCAACAGGAAGAAAGAAAAGCAAGTTCCAGAGTCTGGCTGACTCTATTTCTCCAAAGAGCTTCTACTATCTTTTGTCCCAAAGTACTCTTGAGAGAATGAAAATGAAGATGTCACCCTAATGATGACAGACACCCTTCATGACACACTTCCTTTAAGGTTAACAACACCAAGCTTCTCTATGAAATGACCACACTCTGAAGAGTCATTCTGTTGGTATAACGTCCCCTTCAATACACTTACAGATGTTTTATTATATTTTATCATCACCTAAGCACTTCTCACTTCTTTGGATAGATGAGCATGTTCCTTTTGCTGCCCATTAACTATATGACTCATAAATCTCTATAGGGAGTTTAACCCTGCCTTGGAGTTCAGAACATGCCCTATTCTCACTTTTCTCTCAGCTCTGATTATCATTCACCAGATTTAACTCAGAACTAATGCAACCAGTCATCCTCCTATACCCTGCAGCCACTGGCACCCCATACCTGTACCCATACCTTGACTGCTTTTCTGAATTAAAATCACCAAGTTCTTCTCACTGATGATCCCTTAGGTCCTCCATTAGAATAAGCTGATACAGTCACATTTATTCTGGGCTACTACCAAAGAGTCTACTTGGTGTGACGGAAAGAACATTTGTCTTAGAGTCACAAAACACCTAACTTAAAAGCCTGTGCCTGTTGATTATGACCTATGAAACCTTGGATATGTCACTAAACCTCTATGGTCCTCAGTTTCCTCTTTACAAAATGAGAAGGTTGAACTTGATAGATTCTCAAATGTCTTTTAGCTTTAGATCTTTTGTTCTATTTCTTCCCCTCTAGCACTGGCATTCCTTGTAAAATGGAACAGGCATCCTCATAAATTAACAAAGCTTTTATTCCCCTGGGATTAGAGAGCATCTTATCAGGAGCAAAGCTAGATTGGGAATGCAAGCTTATTTTTGTAAAGTCAGGAGACAGAAATAAGAAAGGAGAAAATTCCAGGCATGGGGAGCAGTCAATTAAAATGTCCAGGTCAGGAGAGGAAGTATGGGAAGAATAATAAGAATAAGAATCATAGAGTGCAGGGAGAGGTGTCAGGTGTAAGCAGACTGGAAACATCCCAAAGGTGGGGGCAGGGGAGTGCCCTGGTCAGCTCTGCCTGTCGAACGTTAAATTTTCAGCATGAGTGTATGTATGTGTGTGTGTGCGTGTGTGTGTGCGTGTGTGTGTGTGTGTGTGTACATGTATACATACATACACACACACACACACGCACATACACACCTTGGAAATTTGCAAATGTTACGAATCTAGGCTTGATTTGCTGTTGTGTTGCCTAGACTCAAGAAAGTGATGGAGAAAATGTTCGCCATGCAGATTAAAATTTGTTCTCTTTATAATTTTTGTCCAAAAAATTATTTTGTCCAAGGAACAGCAAGGAGGCCGGTGGTGCTGAATCAGGGAGCACTTGGCAATCAGCAGGGCCTAATGAGACTGGAACGGGAGGAAAGGTCAGGTTACGAAAGGCTATGTGTACACCAGGCCACTATAGAAATGTATCTACTAAGCCTGAGAGCATGGAACCCAGGTTAATGGGAGGTGCTCCTCCCTCTAATCAAAGATTTGTGTGCAGATATTTGCAAGCACAGATTCATGGGCTCTTGACACATTCATCAGCATGTGACTGTGGTAAGCTGTGTTTGAAATCAATAAAATATTTTCATTGCAACTCTGATTTAGATGATAGGAAGGTATACTCTGTTTTAAAAAGAGGTCCATTAAAAGTAGCTAATGCAACTTAGATACTAAAAGGCCAGAGCTTTATATCGCTGCTATATTTGCTGATATGAAGAAATATCTAATCACTTAATGATGATATTGGACAAATAATTAGGGCTCAAATTATATTCCTTGCTTCACTAGAGATGATCGTTTATAAATTCATTTTTGGTTCCTAGGGTCCAGCATCTCATGTTAACATAAAGGTGCATCCAATAAACTGACAGGCAATGAGAAAGTAGAGATTCTGAGAGGTGAGGTGGGAGAGCATCCCAGGCTTGGGGTACAGCCTGTATAAACATTTGGGGGCAAAAATAGAAGGTTGTGTATAAAGAACAGCAAGCAAGTAAGCTAGTATGTAAGCAATAAGAGAGAGAGGAGAGGGGAAGAGAGAGAGAAGAGAAGAGGAGAAGAGAAGAGAGGAGAGAAGACAGGAGAGGAGAGGAGATGAGGGGAGAGGAGAAGAGGAGAGAGGAAGGGAGAGTAGAGGAGAGCAGAGGAAAGGAAAGGGAGAGGAGAGGAGAGGAGAGCAGAGGGGAGGGGAGGTAAGGGAAGGGGAGGGGAGGAGAGAGAAAAGGAGAGGGGAGAGGAGGACATTCAGTGAACATTCTAACAGTCAAAGCCAGAATTCACTGTGTTGCAGAACCCAGGATAATAGGCAGACCAGTATGAACAGAATACTAGAGCAACAAGTATCAAAGCCTGGGCTGGACTAGGCAGTGAGGGAAGGGAGGGCAAAGAAGAGGTAGACATCTTGCACAAAGGGACATCAGGGAAATAAAAGAATTGCAGGATGTTGTCATTAGAAGATCTTCCAGTAGTCACTTATACAAGGCAAATGTGAACAAGGACCTCTCATCTCTGACAATGGTGATAGAGAATCCTTTACCTTCTAAGGCAGTTCATTCATCTTTTGGATAGCTTCCATTTTTAATAATTTGCTCTTTGAGCAAATGAAAATTCATCTATTTACAGGTTCCTACTTAAGTCTTTCTTCAGGGACCAATCAGAACAACCTGAATCCTTCTTGCCAATGATAGTCCTTGAATACATAAGAAAAATATCCATTCTTCCACAAAGATATGTCAGTCAGCATGATGGACAATGGAAGATTTCTGTTCAGATCCCACCTTTACCACTATTAGATTTCATTTTATTTGATTTGAAGATATTTTATGGATTCTGACATCTGAATAGTTAATCTTTATTCATGTCCCTATGCAAGCTTGTGATGTTTCCCAGATTTAAGTTTTTCTTTCCTTTGGTGATCTGTAGCATAAAATCACAGATTTTCACAGTTAGGAGAGATCTCAAAAACCTTATAGGCCATCTTCAACCTGAATAAAATTTGCCTCAAATATAGCCAACAAGAGGGTATTCAGTCCTTGTTTAGAGATCACTATTAAAAGGGAGCCACCAACCCTGTAGATACCTTGATATCAGTTCTAATTATAAGGATGTTCACATGACAGACCAAAATCCGCTTCTTAGGGGGTAGTTCCTCAAATATTTGAGGATTTGTTGTGAAATTGTGTGTGTACTTCTTCACCTTGACCCCAAAGGTCACAATTAGGAATAACAAGTGAAAGCAGCGAAGGGTAAGGATTTGGGGTAAGGGAAAACTTCATCAAGGTTAGATTATCCTAAAGTAGAATGGACTCCCTTGGGAGGTAGCTGGATGTCCTTTTGTGGGGGCCTTCAAGCATCAGGGATGTGGCTTGATGAGATATAGTAGAGTAGTAGATTCTTCTTTTGGTTGGGAGTAGGAGTAAGTGACCTCTAAGATTCCTTTCAACTCTGAGATTCTGGGACTTCTTGATTTGTTCTTCTAGGTCCCAGAGAAAAGAACTGGGAGCAATGACAAGTCATAAAGAGGCAGATTCAAGTTTAAATTAAGCCAAAATTTCCCATTAGAGCTATTGTTATGTGGAACGGCCTGCTTAGGGGGGAGGATATTGGATTTGTCTCTGGAATTTTTCAGGCAAAGGCCAGATGACCATTTGTTTATGTCATAGATGGAATAATTCTTGTTCAGCAAGGGAGTGAACCAAATGGCCTCTGAGCTCCCTTACAATTATGCCACTGTGTGATTCTAATTAGCTTTTCTATGAGGTCTTTGCCAACTCTAACATCCTGTAATTCTGCAATATTTTCACATGCTAACACCGATGATCAAGGCCTAAAGATTTATTCAAATTAGCAATTAACTTTCAGAGTTGTCGTATAAGCAAAACGGTAATTAACAAATTTGCTGATCTCTCTTTCTTGCTTTGAATGCTGTTCTTCCCCAATGATGTGTATACAGCTAAGACTCTTTTACCAGGGTAATAAACTCCATCTAAAAATGAAAAGTTCACCAATTGCCCTTTTTAAATATTTCAGCACTTTTCATGTATAACAGATTCACTTACTGTTGATGGAAATACCATTTTCCATTTTAAGCTGATGGGAATGCATATGGGTCATTATCCTTCCTGATAACATATTAAGCATGTAGAATCTGTCCCAGTCCCTTTAGGGTGACCTGACTTTCTAAGTTCTACATGAGACACAGCATAGATGAATAAAAATTGAACTGAAATGACCCTTCATGTTGACTGCCAGGTCTACATTCCTTGTCTCTTATTATAGCCCACACTAGCTATAGTCTAGAATAGTAATATACATATATATATATATATATATATATACTACTATAGCCTCTCTCTCTCTCTCTCTCTTTATATATATATATATATATATATATGTATATATACATATATATATATATATGTATGTATATATGGACTATAGTCTACCACCTACTTCCTGTATACAATTCTCCTGTCTTCTCTCTCTTCCTCTGTTCTGTTCCTCTCTTCTCCTCCCTTTTCCTCCCCTCCCCTTATTGTCTCTCTCTCCCCCCTTCCCTCCCCCTTTTCCCCCCTTCCTCATTGGACTCTACCCCTTTTCCCCAAGATGAATGATGTTTTCTTTACTTACAATCTCTGCAAATCTCTGCAAGCCCCTTCCTGATTCTGGTCAACCATGCAACAGAGAGATTTTGTGGGTTGCTATTTCACTTCCTTCTGGCATCATTGGCATAAAGTCTTGTGAATCATCCCACTTGTCAGGGGGTTATATAATTATGTGCACCCCCAACACAACACTCTTGTGACAGCTGTGCTAGACTATGGAGAAGCCTGGAACAATCCAACAAATATTTAAAACATTGCAGGAAGCAAGCAGATGACTCTACAACAGATACTCAGAATGTTTTCTGTGTCATACACCCTTTCCATTGTCTGTTGAAGCCCATGGACCCCTCTTCAGAATGTTTTTTAGTCCATAAGATAAAATACACAGGAAATCAATTATATTGAAATACAGTTATCTATCTATCCATCTATATTTTTAATGGGTATAGACTTCAGGATAATAACTCATTCTTGTGGAGAAGGTAGATTCAATTGTCCTGCACATCATGGCACTTTGAATCTCCAAGAAGAACTTCACAGAAATGACTGAAGTCCTTGAAAGTTTTCTAATGCATACAAAGCATTTGTACACTTTCATCCCTAGGAATTCCTCATGACCTGATGAATTTTGGTGGTATCAGTAGTGACTGATGGGTCATGTACTTCGTAGATATGTTGGCCTGCAGCAGTGGTAGCTGTGGAAGAAGAGAGAAGGAGACATATTCCAGAGATGCTGAGAAGATAGAATCTATAATATCTTGACAACAGACTAAATATAGGGAATGAGAGAAAGTGAGGAGTTGAGGATAATGCCTAGATTGCAAGCTTGGCTGACTGGGAGAAAGGTAGCACTTTCCATAGTAACAGTGAAGGTAGGAAGAGGGTTCTGAAGTAAAGAAAGTAGGAAAAATGAATAAAAAATGTTACAGTGATCAGAATCATAAGATGAGAATTAGATAGATCAGTCATTGCTTACTGAGTTTTATTGAGTGACTTGTTTTCATAATATATGTACTTCATTTGAAGGTGAAAAGGAGCCTAAGGTGTCAGTGTGTTTCTATGGATGAGTTTTGTTTCTATAGGAATCACTCTTTTGTAAAGCTTTGCTTGTAGATCATGTTAAGTATTTCTCAATTTCTTTGATCTGACCTCTGACAAGTTGGAAGCCTCAACTAAGAAGTTCCTTAAGCTGCTGTGATTTCGAGATGTGGCATAGTAGACAGACTGCTGGACTTGGAGCAAAGAAGACAAGTTCGAATCCTGCCTCAGATGTTCACTAGCCATGTGACTCTGGCCAAGTCACTTAATCTCCCTCACCCTCCGTTTTCTTCTCTGTAAATGGGAATAATATCAGTACATATCTCACCGGGATATGGAGAGTCTCAGAGAGACAACATTGTAAAGTACTTTTGAAACTTTAGAGTGATATATAAATAATTAATATAATTAGGGTGAAAGGAAATGTACAGAGAAGGAAATGTGAAAGAAGGAAGCACTGTTCTTTTCAAATGAAAAGATAGCATCATACAGTGGGTGTTTTGAAGTCAGAGTCAAGAAGATCTCAGTCTGAATTTGACTCTGAGCAAGTTGTGTGACCTTGAGCAAGTTAGAGCCCAGGTCTGAAGCAAGAAGGTCTTTGTAAGCCATCTAGTCCACTACTTAAGCAACATCAGAATGTTTCCTCTTTTGTATAATGGACAGAATAATGTCTATGGTGTCTACCTTCTAGAGTTGCCGTGAACATCAAGTGGAATATTCTACTTGGAAGTGACTGGTAATCCTGAATCCAAACATGGCTGATTTTGTCTCCATTAGGTACTCCAAGGTGAGCACTGGGAGTTCTCATTGATGCAGAGGGAGTATATCTGTGCCTTAGCAGACACATCCTTGAGAGCCATCAAAAGCTCACAGGTTCTGGGATTTGCCCACAGCCACAGAAGACAAGTCCCCCTGACTCCAAGTCTAACACATTTTTCAAGGCATCAGCTCCCTCTGAAATACCACATTCACATCGTTACTATTTTTCCAAAGGTTGTTCAGTTGAGTTTGTTAAGTGTAAAAAAAATGGTGTACCTAAGAGGTACTTTATAAAAAAATTGTTGAGTGAAATAATTAACTAGTAAGTTGAAATTTATGATGTGCAGAGCCTCCCTTCCTCAGTGGACCACACACTGAGGAACAAATAAAGCTGGGTGATTGTGGGGAAATAGCACTAATAGCCCCACATTAGGTTAATTATCACATAATTATGTAGCCCCTAAATTGTATAAAACATGATTTTAGCTTTATGAAACACATGCTGGTATATTTAGTTCTGCTTCTCTGTTTCCATAATCAGAAGGGCCAAGATTTAAATAATCTAAATCATCATCATTATTGCAAACAAGCAAGTTTAAATAATTGCATTGTATAAGCACAAGAACATCTGGCAGGAAAGGCCTAGAGTTGGGATAAAACTGCTGAGAGTTGGAAACTGAGTATGGTGGGGAAGACTTATTTTTGGAATGAGAGGCAGGAAAAGAAAAGGAAAAGGAGTGAGTGAAGGAGAGAGAATAAGACTCAGAGAGAGGAGATGCATTCATTCATTGTCTGTGCCTGAAGTTGCATGTCCTCTCTGATTCCCTCAGCGCTCAGAAAGACTTTGAACTGCATGCCAAGAGTGATTCTGCCTCAGTAGTGTGCAATGTAGGCTTTTATTGGTTTCACTTGGGGTTTGTGATTTGCCATTAGTGTTCTGGTGTCTTTGTTATTGCAGATACACAAGAGTCAAAGATGCAGGAAGATTACTGTGTCTACACACTCTAGGGTCTCTCTGCCTGGCCATTCTTCCATTCTCTGACTTGGACAAATTATTGTTCTAGCTGGTATAGTCATAGGGTTAGCTTTAAAGCCCCTATGCCATTGTCAGATGGCATCTGAACCAGTTCTTCATTTCTCATTTTTAAAATTTCTTTTCTGCTTTCCTTGTCTTTAATAGAAAAATGTGAAGAAAAAACAACTGGATCCCAGCGGTTTTTAGTTCCTTCTTCTAGTAGCATTTGTGCTAATGTGAACTATTAAGAGCAGCTCATAGTTGTATATTTGTGTAGTTGTAATCTTGGGGAGGAGGATAGCTTCTTTTATATTTTGGACATACAATCCATAAAGACAACAGACCCCTCACTTAGTGTAAAGTCAATAAATATCTGCCTCATTATCCCTGTGTAGAGAGTCACTATCCTCTTTCTCTGACCCCCACTGGATCATGGTGGTGATATTTCATCATTGCTTAAAGAATAAATTAGCTGTTTCCTTCTCAGAGCATTCAGCAATCTCCTGTTTGACTTATTCCTCCAAATTCCTTTCTTTCTTACTTTATGTGACATTCTTTCATTTTCTGAAGTCCTGGCAAAGGTCGAATTTCCTCTCTTCTACTTCAGAGGATTCTCTTCCCATTAAAGTCTCCTTTCTCTTTAATTCCTTTCAATTGGAAAATTCCATTGTCCCTAATAACCTGGAATAACCTGAAAAATCTTTACCTACTTTTCTAGGAAAAAGAAAAGGCTACTCTTTGAACAGAAATAGATGCTGCTTAACGATGAGAGAAATAAAACATCTTTTACTCTCTGCAAAATTTTCCTACTATTCATACTGATTGAGATTCTCAATCTTATTTTTTGTGCACTAGGAGTGTTTTACTGTACCTTCAAAATACTAAGTTAAGATTTTTGTGGACACCCTAGTTCTGTACCTGATTATAGTGGAATAGATTTCAATATTTCTCCATTGCAATATATTATTGGTTCTCCATTTCAAGTAGACAATTTTTTTAAATGAGAAAAAATGATTTCTATTGATATTGTTGTATTTACCTATCCATCTATCTAATTGTGAATTAGTTTGGCATTATATAAAAGGTTTTCCCCACATTGTCATGATAATCCTAAAGGATTTTTAGTGGTATTGTATACTATAATAATACACACATAACTAATATAAATTTTTCATGATCATGAGGAACAATTGTGAAATGTATTTATTATTTTCATTAGTATTTCATTTAATAAACCATTAAGCTATCTTCAGCAGGGAAATTGATCTGTAGTTTTCTTTTCTTCAAATGCTGACTTTCTTAAATTCTAAAATCAATACTTTAAGAATGATTTGGCAACTTTCCTTTTCTTCTGTTTATGAATAACAACTATCCATTGTACATGGTAAGTACTTAACAAACGTTGGTTGCTAGATTGTTTAATTAAAATAATGGATTTTTTCTTTGGATTGTTTGAATGGCATCACACACGAACTCAAATTTAAAGAGCACAAAATACTAGACAATAATGAATAGATTGTTATATCATCATAGTTGTAAGGAGATGGAAAATTCTTGGCCATTAAATCAAATAAATTATAGAAGACAAAACAGATGAATTTGATTTGTGAGACAACAAACTTTTTCATAATGGAAATAACTTTACTCCAAAATTAAAAGAGAAAAAAGCATACTTCAGAAATATTTCTGATAACGCCTGACATCCAAAATTTGCAAGAAATTCAAGCAAATTTGAAAAATATCATAATTAAATTTTGCATGTCCATACAAATTATAGATATATATTATACATTATTCAACGGTTAAGCAGTCAGAGATTAGAAATAGCCACATCTTAAATAACAACATCTAAAGAAGAATAAATTATCAAGATTCTCTTGTTAACTTGTTTCTATCCACCCATCTCCTTCTCCTCTATCTCCATCATTGTCTCTCTGTCTGTCTTTGTCTCTCAATCTTTTTCCTTAGCCTCTTCCTTTGTTCCTTTGGTAGTATATCTAATTTTACCCTAATTTCTTTTATTTCTTCTTTTCTCCCTTATTAACACAATTGTTACTCAGTGCTATAAATTTGATTCCAAGAACTGCCTTTTCTTCATCCCATGGGTTTCACAATATGGAGCTAGCAGTATTAAATTTTAAATATTCTTTTATTGTTTTTCTAATTTCTTCTTTAACTCACTTTTTAGTTTAATAGATTTTTTTTTTATTTTTAGGCAGCCTTGTATTTTTAGCTCAAGTTATTAGCATATTTTTCCTGCAGAAATTAATTAAACCAAGACTTTTTGACCCCTATTAGGTATCTCCCTGCACCTGCATGGAACCACTCCAAGCCCAATCTGCTTTGTCATTGTTGCGGGTTCTGACCTGACTTGGTTACATAAGAATCTTTCTATTAAGCTGATATTTGTCTTCTAGATCTCCATGTAGGAGCAGTCCAAGTGAACTGGCTGATGCAAAATATGAGAATCCATTAATATTTCCAATTCAATTTTATTTTCTGAAATTATAAAGTGACAATGCTCAGACCTAACTGATATTTGTCATGAGCAGCTCACTAAGAAATTAGAAAAGAATCACATCCGCCTGGGAAATCATTTTCAGAAATGGGTCTCTTTCATCCTAGGTAAATAGGAATCATTGAAGGTCTTTAGCAAAAAGTGTGTTTGTTTTTTACTGGTATGTGATCTCTTCTCTTTGTTTCAAGACCACCACGTGAGTCCTTTATCCAAAGAACTTTTCTTCTTGGTCCTGCAATAACTTGTCTCCACCATGATCCATGGTACATAATATGCCTAGTCTCCAACAACTAACTGCTCTCTTCCCCCATGATTGGGCCTGTCTTGGTTGTGGTATCCTTCCCATGTTTCTCTTCCTTCAATACTGATGGTGTTTAGCCTCTACTCTTAATTATATCCCTTGGGATATGGCATTCTTGCATTCCTCTCAGAATTTCTATTGCCAAAATGCCCCCAACAGAAATTTTTCCTTATAAAGGGACAGTTTCTGTCCAATGAAAGAATAAAAATATTCATTTGTTAAGTGCCTATTATAGGTAAGGCTCTATAACAAATGCCAGGATACAAATACAAGAAGCAAAATAGTCCTTGCTCTCAAGGAGTTTATATTCTAATAGGAGAAGACAACACAGACAATATGATGGGGAACTGATAGTCATGGAAGGTAATTTCTGTTCTGAGAGTCACAGGGAAAATGAGCAGAACCACAGGGCAATTTGTCCTTGTCAGAAATTGTACTGTTGATTTGATTATGGTTTTCAGAGCTAGTTGTGAAAATTATGTGTAGAGAGGAAGTGCCAGCAGCATGAACACAGTCAGAGGGCAATGTGATGGGTGTAATTCTGGGATGGATAGAACTCTTCCCATTCTAGAGTCGAGGAGCCCAGGGCAGCAAGGTAGGAGCAGAAGTGCCAGATTACAGGTTTATCACCAGCCACAAAGTAGTTTAATAACTTTGCATAAGTCTGGTAGAAGAGGATAGTATGTGGGGAAATGGAGTGAATGAAAATGAGTTAAGAAACCTCTAAGTAGCCATATATGTAAGCAACAGGAGAGGTCATAAGGGACTAACTTAAAAAAAAATCTTTCCCTAGTATCTCTTTACCTAGTATGAGTAAAGTGCAAAGAGTCCCATAGGAAATTTATTTTTTTAATATATGATTTATTTTAAGTTCCTAACGTACATTTCCACAAGAATTTGAATTCAAAATTTTCTCCCCGTCTCTTCCCATCCCCCACCCGAGGACAGAATGTACCTTATTCACCCCTTCCTCCAATCTGTCCTCTCTTCTATTACCCTTGTTCCATTGTCCTTCCCCTCTATTTTCCTGTACAGCAGAATAGATTTCTATACTCCATTGCTTGTACAGCTTAATTTCTAGTTGCATGCTAAAACAACTTTTAACATTCATTTTTAAATCTCTGAGTTACATATTCTCTCCCTCCCTCCTCACCCACCCTCATTGAGAAAACAAGCAATTCAGTATAGGTCCTATGTGTATAACAATGCAAAGCACTTCCACAATATGTTGTAAAAGACTAACCACATTTCCCTCTGTCCTATTCTGCCCTTCATTTATTGCATTCTCTCCCTTGACCTGTCCTCCCACAATCGCATTTGTTTCTGATTATTCCTTTCCCTGATTTACTGTCCCATCTATTATTTTCCCCCTCCTATTCCCTTCCCCCTTACCTTCCTGCAGGGTAAAATAGATTTCCATATCCAATTGAGTGTATGTGATTCCCTCCTTAGGGCAAATCCCTCAATTATGAGAGTAAGCCTCAATTATTTCCTTTTATCTCCCCCCTCTTCCCCTCCATTGTAAAAGCTCTTTCTTCCCTCTTGTCTGTGAGATGATTTACTACATTCTACCTCTCCCTTTCTTGTACTCCTAATACATTCCATTCAACAGTAAATGTTACCTTTTTTAGGTATTCTCCCTCTATATTCAGTTAGCCTTGTTCCCTCTGTCTATGGGTGTGTGTGTGCGTGTGTGTGTGCATACACACATACACCCATATTCATACACATACCTACTCATATATAATATACACATGCATACGTACACATACCCACCTACATATATATTCCCTCTAACTACCATAATACTGAAAAAGATCTCATGAGTTGCAAATAACATCTTCCTATGTAGGAATGTAAACAGTTCAGCTTTAATGAGTTCCTTAAGGTTTCTCTTTTCTGTTTACCTTTTCATGGCTCTCTATTCTTGAATTTGAAAGTCAAATTTTCTATTCAGTTCTGATCTTTTCAACAAGAATGCTTGGAAACCCTCTATTACTTGAAATTCCATTTTTTCCCCTGAAGTACTATACTCAGTTTTATTGGGTAGGTGATTCTTAGTTTTAATCCTATCTCCTTTGACCTCTAGAATATCCTATTCCAAGTCCTTCGATCCCTTTGTGTAGAAGCTGCTAAATCCTATATTATCCTGATTGCATTCTCACAATACTTGAATTGTTTCTTTCTGGCTACTTGTAATATTTTTCCTTGACCTGGGAACTCTGGAATTTGGCTACAATATTCCTAGGAGTTTTCCTTTGGACATCTCTTTCAGGAGGTGATCAGTGAATTCTTTCCATTTTGATTTTACACTCTGAGTCTAGAATATCAGGGAAGTTTTCCTTGATAATTTCTTGGAAGATGATGTCTAGACTCTTTTTTGATCATGGTTTCCTGGTAGACCAATAATTTTAAAATTATCTCTCCTGGATCTATTTTCCAGGTCAGTTGTTTTTCCAATGAGATATTTCACATTATCTTCTATTTTTTCACGTTTTTGGTTTTGTTTTGTAATTTCTTGGTTTCTCATAAAGTCTTAAGCTTCCATGTGCTCCATTCTAATTTTTAAAAAACTATTTTGTTCAGTGAGCTTTTGAACCTTCTTTTGCACATGGTCCACTTTGCTTTTTGAAGCATTCTTCTCCTTATTGGCTTTTTGGACCTCTTTTGCCATTTGAGTTAGTCTATTTTTAAAGGTGTTATTTTCTTCAGCATTTTTTAGGTCTCCTTTAGCAAGTTATTGACTTGATTTTCATGATTTTCTTGCATTATTCTCATTTCTCTTCTCAATTTTTCCTCCACCTTTCTTACTTGATTTTTAAAATCCTTTTTTGAGCTTTTCCAGGGCCTGAGAACTTTGCACATTTTTTGGAGGTTTTGGATGTAGAAACCTTGACTTTGATGTCTTCCTCTAATGGTATCCTTTATTCTTCCTCATCTGAAAGGATGGAAGAAAGTACCTCTTCACCAACAAATAGCCTTCTATAGTCTTATTTTTCCCCTTTTTGGGCATTTTCTCAGCAAGTTATTTTACTTTTCAGTCCTTTGTCAAGTGTCAACTTTAGGGACATGTAAGTTCTCAGTTCCTCCGTGGTGGCACAATCAAGTGAGAAGAGTTTAGTCTTCTCCTGGTCTGTGCTCTGGTCTGTAAGCAGGACTCCCTTTCCAGAGCTTCCACCAGTTCTACCAGATCAATGCTCCTCCTCACTCCAGGACTACTCTCTTAGAACTGAGAGCCAGATTGACAGCTTGGTTCCTCCATGTTCTTTAGACGGAAGGCTCCAAAATTGGATGTTGCTGCCACAGTGGCTGCTGCTACCCTGGGGACAGGGTTGAGGCTAGACATCTCTCCTTTCTCACCCAGGTGAAAGAGCTTTCTCACTGACCTTTGAAGATATCTTTGGACTTTGTGGGTTGAGAAATCTGGGAACTACAGCTGGTACCCATGATTCCACACCCTGAGACCTGCTGCAGTCCTGTCTGCAGTGCTGGCCAAGACTGGACTGTGCTCTGCTCTGAGCCCAGTGTGATAGACCTTTTCTGTCAACTTTCTAGATCTTGGGCAGGTCTGTCCTTCTACTCTGCCATCTTGGATCCCCCCTAAGAAATTTAACCAAAAAGAATCTGAAAAACGAGTTGCCTCCAAGAAATCTGACCTCCCATTGTCATTGATGTTATCTGTCATTTACATGTGAAGAGTCTGAATACTCCCATCATCCCCAAAGGCCCAGAAAAGAGGAAGCAAATCCTGTGGAGGAAGGAGAGAGAGGGTACCACTGATTCTCAAATTCTGTTGCCATTTGGAGAAGGAAAATGTACTCTGCTCTCTAATATATTTACAAGTCATGTCAGTTCTACTTCAACAGCATTCCTGCCCTCTGTATATTTCCAATCACAAGGCCATGAAACTTAATTCCAGCCCACATGCTCTCACTTTTTCAGCTGCCTACTAATTGGTTTCATTTTCTCCAGTCCTTTTGCTCACCAGTCCATCCTTCACATACATACCAAAGCTATTTTCTTAAGCACAGATATGACCACATCACTCCCTTGTTGTCTTCTTATTGCCTCAAGGACTCTGACATTTCAAGGTCTTCACTAGCTAGCCCTTCTAGACTTATTCCATATTACTCTTACACTATGGTCCACTCCAACTGGTTTTGAAATTCCCCCTACATTACACTCTTCCCATCCCTGTGCCTTTGTACTGCATGTCCTCATTTCTGGAATGTTCTCTCTCCCTATCACTGCCTCTTAGAACTTCTACTTTCCTTTTCAGACTCAGTTAAGTACTTTCTAAATGAAACTTCTCCTGAATGCCCTAATTTCTTTCTCCCTAAAGCTTCTTTATATTCATTTCCCTTGTCTCTAGAACCTACCCCCCCAAACTCCTACCTGTCTTCTTCTCAGATTGAATTGTATATATTCTACATCAATCTATATATGTCCACCTGTCTCCTCCAATGGATGGTAATTCCCTTAATGGCATGAACTTTTTCATTTTGTCTTTTTATCGCCAGCACCTAGCATGTAGTAGATGATTAGTAAATGAGTGTGAGTTGATTGACTGATTGATGACTGCTTGACATTACCAGCAGAGGAAACAGTGCCTTAAGGCTAGTGCAACCAACAATCACTTTTTTGTTTGAAAGTAGCCACAGTGGAGGAGAGAGGAGGTATCATGCCCATCTCTGCACCTGTGATCTCTCTCAGATCATGGTCTTTCCCTGGAATGGTAGTAGAGAAAGACAGAGGAGTGAAATAGTGAGAAACAGAGACTTTCTTCACAACAAGTATGTCCTGGCCTTCATAACCTGGCATCATGACCAACAATGCTCCCAGTCCTGGTACCTGGTCCTCTCAATAAAATGCAAAAATAAGGACAGAGTGATGTCTTTGTCCAGTCCCATACTTTCCACTCTCACCAGACAACCTTCCTAGCCACTATCACAGCACAAATTTTCATTCTGGTTCTGCTTAACTTAACATGCAATCAAATGGTATTTTCCTTGACTTAGTATTGATAAACTCCTACCTCTTCTGATCCTTGAGATGCAGTCAAAAAAGGCTTTCTTCTTAAAATGTTTTCCCCTTCCCATCTCCATTTGACTGAGCCCTTTCCCATCCTACTTTTTTCTTATCTTCTTTGTACTCCTTCATGAGTCCAGATCTTCCCTTTGTTCCGTCACCCACAATCTCTCCAATTTTGAGAGGATTTTTCAATCCTCCTTACATTACCCCATTGATTCTTGCTACTTACAAGTTCCCAGGTCACTCTCTACAGCAAGTCATTTAGAGTCTGACTTGTACTCTTTCTTTCCATCCCACTCACTCACTTCCATCTGAGGGATTTCTCTTCAATGTTCTTCCTTCTCAATTCTGCCTATTGAAATACATGTCTAATATCAAGAGCAACCTCTTCTGCTAAGCATTCCTTGATGCTGACATTAATTTGCTCTTCCTCTCCCCTCAAATTATTTTGCATTACTTCTTTATATTTCCTACTTAAAGGTGACCTTTATAGGCAGAGATTGTTTCTTTTCTGTCTTTATATCTGTAGTACTCTAATGCCTTGAATGCTATGAATGCTTAATAAATGTTTGCTGAATGAATAATTGAATAGAAAAAAGCATTTATTAAGGCATACTATGTGACAAACACTGTGCTGAGTACTGGAGAAACCATTTTTTTTTCAAATAATATAATCCCTTCCCTCAATTAGTTTACACTTCAACAAAAGCAGGATAGGTAAAGGTAGATGAGAAGGGTGATGATGTTCTGAAGACAGAGGCACACTTTGGGTATGTTCAGGATGGAGATCAGATTCTTGGCATCATGGGGTGAAATCTTACGTCTCAGAGTCCAGGATCCCAAGGCAGGAGTCTGAGTTCTGATAAGAGGAGAATGAAGTCCAGAATGTGGATGTCACGGTTTGGAGCTATCTGGGATATGTTTTTGTGGTCTAATTCCAGTCAAGACGAGGTAAAACTTCACCCATCAGAATGACTGCATAAATAGTCTTACTGAGGAATCCA
The DNA here is from genome assembly GCA_028658325.1 of Potorous gilbertii. Lineage (NCBI taxonomy): Eukaryota > Metazoa > Chordata > Mammalia > Diprotodontia > Potoroidae > Potorous > Potorous gilbertii. The sequence goes on from CM053772.1 coordinate 18,481,571, forward strand.
TTAGTTTAATCATTCATGTAGGCTGAACGCAGAATTTACAAATCTGTTGATTGCAAAATCAGCAAGTTATTAAAATAGTTCTTCTTGGAATAGCAGAAGGAAACCATATTAATTCAGTGCCAATAGGGCTGGGAATTGGTTCAAATATTTTAGAAGGAAATATGGAATTATATAATGAATATTATATAAATGTATATACTCTTTGACCCATCAATTTCACTGCTAGACTTATACTCCTTAAGAAGGTATATATAAGGGAGGGAAGACCTAGCTGTACAAAAATATACATAATTTTATTATTTTAATAGGAAAATGCTAGAAACAAGCTTCTTGCCTATCAGTTGGGGGAATGACTGAGAAAATTGGCATAATATTAAGGTACTATGAAAGACAAATATGAAGAATTCAAAGAAATGTCGGAATACTAAAATTAAGTGATGTACAAGGAAGAAGACTAGGAAAGAACGCTGAACCCAGATTTCATCACTGAAAATGAAGGCAATGTTGACAGGCAACAAAATTCATGTTGGAAGCAATGGATGACATTGGCACTACTTTGTTAAAAAATTCAAGCACACAGTATTTTTTCACAAATGACAATTTTTAAAAAAGGTATAGCTCTATACTCTATCAATTGGGAACATACTTTCATGTTATTTTGCTTGATGCTTTTTTTCCCAGAAGTACCCTTTGTTCAGTTTGCTCATAAGGAGCTATGTTAAGATGAAATTTATCAAGGGGAGGTAAGACGTATACACCCGAAACTTGCTGTCCTTTATAAACTGAATGATGACTAATCCCTGTGCTATAAACATAGTTCCCAAAATATCCTTAAAAATTCAATAAATAAACTCTACTGGAACTGATAAATCCATTGTCTACAATTGTGCAATTGGAGTTAAAAATCCTCTGTGCTCATTGATAGGCCTCAAGTGGGGCAATTTGGGGAGGTTTGTTTTATATGGGAGCCCACACCTCTTGCTGATTGCTGGTGAGGCACTGGGTTACAAGGGGTCGTGCCCTCCAGCTCAGGAAAGAGTATATATACTCTGAGGTGAGACTTTGCTTAGAGGCTTGGTTTATGCAAGAAAGTTTTTCTGCCAGGTGAGACTCTGGGCAGCTATTTTAAGAAGATCCCTAGATTTGAAAACTCAGCTATTGGTGCTTCTGTGTCTGGTAATGATGTATGTACTTCCTATGGTCAGTAAGTTGGAAATCCTGCCTGTTGGTCCAGTTGGTAATTCCTCTATTGCTATATGTGTATGATTAAAGTGATTGCCAACTGCCTCAAAAATTGCTTTCCTTTTAGAAAATCAGATCTAAGAACCTGTGCAGCAAACCCTCCTGCATATGCCAGGGTGCTTACTGCTATGAATTACCAAGACATTTCTCTGAACCATAATAATTTTAAAAGAATATTTTAATAGATTCTGCTATAGAGAACACTCATAGTCTCTACATAGCATGGTATAAAAAAAACCTCTTAAAATATAGAAATCTAGCTGAGGAAATTCAAACCATGTAGGGACAGGATGAGGTATATACCTTCTTCATCACCCTGTCTGGAGTGGACCCAAAGATGCTTTGAGTGAGCCTTGAGAGACTGTATTTCCACCCAAAACATTAATTCAGTCACCAAAATATTCATTTTATCTATTTCCCAATAGTCTTCTGATTCTTAAGACATAAGATAGCTATATTAGAATACCAGCTTGTCCTAAAACAGTTTCTACTTGAACTCCAATAAAAGAAAAATTACAAGAATGAGAATAAAAGAAAGTCATCCAAAAGAGCCCTATTTTGATGAATGGTAACACGATTTGACAGATCTCCCTTTGGACTGAATGTTTGAGAGTATTAGCATTGGTAGAGCCTTGACAAGCCTGCCATTGTGTCAGCAGTAAAATAAATGGCTTTAGACGACAGTCGTAGGGAAGAGGGCTTTTTGTACGCACTTTATGAAACCTGCCAACCTCTGAAAGAAGATTTGGGGTTAGAGAGATAGTGTGGTCCCATTGGAAGATCCTTGGTTGAGGAATTGGAAAATCTAGGTCTGAGAAGAAAGAAGGGAGGTAACATGCATCAATTAAGCACTTACTATATGCTTAGGCACTACTTGTATCCCCAGCTAAGTAATGAGGATACAAATGCAAAAAAGAGAAAAATTGTCCCTGTCCTCAAGGGTCTTACATTCTCATGGTAGAAGACAATACATGAAAGGGATCTAAAGAATGTCTGTGAGGAGGGAGGCATTAGAATGGGACTCAATTGAGGGCTATGATTATGAAGCCAAGGGAAAGTCAGGCATGGAGTCAGGAGAGAAATGAAGGCAAGATGGTCTTAACCACTTCACAAGATGGTGTCTCTGAGATCACACCAATACGAGAATTTAGGCAGTAACTACAGAGTGATACTCCTGAGTAAGAGGATAGGATGTTTCAGGGAGAGGAAACCCCAGGCAACATGGGAAGTTTCCGGATGAGACAGCGGTAGAGGGAGTAGTAGAGGCATTTTGTTGAAATTCAGAGAAAGTCAGGAACAGGAACAGGGCTGTGAGGGGAGATGATATTAATTTCCTGTGTGAATGTCAGTAAGTCATTTACCCTACCTGGATCTCTCTTCTTATCATAAAATATGGTATTTTTTATCCAAGGACAAGTAAAAGTTCAGGAACAGCATTGTACAAGGATGCATTTTAGGTGGTCTTGAAACTAGAAATTTCCATCTCTAACAATATTCCAAATCAACAGAACAGAACAAGAACCAAACAATGATTCTGCAAAACATCAATCATTTTATAGTGCCCGACAATTTCCACACTCACTGTCCCCTGTATCTCAGAAATATGGAAGGAGGCATAATTTCCAACATCTTCTTCTGAGTCAAACTTTGATTGTTGTTCAGTTGTGGTCTGACTCTTCATGACCCCATAGACCATAGCACACCTCACCCTTCTATCCTCCACTATCTCCTGAAGTCTATACAAGTTCATGTTCATTGTCTCCATAATATTACCTATCTGTCTCATCCACTGCCCTTTTCCTTTTGCCCTCAATCTTTCTCAATATCAGAGTCTTTTCCAGTAAGAGTCAAACCTAGTTATTTACACCACATTCAATTTCATTGTTTTTATTCTTGCCATTTACACTGTATGTTACATTGCTGGTTGTGCTGATTTCAGTCTGCTTTGGTTCAGATAAATCTTCCCATGTTTCTTTGCTTATAATATTGCATTGTATTAATTTGCTACCATATGCCTAGCCATTCCCACAATCCAGTGAATCTATTTGTTTCCAGTCCTTTGCTACCACAAAATGCTGCTATAAATCATTTTCACTTCTCTTTTTCCTGTGCTGTGTTTCTAATATCTTGACTGCTGTTCTGCTGCTTTGATCAAGTAACAGACTTTAGGGTTTTGATTCCCCTTTAGAGGTATTGCTCTCAAAATTAGGCTTCTTGTTTTATCTTTAAACCCAGTACCCCTAGAAACCCTTTATGTGAGTAGCTTGCCTGTTCTTCCCCTCCCACAGAATTTTTACCATCTGGTTCTGAAAGGCTTTTTGCTTTGGCTCGTTCAGAGTTGGGATGGTTTGGGGACTTTTTGTCCCCATGCAGGTCCTGGCTGGTGCAGCATGGTTTTAGGCTGCATTTGTTGTGACCAACGCTTCATATGGTACTCTGGATTTGCTCCAGTTCTCCTTTAAACTCTCAAAGGTATTTTACATAATTATCAGAGACCTTTCACTTTTTCTTTCTCACCATAATACAATTTAATGAGATTTAGAAAAATCCCATTCCTTTCTGCTCCCAGGACTCAGACACTGTCTGAACAAACTGAAGAGAGTAGCATCTCCCATACCCCTCCCTGGCAGTCAAATGAGAAACCCAGCTTAACACATTCCTCTTCTCACCAATATTAGGAGATGACTTGGTATCCCTATAGAACCCCTATTTGTTTTGAAAACTAATTATCAACAGAGCAACTTCCATCCCACTCCGATAAAGCATGTGGTCCAGCAGAACAAACACTGACTCTGTAGTCAGATGATCTGGATTCAAACACCAGCTTTGATGTTTATGACTTTGAGCAGGTCACAGGTCCCTGAACCTCTATTTTCTTAGCTCTAAAACATGGGAGATGGATCATATGAACTCTGAGGCTCCTTCTGTCTCCAGTTCTATTTCTAGGAATATGAATGAGAATGAATTTAGAGATCAAAGGTAACCAATTAACAAAAGAATGTTGCTTTGAGGGGCTCTGCTATCCAGCAGGACACAGTCTAATCAACGATCCTCCTACATGATCAGGGCTAGATTCAAATCCTGGTCTTGCCATTTACTACTACACTTCTGTAGTAAGACTTGGAAAAATCTATCAACTTTCCCAGGCCTTGACTGTAAAATGAAGGCCCTGGATGAAATGATGACAAAACTCCCTTCAAGTTCCATCTAGACCTCTTGTCCTATAATCTTTGGTGTTAAATGTTGGTGTTAAAACAGATCCAGAATTGTTGAGGCTCAGCTCTAGCAGGACTTTGGGGAGGTCATCTAATACAGTGCCCTAACTGAATATGAATAGTGTCTCTAGCTGGCAAGTTGTGATTCAGTCTCCACGTCAAGGCCCCCAGTGAGGAAAAATGATAAAGAGGCCCCACTGCCCTTTTACCTATTCCATTATTTTAAATACAATCATGTTGTAGTTCTTCCCTCATGTATAACCCTCCATGACTCCATTTGTCACTTTCTTGTCAAAGACAAGCTTATTTTACAGAAGAAGAAACTGGGACAAGCCAGGTTAAGTGACTTGTCCAGGGTCACACAGCTAGTAAGTATCTGAGGCCAGAATTGAACTCAGGTTTTCCTGACTGGAGGTTCAGTACTCTATCCACTGCACCATGTAGCTGCCCCTGGGTACAGTGGGCTCATTCAATACCATTTTAGTCATGGGGTTCATCCCATTAAGTTCTAGTGATATCTATGAGGACATGTTTACCTCCTTAAGTTAGGACTACTAACTCATCTTCCTTATAGTTAAAAATGTGGGTATTATGAATAGCGGTATGGTATAGGGAATAGGGAATTGGACTCGTCAGAGAGATTTGGGTTGGAATCTTATCTTTGACACCAATTGTGTGTCCCTGGACAAACCATTTACCTATCTTAACCCTCTGTTTCTCAGGAGTTAATAGAAGCAGTTAATTCACAAGATCATTGTAAAAAATTGATATATGATATGGTTTGCAAGTCTTGAGGTAGTATGTGTGAGCTGCAATTAATTTAGATATTTGAGCTCATGGATTTTAATGCCTTTGCAAGAGCTGACTATGGTTCCTATGCTCCTCCCACCAATAGCATTTGTACCTGTGTGACCAACTGGCCATGAGTAGCAGTTATATTTTGACACATTTGGGGAGGGTAGCAGCATCTAGGTAATACAATGAGCAATGGATAGAATGCTCAACTTGGAGTCAGGAGAATTTTAGTCAAAATTCTACCTCATACATTTACTAAGCTCTGTGACACCGGGCAAGTCACAACCTCTGTCTGCCTCAGTTTCCTTATCTATAAAATAGTGATAACAATAGTGTCTACCTTCCAGGGATGTTGTGAGAATAAAGCAATATAACATCTGTAAGGTACGTTAAATGCTGATGGTCACGTTATGTGTGGCATGCATTGTCTCAGAAGATAATGGACCTTTCTGTTACCAGGTTAACACATAACTGCCTGCTCCTGAGGAGAGAGGCATCCTCTTCTCTTCATTCTCTGGTGTTCTAGTACCTGGTGGCTTATGTGGGGTACTTTATTATATAGAGGGATATGTTTCTGTTTCCTATTCAACAATCCAACCCCTCCTTTAGAAAAAGCCCCGACTTGTTTCTTAGCTTCAACTGTTGCTTCTTTTTCCCTTTCTCCTCTGTTTAATGTTCTTTCAAACTCCAACCTCCTGACACTGATGGAGATCCCTCTCACTCTATTTTCTCCTTGGTTTCTGTGGCGAAAGCCTCCTTCCAATTTCTAAAAGAACCTTCATTCTCTCTGAAAACCTAGAATTAAGGATCACTCATTCCACATTTTTGACCATGAGTTGGACCAAGAAGACAATAAAAAATCAAAGATAGATGTTGTTTTAGGATCCCTGCAGCCTCCACCTTGACCCTATGATCAGGAAATTTCCCTATTAATGTTATGCCTTTGATTTGTTGACTTTTAATATGAGTGCCAGTTACAACATGTACAAATTTGAATTTATTAGTATTTGAGAGGCAGTGTGACATAAGGGGAAGGACCCTGGACTTGGAGTCAAGAAAATAAGCTCAAATCCTGCTGCAGGCATTTACAAGCCTTATGATACTGGGCAACTTCCTGTGCCTCGGTGTCCTCATCTATGAAATAAGAGTATTAGACTCCTTGGTCTCCAAGATCCATTCTATCACTAAATAAATAACTCTTTGATCTATGATCCTATGATTTTTATCAATGAATCAATTGTGGTTTGTCCTTCATTCTCAAAGGTGACCATGACATCAGGAAGATGATTCCATGACTTGCAAGTAAATTGGATTTGAGGGAGGGAGAGCTGTGCAAAAACACCAGCCTCACTTTCTCCTCTGGAGCCTTCTGGGTCCAGTGAGTAGACAAAATCAGGATAACTGGCGATGGCACAGAAAAGCACTTATTAAGGACCTACTGTATACCAGACACCAGGGATACATGGAGAAAAGATGAAATCGTCCCTGCCTTCAAGGAGCTTATGTCCTAAATGGGAAAGATCCACACATATAGGAATATACAAAACACATGCCCAACAAAAGTAACATTTTGGATGGCACTTGCCACTGAGGGTGCAGGACCTAGAAAGCCTTCATGAAAAAGATTTGTCAGATGAATTCATCTATCAGATGAATCTTGAATAAAACCAGGGATTTGAAGACCACTTCAAAGATTAAAAATGTGTATATTGAATGCAGAGGGTACAGCCAATATAAAGACACAGAGGGAAGAAATGGGATGTCCTGTGTGAGGAACAGTAGTTTAAAGAGGGTCAGTTTAAATGACCCACTTGTTCATGTTTCCAGGAGACCCAACCCAAGGAAAGAGTTATAAAACATGGGATTTCTGTTTCTAAAACTAGATGATTGGCTGGGGACAAGACATTTCATTTCTGTGGACCTCAGTTTCATTATTACTTAAATACATGGTTTGGACTAGACCATTTCTAAATTACTTTCCAGGTCTAAGGATTATGAACATGTATTTAAAAATATAAAAGCCCCTATGGCTTGAAAAATAATTTAGGTCCTTGAAATACCAAAATGAATTAGATAATTCAAACCCAAAGAAATTGCACTCCTCCTCTATGGGAGTTAAGCATCCCTTGTCCAAGTCAGCCAGGCCATTGCTACAACTTTTCAGATCATCCACCCTATTCTGTGACTACTATAGAGAGGTATCCCATCACTTGTATCCTTTTGACTGCTGAAGGCTCTTACAGCCCAATCTTCTCAATGACACCAGACTCTTGGAGGGTCCGAGTCATGACTGCGAATAGCAGCTTGATAGAAATACAGGGAAGGTGACTTACGTAGCTTTGTTTCCTTTGAGGGGTTTCAGCTCAGGCTGCAGACATTTGGAAGGTATGCTTTCTGGGTGATAGTGAATGAGGTCAGCAAATGTTGAAGCGCAGACTTGACAGGAAGCAGAAAATTGTAGTCACTGAGAACAGGAAGATTCTACCTTTGACTTCAGATGTCAGGACTAATCACTCCTCTGTTCAGAATAGACTATAGGGGACGAGAGTTCAGTCAGACCCTGTCAACCGGGAGACACTGATTCAATTGTTTAAAATATTTTGGGATACCCACTTCTAGGCCACCAAAGTACAGTTTTCTAGGGTAAGATAAGAACAATTTTGTGGATAGATGTGTTGGTAATAACTCACGGTACAGGGAACTTGAAGGAATGGGAAGTACTTTCCTTACAAAATCTCAACAAAGGAGACATTGCAAACATCATTATCCTCCTTCTATAGATGAAGAACCTGATGTTCTGAGATGTGTATCCAAGTCTACAAAAGTAGTAAGTGGCACAGCTAGGGTGATAGTGTCATAAATTTTGAGTTAGAAGGACCCTTTAAGGTCAACTTGTAAAACCCTCTCCTTTTACAGATAGGGATACTGAATCCCTAAAGATAACAGGATTTCCTGGATCACCCAGGAATAAAATGGCAGCACTGAGATTCCAAAGAAAGTCTTCAGTCTACAAATTCAGCCTCACTTCCATGGTACCATGTGGCAATGAATGGCAGAGTGATAGTTTGAATCTAGCCCACCAAGCCTCAAATTCTTCAGCCATGCTAAGCTATTAGATTGAAAGTTTGTGGTTGTTTTTCAGTTGTTTCAGACATGTCCAACACTTCATGATTCCATTCAGGGTTTTCTTGGCAAAGATACTGAAGTGGTTTGCCATTCCCTTCCTCAGTTCATTTTACAGATGAGGAAACTGAGGCAAATAGGGTTATGTGACTTGCCCAGGGCCCATCACCCAGTATATGTGTGAGGCCTAATTTGAACTCAAGTATTCCTAATTCTACTCTACTCATTGTACCACCTAGTTGACCTAGATTTGCACATAGTCAGTTTTATTCATTTGTGTCTGTATAGTGAGTTACATCCGAGGAAATTCCCAAGCATTTTTGTGTTACATTTGGAATAGATGGAAAGAAGCACAAGGCATTGGTTCTTTCACCACACTGGAAAGTCAATAGGCTCTGGGGTCCCAGTAGAAAGGGAAGTATCTTTCTACTGTTGCTAAGTCAGCAAAGGATGAACAATGTCAATCCATAGGGGCCCAGTTTGGGGAATCTGAAGGCAGAAATTCTTGGAGTCAGGATACTGAGTTTTAGAACTAGTTCTGTCATTAACTTGCTGTTCAACTTAGATAAGTGGTTTGACTTCTCTGGGCCTTGGTTGTCTCATAAAAATAAGGAAGTTGGTTAGACAATAACTAATATCTCTCTTTGATCTATTATTTTAATAAAAAGTTCTGACTCTGTGATTTCATCAGTGTAGAGAAGAGGTCCAGTAAGCAACCTCTACCAATCTAGATACACATCTTTGACATTTAGAGTTGCTTGTTAACAATAAGCGGTTAAATGGGTTTCTCAAGACCACACAGCCAGGATGTGCTTGAGCCTGGACTTGAAGTCAGGTTGTCCTCCCTCTGAGCTCAGCTCACTCCCCACTTCATCATATTCTTGCTCAGCCTTAACATTGGATTCTGAGTTTTACGTATGGGTACTTTGGCATCATGTCAATCTTCTCAATCAATTGATCAATAAAGAAATACTTATTAAGTACCTTTTGTGTATGGGAAATGAGAATACACGGACAAAAATGAAGCAACACTTGTCCTCAAGGAGTGGTGGAAATACTGTACATTTGGGTTCACAAGGATTGGGTTCAAATCCCACTTCTGTCATTTACTCAGTGTCACATTGAGAAAGTAAACTTACTTCCTTAAGACTTAGTTTCTACATCGGTAAGATAGAGAGAACGATATGTGCACTATATGACCTTTCTCATAGACCTATTGTGAGTAGAGCATTTGGAAATTATAAAGAGCCATTTAAACAAGAGCTGTAAAATGCAAGATTCTTCAACTCCATAGGCAATTTTTATAAAATGTCATCCAGGACTCCTAGGACATCATACAACACAAATTGACCCAGAGAACCTCCTTGAGCTAAACCCTTTAAACTAGCTAAGATTAGTAACTGACCTCAGTGAAGAGAAATAACAAGTGTGATTCTAGTCTGTTTGAAGTAATTGTAAAGTGGTTTTTAATAAAACTTAATGAGGTTGAATGTAAAGTGCTACATTTGGGTTCAAAAAATCAACTTTGCAAGTACAAAATGGTGAAAGCATGGAGACAGCGATTCCTCTGACAGAAGTCTAGATAGACTTTCATGCATCATAAGGTCAATAGGAGGAATCAACAATGTGATAGGAGACCAAAGAAAAGCTAATTCTGCATCAAGAAAAGCCACGATTCCAGGACAAGAAGATGGACAGTCCTATTGTAGTTGTCTGGCAAGACCATATTTGAAAGGGTGTATTTGGTTCTGGATACCATAATCTGGGAAGAAACTAATAAGGAGAGCATTCTTCATGAGGCAATCAAACCTGGATGGTAATGGGCCTAGAGATTATACCACACAAGAATCAATCATCAATCAACAAGAATTGTGAAGCACCTATGCAAGGCACTGTTCTAGGCATTGGGATTACAAAGTCAAGGAATGAAACAACACTCACTCTCAAGGAGCTCCCATTCTAATGGTACAAATAACAAATGGTACATTTATTTAGATTTATGTCTATCTCCCTGTGGAGAATTAGAAAAATGGAGATATACACAGAGAGATGCAGAAAGAGAAAGAATAAACATAAAGCAAAAATAGAACAAAAATAAATACAACGTAATACATATAGTTAGAGAGGGAGGGTTTTAGCAATTGGAAACGCTAGGAAAAATCTTACATGGAAAATGGTGGTTGAGCTGCATCTTAGAGAAAGAGATGGAATGTATGGTGAAAAGGAGAAGGGGGACTACATTCCAAGCATGGGGAGCAGCCAAGTGCAAAGGAACACAGATAGGAAATGAAGCGGTGTGTATGGGGAACAGAGAGAAGTCGAAATCAGGCAGAATAGTTGAAGGAAATCTGAAGAAGAAAATAAACCTAGAATGTTACCTCTACATATTTGAAAGATTGTCATATGACCGGTTTTAGCCTTGTTCTGCTTGACTCCTTAGCAAACTCAATAGTAAAGGCTGAAGAAAACAAATTTAGACTTCTTGAAAGAAATTCTCTTTGACAACAAGCCCCTCTAAAGCAGAATCGCCATTCCATGGAGGCAGAAGGCTTTCCTTACTGTAGTCTGCACACAGTGGCCAAGGGGCCACTTTACAGGAATGTGGCAGAGGGCGTTCTTGGTTCCATTGGGTTGGACAAGATGGTGACTTCTGAAGACTCTCCTAACTCTGAAATTCTGTGATTTTGCAAAACATTCCCTTTTTACATTCTCCTAAGACTCTAGTTGACCCTAAATTCAGCCCCTTCAGAGTGTCAAGTAAGGGTCAGTTTTACTCTGAGATTCAGAATTTAGAACCGTGCCATTTGTGGGAGCATTTTCACCCATAGCTTTCCAACAATCCAACATCCCATTGGAAGCTCTCTGCATTGAGGCAGTTTTTTTTAAGCAGACCAAATTGCTGGGCAATTGCTTTTTTGTCTTCCTTAGAATGACAAGGATTTGATAACTGGAAAATTTTTCATATAGATGAAAACCAACTAAGTGAGAAACTTGGTTACAATGCAGCACTAATTGAAAAGGATGGAGTTTCATAGTTGTTTAGTCTGGAAAGAAAGCTAAGAAAAAGAGGGGGCAAAGCAAGACTTCAGATACCTTCTGAGGCCTAGCTAGGTTTTATTTGATGGGGGTGCTGGAAGTTGAATTCCCTAAATTTCTATTATTTATGATTTATGACTTACTAAAAACATGTATCCTAATTCTTAAGGCCTCTGAAATGATTGGTAGCGAATAGATGTGGCTCAGAAATGATTCATTAGAATTATTAAAGAAAATCAATATCTGAATTTTTCTCTAAAGGAAACAAAATCCGTTTTCAGACTAAACTTGGGTCTTATTAACTCTGCGTTAAAGTAGCCTGCGTCAGCCTGACCTCTGTCTAATCAGGTCAATTAAAAAACGTTTAGGATGTAATTAGGGTTAAATGACTGGCCCGGGGTCACCCAGCTAATAAGTGTCTGAGACCAGATTTGAACTCAGGACCTCCTAAATCCAGGTCTGGTACTCTATCCCCTATGCCACCCCCTATGCCACCCCCTATGCCACCTAGCTGCCCCATCAGATCAATTTTTAATGAAATTAATACCTTCTAAAAGAAAACTTGATCCCTCTCATTTCTAAACTCTCCTTCAATATCTATATGTTCCCAACTCAAATCTACAGGAATATATGAGCCAAATTCCTCTCCTGTTAATCTGGGCAATTTACATTTTTTAAAATACTCGTCCACCTCATTTAAATTGTCAAATTTATGGGCATAAAGTTGAGCAAAGTGGTTTGTAATGATTGTTTTAATTTCCTCCTCCTTGGAGGTGAGTTCACTCCTTTCATTTTTGATAACGGTAATTTGGTTTTCTTCTTTCTTTCTTTTAATCAAATTGATCAAAGGTTTATCAATTTTATTACTTTTTAATAAAACCAACTATTAGTTGTATTTATTAGCTCAATAGTTTTCTTAATTTCAATTTTATTGATCTCTCCTTTGGTTTTCAATATATCTCATTTGGTACTTACTTGGGGATTTTCAATTTGTTCTTTTTCTAGCTTTTTCAGCTGAATTTCCAATCATTGGTCTCCTCTTTCTCTATTTTATTCATGTAGACGTTCAAAGATATAAAACTTCCCCTAAGAACTGCCTTTACAGTATCCCATAAGATTTCATAAGTTGTCTCATTATTGTCATTCCCTTGAATGAAGTTGTTTATTATTTGTATGATTTGTTGTGTTACCCACTCCTTCTTTAGGATTAGATTATTTAGTTTCCAAATAATTTTTGGTTTATCTTTCTATCGCTTTTTATTACATATAATTTTTATTGTATTATGATCTGAGAAGGATGCATTGACTATCTCTGCCTTTCTGCACTGGATTGTGAGGTTTTTATGCCCTAGGACATGGTCAATTTTTGTATATGTGCCATGTATTCTATCCTCATCCAATTTTCTCCAGAGATCTATCATACCTCTCTTATCCAGAGTTTTATTCACTTAACAGTTTTATTCCTTAACTTCTTTCTTGTTTATTTTGAGGTTAGAGTTATCAAGTTCAGAGAGGAAGAAGTTGAAGTACCCCATTAGAATAGTTTTGCTGTCTATTTCTTCCTGCAACTCCCCCAACCTCTCCTCTAAGAATTTGTGTGCTATACCACTTGGAGCATATATTTTAGTAATGATATTGAATCATTGTTTATGGTGACTTTTAGTAGGATGCAGTTTCCTTTCTTATTTCTTTTGATTAGATCTATTTCTGCTTTTGCTTTGTCTGAGATTGTCTGAGCATTGCTACCCCTGATTTTCTTACATCAGCTGAAGAACAGTATATTCTGCTTCAATCTTTTACCTTTACCCTGTGTGTATGCCCCTGTTTCAAATGTGTTTCTTGTAAACAACATATTTTTGGATTATGACTTTTAATCTATTCTGCTATCTGTCTTTGTTTTATGAGAGAGTTCATTCCATTCACATGCACAGTTATGATTACAATCTATATCTTTCCCTCCATCCTCTTTCCCACCATTTGTTCTTTTAGTTCTCCTGTCTCCCTTCCCCTCCTCCATAGTTTTCACTTTTGACCACTGCCTCCTGCAGTCTTCCCTTCTTTTTTTAGTCCCCCTCCCTTTTACTCTCCTTTACCCTTACTACTTCTCTCTCCCCTTTTAGCTTCCCCTCTCCTTTCTCCCCCTTCCCCTCCTATTGCCTATAGAGCTAGTTAGATTTATATACTTAATTAAGCTTATTGTTCCCTCCTTGAACCAAATCAGTTGAGTATCTCTCAAACAATGCTCCTCTCCCTCCCCTCTTTCCCTCTACTATAGTATAATTTTGCATTTCTTCCTGTGATGTAATTTATCATTTTCTGCTTCCTCCTTTTTACATCTCCTGTTTCAATTTCCTTGCATGATTAAATCACATTTTTATCATCACATTATTTATTTTATACTCATTTCTTCTACCTATGTATATCCCTTTTATACTCCATGATAGATGTACAATTCTCAAGATTAACATGTATCACCTTCCCTTATAGGGATGTAAACAGTTTGCCCAAATTGAGTAACAAGTTTTTCTTTTCTCCTGTTTACCTTTTTATTCCTCTCTTGAGACAAGCATTTGAAGATCAAATTTTCTATTGAGTTCTGGTGTTTTTGTCAGGAAGATCTGGAAATCCCTTATTTCATTGAATGTCCATCTCCTTGCCTTAGATGTTATGTTGAACTTTTCTGGATAATTTATCCTTGGTTGTAGTCCCGGCTCCTTTGCCTTACAGAATATGAGATTCTAATTCCTTCGATTTTTTAATATAGAAGCTGCAAGGTCCTGTGTGATCCTGATTGTAACTCTTCGATATTTGAATGGTTTTGTTCTGGCTGCCTGTAGTATTGTCTCCTTCACTTGATAGTTCTGGAATTTGCCAACAATATTTCTTGGTGTTTTTAGTTTGGGATCACTTTCAGGAGATAAACAGTGAATTCTTTTGATGACCACTTTGCCCTCTGAATCTAGCACTTCTGGGCAGTTTTCCTTGATGATTTCTTGGAAGATATTGTCCAAACTCTTTTTTTTCATCATGACTTTCTGGCAGATCCATGATTCTTAAATTTTCTCTCTTGGACCTATTTTCCAGGTCAGTTGTTTTTCCAATTAGATATTTTATATTTTCTTCTATCTTTTCATTCTTTCAGTTTTGTTTGACTGATTCTTGATGTCTCATAGAATCATTAGCTTCTATTTGTCCAATTCTAATTTTTCATCAAATTATTTTCTTCAGTTAACTTTTGCATTTCTTATTCCATCTGTCCAATTATTCCTTTTAAGGAATTATTTTCTCCAGTAACTTCTTGTACTTCCTTTCCTATTTGTCCAATTTTCCCAGTTAGGTTTACTTCCAAGAATTCTTGTTGAAAAGACCAGAACTAAATAGAAAATTTGACATTCAAATACAAGAATCAAGAGAATCATTGAAATTGTAAACAGGAAAGAGAAGTCTTAAGAACTCATTAAAGTTGAACTATTCATATTCCTACATGTATCTCATGAGACCTTTTTCAGTATTAGGACAGTTGGAGGGAATATATAATACATATACGTATACATATATATGCAGGTGTGCATGTGTGTGCATGTATGTGTATATGACATATGTGTAGGTATATATATGTACATGTGTGTATGTGTATATATCATGTATATATGTGTGTATATGTGTACATGTACACACATATATGTGTATATATATATATATATACACACACATAGAGGGCACAAAATTAGCTGAATATGAAGGGAGAATACCTAAAAAATATAAAATTTACTGTTGAAAGGAATGTACTAGGAATAAGAGAAAGGGAGAGGTAGAATGTAGCAAATCATCTCACATACAAGAGAGAATAAAGAATTTTTACAATGGAGTGGAAGAGGGTGGTGATGAAAGGAAATAATTGAGCCTTACTCTCATGGAATTTGACTTAAGGAAGGAATAACACACAGTCAGTTGGATATGGAAATCTATTTTGCCCTGCAAGAAAGCAAGGGGTAGTGGATAGGAGAGGGAAGATAATAGAAGGTACAGCAAATTGGGGGAAGGGATAATCAGAATCAGCACTATTGTGGGAGGAGAGGTCAAGGGAGAGAATGGAATAAATGCAGGGCAGGATAGGATAGAGGGAAATGTAATTAATCTTTTACAACATAAATATGGAAATCCTTTGCATTGTTACACATGTATGACCTATATTGAATTGCTTGTTTTCTCAATGAGGGTGAGTAGAGATGGAGGGAGAAATATGGAAACCAAAGCTTTAAGAATGAAGGTTAAAAATTGTTTTAGCATGAAACTGGAAATTAAGTCATATAGGCCATGGAGTATAGAAATCTATTTTGCCCTACAGGAAAATAGAGGGGATAAGGGGTTGGAAGAAAGGTGGGAGATAAAAGGAAGGACAGATTGGAGGAAGTGTTAGATGGGGTGCATGGTGTCCTGGCATGGGGGTGGGGAGAAATGGGGAGAAAAGTTTTAATTCAAATTCTTGTGGGAGTAAATGTTAAGAACTGAAAAAATAAATAAAATTTATATTAAAAAAGTATAGAAAGTGATCTTATAAAAGACTTGAATTATGGGACAGACAAAAAGGTTTACTAGAAGGGTATGCAATAACAGGTGCTATTCAGAAGCTTCTGGCACTAGAGTATGCAGCCACAGCAGACCCTGTATCTGCAACTCAATAAGCTAAATTTAATCCGGATTTACAATTATTGGAGACATGAAGAGTCCCATAAAAATCCTATTAGGGATGTGTAGTGACACTCAATGCTACTACCCTTAGGGAGTGGACAGCTTAAAACTCATTCTAGGAAATGCAAAGTAAATCACAAAACCTAAACCAAAGAACAGATGGGTGAATATAATGAAGGAGCTGTTATTCTGTATCATCATAGTTGATATTTCAATCTGACTCTGAATTGCTCTACCATAAAAATCTACTAATAAGCATCTATAAAGTTAAGTGTCAGTAATAAAGACTTGATTACTTTAATTGCCATGAAGTTTTTTTCTCCCCTAGGTTTCTTAGATGAGCTTGTTAATAAAGAAATTACAAACTAGTTGGAGGGATAGAGCTAAGATGGTAGCATAAAGACAGGGGCCACCTTCCAAAATTCCCTTCCAAACAACTTTAAAATAACACCTCAAAATCAAATTCTGGAGCAGCAGAACCAACAAAAGGTTAGCATGGAACAATTTTCCAGCCCATGATAGATGGAAGGTTGGAAGGAAAGATCTGTCTCACCAGAGTGGTGCTTGCATCTGGAGCATAGTACAGTGTAGACCATGCCCTGGCAAGTCAGCAGCAGACCTTGGGGGCAGATACATTTTCAATGACTTCTGTAGCTTTCAGCTCACCAATGATAAGAGGGTCAGACATCCAAGACCTACTTGAGCCCCTCACCACCCAAAGAAGGCCAAAAACCTGGACTGCATTAATCGAGAGGAAAATTTGAATCTTTCTGGACTGAAATACTAAAAACCCTGCACAATGTTCTCTGAGTAAATCTGAATTCCTCCTGCTGCATCAGAAATCATAAGACTAGATTAAGCTTGCCCAGACATCCTGAGTCAGGGACATTTCCTTGCTTATTGGAAACTTTAATCCTGGCCAAGAAAAGGACAGACATCCTGAGTTAGAGAACTTCCTTGATTCATGGCTTTATAATCCCTTTCATCTAACCCCAAAATGAGCTCAGTTCTGACTGCAGTTCCACATGCATGCCTCCAACTTGAGAGAAATAAAAGCATGAATACAACCTGATTCTGTTTAAACCACACTCTGGAAGTTGATAAACAACAGGTTAGATGGTGATTACATGAGTCCTTTTGTTAGCAGTGGGTTCAGAACTATTGCATTACCCATATGAAGTTCTGGATCACAGTACCAGGGCAAGGAGGAACATTGGCATACTAGCACTTCCAGCTGCCTGGGATCAGGGACCCCAGTTACAGTTCTAGGGCAGAGAAGAATGCTTGTAGTCACTCATAGGAGGGTAGGGTCCCTAATCTTAGGTCAAAGGCAGAAAGAAACCCTGACCTTTATGACTACAAGAGAGCAGGGGCCCTAGTTACAACTCCAGGATGGAGAAGAGTGCTTGTGGTTGCTTACAGATGAGATTATGGACCAGAAGAGCAGTAACTATATCTCTTCTTATCATGTCAATCAGATTGACTAATGACAAAACAGCAAAAATATAAATGTTGAAGATGTAGAAAAATTGCATTATTGGTGGAGTTGGGAAATGATCCAACCATTCTGGAGAGCAATTTGGAACTATGCCAAAGGGATGTAAAACTGTGCATGCCCTTTGACCTAGCAACATCACTTCTAGGTCTCTTATCCCAAAGAGATCATAAAAACCGAAAAGGACCCACATGTACAAAAATATTTATAGCAGCACTTTTTGTGGTTGTAAAGAATTAGAAACTGAGATGTCCATCAAATCGGCAAAGGCTGAACAAGTTGTAGTAAAGGATTGTGATGGGATACTATTGTGCTATAAAAAATGAAGAACAGGCAGATCAGAAAAAAAAAACATGAAAAGATTTATATAAACTGATGTTGAGCAAAATGACCACAACCAGAAGTTCACTGTATACAGTAACGTCCACACTCTGCAATGACTGACTTCTCAGAAATGCAAGGATCTAAGACAAATTCAAAAGACTCACCATGGAAAATGCTATCCACATCTAGAGAAAGAACTTATGGAGGTGTGAATGCATTTGGAAACATATTATTTTCATTCCTTTTCTTTTGTTTTATTCTGTTTCTATTTTCTCATGTTTCCTCCCATTAGTTCTAACTCTTCTTTACATCATGACTAACCTGAATATATGTTTAATATGAATGTTTAAGTAGAGTCTATATAAGATTGCACACTATCTTGGGGAGGTGGAAGTAGAGGGAAGGGTAGAAAACTAAAAATAAATAAATTTTTTTAAAAAACAATACCACTTTGGAAGGAACAAAAACTTATAGAATCCCAGAAATAGCTCCAAAACCAGCAACACAATAAAGCCTAAAGATTGGGATTATAACCCTATCCAACCTGGGAGCAGAACCCAACTTTAATATACAATTCTAAGTGAAGAAATAGGGTGGACAAATGAGCAAGTGAACAAAGACAAAAAGAACATGACTATAGAAAATTACTAACACGACAGGGATAATCAAGACACAAACTCAGAAGAAAGTCAAAGAGCTACATGCAAAGCTTCAAAGAAAAATGCAAATTTGTCACAGGAAACCCCAAAGTTCTGGAAAATTCAAAAAGGACTTTAGAAATTGAATAAGAAAGAAAAAAGAAAAATTGGGAGGAAAATTAGAATAATGCAAAAAAAATAACTTATAAAAGGGGAATCCATAGCCTGGTAAAGGAGGAACATAAAATACTGAAGAAAACAATCCATTAATAAACAGAAGTTGTCAAATGGTGAAAAAGGCACAAAAATTCACAAAAATCAGAATTGGCCAAAAGGAAAGAAAAGGTGCAAAATTTTCCTGTAGAAATTAACTCCTTAAAAAGTAGAATTAGCCTAATGGAAAAGGAAGTATAAAAGCCCATTGAAGAAAATAATTCCTTAAAAATAAGAATTGGTCAAGTAAAAACTAATGTCCCCTGGAAACAATAAAACAAAATTGAAGAATGAAAAAAATAGAAGAAAACATGAAGTATCTCTTTGGAGAAACAATTATCTGGAAAATAGGCTAAGGAGAAATAATTTAATGATTATCAGACTATCTGAAAGCCATGATCAAAGAAAGAGCCTACACATCATATTTTAAGAAATTATCATGGAAAACTTCCCCAATATCTTAGATCCAGAGGATAAAATAGAAATTGAAAGAAGCTGCTGATCACCTTCTGAAAGACATCTCAAAAATACAATTCCCAGGAATATTATACCCAAATTCCATAACTCCCAAGTCAAAGAGAAAATACTTCAAGCAGGAAGAAAGAAACTATTAAATATCATAGAGCCACAGTCAGAATCAAACAAGATTTAGCAGCTTCCATGTTAAAGAAAAGGAGGGCTTGTAATATGATATGTTATTGTTCAGTTTCTGACTTTTCCTTTACCTGTGGACCATACTTACTGGCCATGGGGTTTTCTTGGCAAAGGCTGTTTTTCCATTTCCTTCTCTAATGAATTAAGGTAAGTAGAAATTAAGAGATTTGTCCAGGGTGAAGTAAGTGTCTGAAGCTGAACTCAGGTCTTCCTGACTCCAAGCACCACCCTATATCCACTGAACTAGCAAGCTGCAAGGAGCTAGGATTGCAGCCAAGGATAACCTACCCAGCAAAACTGAATTTAATACCTCAGGGAGAAATGGATATTTAATGAAATGGATGCCTTTCAAATATTCCTGATGAAAAAAACAGAGCTGAATAGAAAATCTGACATGAAAACAGAAGACTCAAGAGAAGCATAAAAAGGTTAACATGAAAGAGTAATCATAAAGGATTCAGTAAAATTAACCTGTTTATATTCCTAAAAGGGAAGATATAACTCCTAAGACCTTTATCATCAGGAGTATATATAGACAAGAGGGCACAGGTGTGAGTTGACTATGATGAGAGGATTTTAAAAAAATAGGGGTGAAAAAGATGCCCTGGGAGAAGGCAGAAGGGAGAGGTAAAATGTAGTAAATTATCTCATATAAAAGAGGAAGGAAAGGAAAAGCTTTTATAGTGAAGGTGAAGATAGGGGGGTGGGCAATGTTTGAACCTATCCTTCATCTGAATTGGCTCAAGGAGGGAATAACATATATTCAGTTAGGTGTAAAAATCTATCTTGCCCTCTAGGGAAGTAGAAAAAGAGGGGAATTGATAAATAATATAAATGTATATAAATATATATATAGAATATAAATAAAATAAATATAACAATAATGTAAATTGATTGATAAGAAATATAAAAAATAAAAAAGAGGGGACTGATAAAAGGGAGGGCAGATTGGGAGAAGTAGGGTCAAAAGCAAGACAGACTTTTGAGGAGCAACAGGGTGAAAGGAAAGAGAGAGAAGTATAAATGGAAGGAAATAGGATGGAAAGATGCAGTTATCATAACTGTAAATGTGGACGTAAATGTAAATGAACTCACCCAGAAAAAACAGAAGCAGATAGCAGAGTAGATTAAAAATCAGAATCCTACAATATGCTGTTTACAAGAAACATACCAGAATTAGAGAGACACAAACAAATAAAGGTAACAGGCCTGAGCAGAATCAGAATTATACTTCAGCTGAAGTGAAAAAACCAGGAATAGAAATCATGGTCTTAGACAAAGTAAAAGCAAAAATAGATCTAATTAAAAAAACAAACAGGGAAATTACATTTTGCTGAAAGGTACCAACGACAGTGAAGTAATATCAATACAGAATGTATATGTTATCTGGCCTCAGACACTTTCTAGCAGTGTGACTCTGGGCAGTCACTTAGTCCACTTTGTCTCAGTTCCTCAACTGTAAAATTAGCTGGAGGAGGAGATGGCAAACCACTGAAGTATCCATTTGCAAGAAACCTCAAATGGGGTCACAAAAAGTTAAGCACAACTGAAATGACTGAACAACAAGAGAAAAAGCAATTGTGATCTCATACAAAGCAAAAGTAGAAACAGGTCTAATTAAAAGAGATAAGCCTTGCAAGTATATTTTGCTAAGGAGTACCATAAAGAAAGAAGTAATATCAATATTAAACATATATGCACCAAATGGTATGGCATCCAATTTCTTATAGGAAATGTTAAAGGAGTTATATGGGAAGAAATAGAAAGTAAAACTATATTAGTGGGTGACCTTAATATTCCCTCTCAGAACTAGATAAATATAATAAAAAATAAACAAGAAAAAAGTTAAGGAGATAAATACAATTTTAGAAAAATTAGATATGATAGACTTCTGGAGAAAACAAATGTGAATAGAAAGGAATATATACCTTTTTCTAAGCAGTACATGACACCTATACAAAAACTGATCATTTATTAGACCCTAAGAGACTCACACCCTATTGTAGAAATAAGTGCATTATTTTCAAATCATAATACAATAAAATTACATTCAATAAAGGGGTATGGAAACACAGAATAAAGGTTAATTGGAAACTAAACATCTAATTCTAAAGAATTAGAAGGTGAGAGAAGAAATAATAGAAGCAATCAATAATTTCATGTAAAAGGATGACAACAATGAAACAACATACAAAAATGATGGGATGCATCTAACCGAGTGGAAAATTTCAATCTCTAAATGCTTACATCAATAAAATAGAGAATGAACAGATCAATGAATTGAGTTTACAACTAAAAAGACAAAAACTTGAAAAAGAAAAACTATTAAAAATCCCCAATTTAACACCAAGTTGGAAATTTTGAAAACGAAAGAATAATAACATTGAAAATAAGGAAACCATTTAACTCATAAATAAAACTAATTGCTAATTTTATGATAAAAACCAGTAAAATGGTTAAACCATTTGGTAAATTTATTTTGAAAAAAGAAAAAAGAAAAATTACCAGCATCGAAAATGAAAAAGGTAAATTCACCAACAATGATAAGGAAATTAAAGCAATTATTAGGAGCTATTTTGCCCAATTATAAACCAATGAATCTAACTAAGTGAAAAGTATGAATATTTATGAAGTATAAATTGCTCAGATTAAAAGAAAAACTAGAACACTTAAATAACTATCTTACAAAAAGAAATTGAAGAAGTTATAAATGAGCTACCTAAGAAAAAACCCCCAGAACCAGATGGATTCACAAGGGAATTCTACCAAACATTTAAAAAATAACTAATTCCAACACTTTATAAACTATTTGGCAAAATACTCCAAGAAGTCCTAAAAAAATTTTTATGACACTAATAAAAATTTTTTTCATACAGCTAGAAAAAAAATAACAAAATTCATCTGGAAGAATAAAAAGTTAAGAATATCAAGGGAATTAATACAAAATATTGTGAAGAAAGGTGGTCTAGCAGTATCAGATATCAAACTGTATACAAAGTGATAAATCATGAAAACAACATGGTATTGGCTAATAAACAGAGTGGTGGATCAGTGGAATAGATTAGGTACGCAATACTCGGTAATAAATGACCATCATAATTTAGTGTTTGATAAGCCAAAAGATATAAGCTTTAAGGACAAAAACTCACAGCTTGATAAAAGTTGCTGGTAAAACTGGAAAGCAATTTGGCAGAAACTAGGTATAGATCAAAATCTCACAGCATATATCAAGACAAGGTCAAAATGGGTACATAATTCAGATATTGGCGGTGATATCATAAGCTAATTGGGGTAAAATGGAATATTTTACCTATCAGATTTGTAGATAAGAGAAGAATTCATGACCAAACAAGAGTTAGAGGGTATTACAGAATGTGAAATAGGTAATTTTGTTTACATCAGACTAAAAAGCTTTTGTGCAGGCTAAACCAATGCAGTCAAAATTAGAGGAAAAAAAGAAAAATGGGGAGGCTGACATTTTACAACAAGTATCTTTGGTGAAGGTCTTATTTCACAAATCATTCTGCATTTAATAGAATTAGTCCTAGTAAGAAATGCAAATACCTGAAACAATTCCAAAGGCCTCATGATGGAAAATGCCATCCAGATCTGGAGAAAGAACTATGGAGTCTGAATGCAGAGGGAAGCAGACTATTTTCATTCTTTGTTTTGTTTTCTTTTTCACGTTTCCTTGTGTTCATTGCAATTCTTCTATACAACATGACTGATGTGAAAATATGTTTAATAGGAAAGTATATATAGAGCCTATATCAGATTGCCTGTCATTTGGGGGAGATGAGAAGAGAGGAAGAGGGAGGAAATTTAAAACTTAAGAAAGAAAATGAATGTTGAAAACGAAAAATAAATAAATTAACTTAAAAAAAGAATAGAAGTCATTCCCTAATTGATAAATGGTCAAAGAATGGGAATATGCAGTTTTCAGACAAAGATATCAAAAATATCTATAATCACATGAAAAATGGTTCAAAAATCATTATGGATTAGAGAAATGCAAATTGAGGCAACTCTAAAGTACCGTCTCATACCTATCAGATTGACTAATATGAAAGAAAAGTTAAATGACAAAAGTTGGAGATGTGGAAAAAATAGAAATTAGTTCATGGTTGGTGTTGTGGTAAACTAATCAAACCCTTCTAAAGGGGAATTTGGAGCTATGATCAAAGGAGTATAAAATTGTACATATTCTTTGTCCTAACAATACCACTAATGGGTCTCTATCCCAAAATACAAAACAAGAAAAGGACCTATATGCACAAAAACATTTACATCAGGCCATTTTGTGGTGGCAACCAAATGGAAATTGAAAGGATGCCCAGCAGTTTGAGAATGTCTGAACAAGTCATAGAATTTGATTGTGATGGAATACTATTGTGCTATAAGAAATGAGGATCCCCACGATTTCATGAAAACCCACAAAGACATATATGAACTGATGCAAAGTGAAGTGCGCAGAACCAGGAGAACATTGTCCACACAGTAACAGCAACATTACATGATGATCAACTGTGAATGTCTTAGCTATTCTAAGCAATACAATGATCCAATACAATTCCAAAAGACTCATGATCAAAAATGCCATCCACCAAAAGAGAAAGAACTATTGGAATATGATTTCAAATCAAAACATATTTTTTTAACTTTCATTTTTATTCCTTTTTGGTCTGCATTTTCTTTTGCAACATGGATAATAGGGAAATATATTTTGCATGATGGCACATATGTGATCTACATCAAATTACTTGCCTTCTCAAAGAGAGGGGAAGGGGAAGGGGAGCACTTGGAACTCAAAATAAAAAAAAAACTAACGTTAAAATGACTATTACATATAATTGGAAAAATAAAATACAAAAATTTTTACTTGGAAAAAATCATTTAGTTGAAATAGTATTCATTCATTTGTGTGTGTTTTCATTCTTTGTTGCGGAAGAAGACCATACCTTCAGAGAAATAACGACATGATTTGCCCTTGACTTTTGTTTTCTGTGAGTGAGGGCTGTCCAGGTCACAAGAGCTATCTGAATCCAGTGACCAGATATTCATCAGGATGATTGAGGCATTTGGGGTTAAATGACTTGCCCAAGGTCACACAGCTAGTGAGTGTAAAGTGTCTGAGGTGAGATTTGAACTCAGGTCCTCCTGACTCCTGCACTGATGCTCTGTCCACTGCACCACACAGCTGCCCCTCATTCATTTGTGGATATTTTTTGAATGTGTAATGTTGGCCATATGCAAGGTGAAAATTACTGCACAAACAAGTAATGTCAATCACAAATCATCCTGATCACTAGAAAGAGCTCAAGTACCACTCAGATACCAAACAGAATAGGTGGTAAAACTGTGAACAAGTTCTGGTAAGGATCACAGGAGCTGCTCAATCATTGGGCCAATGGAAATAACTATTAATGAAGACTAAGCAAATGGTGAATATGTCAAAGTAAAACCAAACACCCGGAAAAGACCTTTGAAATCACTTAGACCAACACTTCTCTTTTTTTGTATCCTTGACCCCCTTAAGCAGAAGGCTATGAGGAATGAAGGCTATGGAACCCTTCTCAGATTCATGTTATTAAATGCACAAAAGAAAATGGAGAATAAAAAAAGAAACCAATTATATCGAAATCCAGTTATCAAAAATGTATTTTTAAAAATAAGTTAAGGAACCTCAGGTTAAGCACCCCTATCTTGGACTACTGCTTAGACTTACTCATTTTATAGATGAAGAAAGGGAGTTCAATATGACTAAGTAGCTTACACAAGGTCATACATCTAGTTAATATCACCTAGTTAATATCAATAGAATCAAAACTCAGATTTTCTGATCTCTACTTCTCCACTTAGTTACTTGAATACTATGTAAAAAGAGATCGATAGACATATATACATTTATGTATGTCTATATGTTATATAGACAGACATAGATACTTATATGTCTATCTATATGTTATATGCACTAAATGTGTAGATATTCATACACACATGTATGTATATATGTAGACAGAAGGGATGGGGAGGGAAGGGGTGTGAATTTGAGATTTCAGTGATATAGGGAGTACTCATATTTATAAACATTGACATGCATATACATGGGCATACACACAAAGCCCTGAACTCACAGGGTTGTTATGTAAAATAATATATTTATAAAATGCTTTGCAAATTTTAAAACATTTATACAAATGCTAGCATTAATTATCATCATTGCTCATCACTACTACTTACTATTACTGCTACTACTACTATTACAGATAGACATAAGTACATACAGACATACAGAGACAAACAGGAGAAACTGTCACTCTAAAACTATATGTGGTAGCAATTGCAGATTTGCATCAGCAGAGCAAAATTTCCCATGGGACGTTACTCATTCAAATGGAATTAGAAGACTGGATCATGTATGTGTGTGTGAATATATATACATGCACATAAATATGCACACTCTGATATAGATGACAAAAATTAAGTTCAGTTACATACAGAAGAGCAACTTGGTTATCTACTAAGAAGTGATCCAAGGATACTTCCAAGATCTCTCTTAAGGACTTTGGAATTGATTGTGTAACATGGGAAACACTGGCACTGGGCTACTTAGCATTGTGTGCCCACATCAGAAAAAGTACTGTGTTCTTTGAGCAAAGCAGAATTGAAATAGCTCAAAAGAAATGCAAAATGCACAAATTTAGAGAATCCTCCAAATGTTCACATGGACTGTTTGTGCCTGACCTGTGGTGGAACATTTTGGGCTTGTATTGGTCTGATCAGTCACAGTTGGACACAATGAAACTTGACTCTAGTATAGTGATGTTATTTTGGTCTCTTCAAGAACAACCAACGAACCATCCCCTCCCCCACCCACAACTGACTGCCTTTGTGCCCTGGCAGGGACTTCATTCCTTTCATTGTCCTATCCAAGAAAGCCCCTGCTGGAGCCAGAGCTGACTTTTGTTAGATTTCATTATCTTGGACATTTAAATCACACCTCAGTTAAATCAAAGGATTTATGACTGCAAATGTGGGTGGTGACAGGAAGGAGGGAGAGAAAAGGTGCTATTGAATTGCTGTGAACTTGCTTTTAAGTGCAGAAAAGAATGATTTAAAGTGTTGGTGAGAAGTCCTATCTCCTGTTTTTATCTAGATTCTTTAATTTTTAAAATGTTTTCTTAGCCATGAGTCAGAAAGAACCTTTTAACATGCCAGCCTAGTTCCTCACAACTGAAATGACAGCCAAATCAATGTTATCATGGCAATTATAAATCCAGGCAGTCAGAAACATCTATAGCCCAGACCACATCCAGTCTCATCCAATGCCAGAGAGAGGCACAATTAAAAGAATCCAGTTCATTTTCAAGCCTGAAAAGAAACCACTTGCTTCGGCTGTCTTCTTTGAGGGAAAACCATCCATATTTGAAATTTTATCCCAAAATATAAAATATTATGTGTTTGAGATCAGCCATCAGGATAACCATCAAGAGGGGAAGCAGGGGTTGGTGGAGGAATTGGAAGGCTGAGCTTGTCTGAAAGGGGAAAGGGAGTGAAAAGAGTCTTAAAGTTCCAGGAACAAGTCTGGTTTTAAAAGCATAATTTTTTTCAGTATTACAAGGTGAATTTTTCACTAAGAAACAGAAGTTTACAAAAGGATGGAAAACAAAGAACAAAAGTTGTTTTTTTTTAAACTATACCTAGAATTTAATTGATTCAGAAAACTCTCCATACCACAGTGCATTCATGTCTTCTCTGCAATTTAAAATCTTAAGAGAGGTACCTAAGGCATTAATTGGTTAAGTGGCTTGCCCAGGTTCACACAATCAACATATGTCAGAGGTGACACTTGAACCCAGTTCTGGATGTCAAGGCCAACTCTCCATTTTTCCTCCCCATGTTTCCTCTTCAGGGAGTCAATCAGTCAACAAGCATTCATTAAAAATGTGCTATGTGCCAGGCACTGTGCTAAGTCCTGAGGATCAAAGAAAGGTAAAAAATAAACCTTTCTGATCAGACTTGCTGGGCCTAGATTGCAAAAACAATGGGGGAATCTTCAATCTTCCCCCCCTTAGCCACCTGCTGCTGATCCTTAGATGCAAGTTTATGAGGTAAAAGTTCATGAGGTGAAATTTCTTGAGGTCTAGCCTGCTTCCTGACAGAGCTGCTCCAGGGCCTGCTGTTGTTAACTCAATAGAGTCAGCCTGGAGGTTTCTGCCCTTTACTCAGGCTAAACCTCAGCCCCTGGAAGTCTTGTCTTTTCTCAGATCCTCTCAACTTGTCCTTGGAAGACAACTGCTTTACCCCTTTATTTTTGCTTCTCTACCTTAATTTCATGGTGATTTTCTGTCTGTTTGTGGAGTAAATCTGGAGGCCCTGGAAATTTCTGATCTACTCCACCATAAGATGGAGGGAAATTCACAAACAGTAATTATAACTTTGAATGTGAATCAGACAAACTCACCCATAAAATGGAAAGAGCAGAATGAATTAAAAATCATAATCCAACAATATGTTGTTTACAAGAAACACATTTAAGAATAAGAGATATACACAGAGTTGAAATTGAGGGTTGAAGTAGAACTTGTTATGCTTGAGCTGATGTGAAAAAGACAAGGGTAGCAGTTATAATTTCAGACAAAGATTTTGCTAAAATAGATTTAATTAAAAAAAGAAAAACGGTAACTATGTTTTGATAAAAGTTACCATAGACAATAAAGCAACATCAATACCGAATCTATATGCACCAAGTACTATAGGATTTAAATTTTTAAAAGAAAATTTTAATAAATTACAGGTCATGATAGATAGTAGTACTATAATAGCTAGAGACTTTGATCTTCCCCTCTCAGAAATAAATGAATCTAACCAAAAATAAACAATAAAGAAGTTAAGGGCATGAATAAAATGTTGGATAAACTAAATATGATCTGGAGAGAATTTAATGGAAATAGAAAGGAATAAACTTTTTTCCCAGTGGTTCATGGTACCTTTATGAAGACTGACCATCTATGAGTACATAAAAACTTTTATAGTTAAAAGCAGAAAAGTAGAAATACTGAAAGTATCCTTTTCAAATCACAATGCAATAAAATTATATTTAATAATGGCTCAAGGAACATAGACTAAAAACTATTTGGAGATTAAATAACCAAATATTAAAGAATGACTGGGATGAAGAATAAAGCAAAGAAATAATAATTTCATTAAAGAAAATATCAATAATGAGGGGAGAACCTGGGAGAAGCAATCTCACATCTAACTCTGAATTTTCACATCCTGACCAGCAACCTCATTATCCCCGCCAGATACAACTCCAAAATGGCATCAACTGACAAGGATCAGTTGATTTTGAATATCTTAAGGAAGACCAGGTTCCCCAGAACAAGATTTCTGTTGTTAGGTTTTGCTGCAGTTGGCATGGCATGTGCCATTAGTGTCTTAACAAAGGAACTGACTGATGAATTTGCCCTAGTTGATATAATAGAAGACAAACTAAAGGTAGAGATGATAGATCTCCAACATGGCAACCTTTTTCTCAAAACACCAAAGATTGTTTCTGGCAAAGACTATAGTGTGACTGCAAACTCAAAACTGGCCATTGTTACAGCTGGGGCACTTCAACAGGAGGGAGAAAGTCATCTTAATTTGGTCCAGTGTAATATGAATATCTTTAAATTCATCATTCCCAATGTTGTTAAATATAGCCCTAATTGCAAACTGCTTATTGTTTCCAATCCAGTGGATATTTTGACATATGTCAAACCTGGAACTTAAACCTGGAAATTAAATGGCTTTTCTGAAAACTGTGTAGTAGAAGTGGTTGCAATCTAGATCCTGCCCATTTCCATTACGTAATGAGGGAGAGACTTGGTGTCCATTCTTCAAGTTGTCATAGATGGGTCCTTGGGGAACATGGAGACTCAAGTGTTCCTGCGTGCCAGTGTGTCTCTAAAGAATCTTCATCCTCCTTTGGGAACTGATGCTGATCCATGGAATTGGAAAGATGTTCATAAATAGGTGGTTGAAAGTGCTTATGAGATAATCAAGCTGAAGGGCTACACTTCCTAGGCCATTGTCTTGTCTATGGCAGATCTGGCATTATGAAGAATTTTAGGAGAGTGCATCCAGTTTCCACCATGATTAAGGGCCGATATGGCATTAATGAGGATGTCTTAGTGTCCCACGTGTCTTGGGGCAGAATGGCATTTCAGATGCGCTGAAGGTAAACCTGAATCTGGAGGAGGGCAGCCATTTAAAGAGTGCAGATACTCTTTGGTGAATCCAAAAGCTGAAATTTTAAAACCTTTTAATGTGCTGCCGTTGAGAGAACATGACAGGGGTTGAGGGGTTATGTATGTTGTGCTTTTCAAATAGGTTAAATCCTTTCTCTGATTTGTGACAAAACACCAGAAATGTAAAACCTGTGAACATACTCTAGTTTCTTCCTAAAGCTAGAAATGGGGAATAGTATAGCGTGACTACCATTTGTTAAACCCCATTGTAGTTTGTGTATGATGTTGGATATGACTAGTATAATTTCAGTGGTTCATATCAAACAAAGACAGTGCTTCACAGGTATATAAACTACCTGCTTTGTACATAGGTGCTACAGGTTCCCTTAGGTCCAGAAGAAAACACTCCTGCTTAGAAAACACCATGCACTAGTAATTCTTTATTGATGCATTGATTACCTTTGTGCTCCCCTCCATTAGCGCACTACAGCATGGCCTTGTGTATCACCTTTCCAAAAGACCTGATTTTGTCTGCGCATATCTATATCTATATCTATATCTATATCTATATCTATATCTATATCTATATCTATATACACATATGTGTGTGTGTGTGTGTGTGTGTGTGTGTGTGTGTAGTGGTAAATTTTCATGTTATATAAAAAGATCTGTATATGTACAATGATGCAACCAGTTCCTCAAGTGTCATACTAACCCTAAATACTGAATAAACAACAAATAACTGATTAAAAAAAGAAAATAACAATAAGATCATATAAAAACCTATGGGATACAGCAAAAGACATCATTAGAGGACTATATATATATATATATATATATATGTTGAGTTTACAAAGTATGCTAAGTAAAACACAAAAAAGGAAAAAACAAAACAACCAAGATGCTATGACCTTTGTCATCGCTTATAGATCTGTAAGACTAGCTGTTACATAGGTAGGTGCTTCTTTCTTCCTGTAATTCAGATGACTATAAACCAAATGAATGGTGACAGCAACAGTGGGTTATGGCAATGTTGGCAGATTTCCCCAGGAGTACACTTCTGAGTCAAGGTAAATTGTATACGTCTCCTCTCATTTAACTATTAGTTCAAACTTATTTTTTACTAAACTGTTTTCCATCTTTCCTCTTAGTTCATATCAAATAAGATGTTACTTCCCTTGTTGTGAGTCTTCTTGAATTCAATGATTTTTAAAAATTTTTTATGCAGTCTATCCCTCTTAGCTGCTTTTGTCTTTTATTAATCAGTAATAAATTGTTTGGAAAATTATTCATTTATAATTTAATTGTAGATATGTTAATTATAAGTTCCCTTCATTCTTTTCCTCCCTGACAATTTCTTCTGAAATCTTTGATCTATTATTATTTTGAATTAATTTTATTATTTTTCCTAGTTCTGTAAAAATACCTTTAGCACTGGATTAATGCAGCTAGTATTTTAATGTATGTTAATGGCAGCTTTGTGTCACAGTCGCTAGAACATTGGCTGTGGAATCAAGATGTCGAGTTCAAATGTGGCTTAAAATACTAGTTCAGACCCTGCACAATCTATTGCTTAATCTATGTTTAACTCAGTTTCTTAAACTGTAATATCAAGGTAATAATATAAATACTTACAAGGTTTGTTGAAAGGATCAAATGAGAATTTCTGTAAAATATTTTGCAAACCTTAAAACACTATATAAATGCTAATTATCATTATATTGGCATGGCTCAACCATGAACATTGAATACTTCTCCGATTTTTAAGGCCCCTCCATTTATTTCTGCCAAATCTCCTTCAAAGCTATTTATTCCTAGCTTGCTTCATGAATCAATTCCTCAATATATTAAGTGATTTCTAGTTATTTTGAACAAGATTACTGTCACTATGATATCCTTCTGGATTTTGCTAGAAATACATACAATTATAGATGATTCTTGTATTTATTTTGTATCCTTGCTACTTTACTAAAGCTATTGAACATTTCTGACTCTCTAGTGTTATCAAGGTAAACCATCCTGTTATCTGCAAATAGGAGTAATTTTGTCTCCTCTTTGTTAGTGCTTCTTCTGTTAATTTTCCTCTAGTTCCAATGCTACTGACAACATTTTTGGTACTGCTTCAGTAATAATGGAGGGCTGAGAATGATGGAATATACCTGTAATCCTTGCTACTGAGGAGGGTGAGGGTGGCACATCTCTTGAACTCAGGACCTCAACTCAATGGGCTAAGCCAATCAGGTGTCTACACTAAGTCTGGTGTTAATATCATAAACCCCTGAAAGCAGAGTGTCATTGGAATGCCTGAAGAGAGGTTTGGCCTAGATCTGAAAATGAAGCAGGTAAAAACTCTGGTGCTGATTGGTAGAGGAATTGGCTGCATGAGCAATCCCTGTACTTTCAAGCTGGACTGAGTAGGGAAACTCAGTCTTAAAATAACAATGGCAGCTAATGATAGTCAAGGTAAGGGGATTTCTTGCTGTACCAGTGAACATGTTGGGTGCTCCATTAAAAATAAAGTGTGCTTTGGGTTTTAGAATGTGCTTTTCATCATATTAAAGAGAATATTTCCATTGTTACACTTTTTAATGCTTTTAAGCATAAATTAATCTTGTATTTTCATTTTCTACATCTATGAATATAATTGTGGCCCTTTGACTTTATCATTTAAGTTGTTAATTATGCACATTCTATTAGCATAACAAAATTAGGCTAATAATATTAATTATTCTAATTTCTATTTATCTATGTATTGATATTAGAATCCAATTTTCCATAAGGAATAATATTTGGATATGTTGTTATAGTCTCTGTGGAAAATTTATTCCAGATTTTCACAATATTCATTAGACTGTGAGGTCCCTGAGGTCAAGGATGGTCTTTTACCTGTTTTTGTATTTCTGGCATTTACCATATAGCAATAAGTGTTCATTGGTAGAGTATTAGTGACACCGCTGTCCAGCTTTCAGTTCCACACCGTAAAAATATTTTGAGAAAGTGTTCCCTTTCATTTTTATTGACAAACTATATAAGAATTCTTTGAACATTTGATAGAATTCAGTTGTATATCCATCTGCAATATCCCCAATCCTGTCTCCATGACTGGTTCCTTTTCCCTTTCTAAAGTGAGTTGTTTAGGGTCTCTATTTCCCTAAATAAATAAATAAAACAAAATTTTATTAAGTTTGTTATTTTATCTTTTGGTAAAAATATGTGCATGTACATGTTTTCTGGAAATTCTCAGTTTTCCTGACATGTAAGTTCCCTTCATTCATAATATACATTAAAATACTAGTTGCATTAATCCAGTGCTAAACGTATTTTTACAGAACTAGGAAAAATAATAAAATTAATTCAAAATAATAATATACAATATTATTATATATACAATACAATATATTCATTTCTGATAATTTTCTATTTTTGTGTTAGTGTGTATTTATCTTTTATGTTTTGATTATTTTCTTTCTTTTTATCAAATAAAGGATTGGTTTGCTAATTTTCTTAGGCTTTCAAAAAAGTTGGTCTTTATTTCAGTTGAAAAGTCATTTTTGCTTTCATTTTATTTATCCTCTAATTTTCGAAATGATTTCTTATGTGCTTATTTGGGAATAATTAATTTGTTGAATTCCTTGCCAGCTTTACCTTCATATTCAAGTTGTTCATCTTCCCTTTTCCTATTTTATTAGACTTTTTGGAAACATAAGTTTTCCTCTGAGAACTGCATGAATTAAATGTGGATATGTGTTCTCATCAACATTCTGGTGATTCAGTTTGGAAAGCTGCAGCTCCCAACTCACTCATCCCAAGTCATCTCACACCTGTCCTCCTCAGCCCTAGCCTTCTGAGTCATCAGTTCATTCATTAGTTATTATGGCTATGTTCAAGATAAGAACTTCTTAATGAAAAAAAACAACAGATGTGCATTTTCAGATACTTATTTACAGTCCTGATATGTTCCAAGTTCTGCACTCCTTTTTCTATTACACCTCCTGTCTCCCCACCTCCTGCTGTTAATTCTATTGTTAACAAGCTGCTTTTCTTATCAAACCTCTTCCTTCATGATCCATCTTTTTTCTGTACTCCAAGAATGTCTTTTATCTCTGGACACTCTCTCCAGGACTAGATGCACTTTTTCTCATGGCCTCCCCACCCTCCACTTAGATTAAACCATTCTCTCTATTTAGATTAAGTATTAGATTAAATATTCTCTCTATTTCTCACTTCCTCTTCTAGCCCTCCCTCCTTCCACCATCGCTCATCAAATTGGCATACTCTTGAACTTACTCTGCATATTTATAATGCCCTAACAACTACGTTGTTCCCCCTAAATTCACCTCTTATTCAAATTTCTCTTTTAGGATACTCTCATCATCCCAGTCTCTCAGATTCATAGCGTCAAGAGTAATTCCCTCTTTCTCTCTTCCCCATCACTTCAAATATCTATTAAGCTGCTAAATCTCGTTACTTCTAGGTAGCAGAAAAGACAGTGCTGGACCTGGATTCAGGAAGGCCTAAGTTCAAATACTACCTCGGATATTTATTACCTGTGTGATCTTCAGCAAATAAGTTTCTTTATCTGTAAAATGAGATTAATGGCATACATCTTGTAGGATTGTTGCGAGGACAAAATATGGCATATTTGTAAAATATTTTGTAAACCTTGAAGTGTTGTATAAAGTTGGTTATTACTGAAATTAGTAGGACTACCAGTACTACTACTTCTATTTTACCTTAAGCAACATCTCTCAAATAATTCACCTCTCCATTCATGCTGGCATTACTCAAATTTTTCTTCTCATCACCTCCTTTCTCAGTTATAGAAACAACCTCTTAATTGGTCTCCTTGCCGTAAGTCTCTCTTCCTATTAAAATCTGTCCCACACACAAGAATTATTTCCTAAAATGTAGATCTAATTTTGTCATTCCACCATTCATAGGGGCCATCTTCAGGAGATGGCTCTGGAGGAGAAAGTGAGGCTGATGACTTTGCACAGCCTTCCCTCACTTGAATCCAAAACTGAAATCCAAGTCATGGTGTCACCTCCCTGATGTCATTGTCCTCTTCGAGAATGAAGGAAAAACAGCAACAACCACTACTTATCCACCCCACTTAAGAAACTCCACTGGCTCTCTATGATCACCAGAAAAGAATATAAAATTCTTTGTTTAGAACTCAAAGCTCTTCATGATCTAGCACCAATCTACCTTTCTAGTAAGGGAACCTTACCAGGTTTCCTTCATATGCACTCCAGTCCAGTTAAACATACCTCTTTTAATTCTTCATATATAGAACTGCATGTCCCATCTCCTTGCCTTGGCATTGGTTGTCTCCCATGTTTGCCATATATTCCATCCTCACCTTCATCTCCTGGATTTCTTTAATCCCAGCTCGAACACTAATTTCTATATAAAGACTTTACTATGACCCCTTAATCCTCCTCCAATGCCTTTGCTTCTCAAATAATTTTGTATGTATTTGGGTTCTACCTAAATATCTACATGTTGACTCTCCTCATTTGATTGTAAATCCCTTGAGAGAGGAGACCTTTTAAATCACTTTGGGCTTTATATTCTATATGCACTTGGTAAATAGTAAATGTGATTGTTGATGGATGGATGATTTGGAAGCTGTCACTTATGGGGCCCCAGGTTATTTTTCTCTCCTTTCTCAAAGAATTTATCTTCTAGCTCAAAGTTACTCTCTTCTCAGAAAGCTATCCCTGTCCCAATCCTTGGAGGCTTCAATATTTATGTTGCTGTCCTTTGCAAATTGAATTCTTTAACCTTCTTAACTGCCACAATCTGTCCCTCCGTCTGGAATAGTCCTTGTTCCGCCATCAGTCATCACTGCTCAAATATCATGATCTCAGACAATCAACTTCTATTCTTCTATTTTCACTTTATCCCATTCTTCCTACATTCATTCATCATCTTCACAGTGTTCTCCAGTCACCCCATCCATCCCTGATTTCCCAGTTCATCACTCTAGCTCTAGTCTCACTTTCTTCCCTGATAAGGGATATCCTTGATATATTGATAAATAGATAACTGTTGAATGACACTCATTGTCCCTTCAAATCACTTGTCACCTCCTTCTTTTACTTTTGTAGACTGAACTCCATTTTTGGAATATTCATTAGGGAAATAATGGAGTACAATGGAAGGCACCCTATCCAGAGTAAGAGGAATAAAGCATTGAGTCACCCATTTTGATGAACAGTCCTTGATTCCTCTTCTTCTCTGAAATATCATTCCACAGTGCCACAGCTTCCTCCTCCTCCCCCTCCCCCTGCTCTTCCTCCTTCTCTTCCTTCTCCTCCTCCTTCTTTCTCTGTCTCTCTTTCTCTCCTCTCTCCCTGTCTCTCTCTCTGTCTTTCTCTCTCTCTCTCTCTGTCTCTCTCTCTCCACTTCTCCTTCTCTTCTCCTACTGATCTTTAGTCAAGGAAAGAAATTGAAAAGAAAGCAGCTCCATTTACCAATCTTTCACAGGTGCACCATTGATATATATCTGTTATCTTTTTACCCTACTCCTCAATTCTTTATCTCTATATTTAAAATATCTTCATCTATGGAGACTAGTTCTTAAATATCTTAACTAATGATGGAGGATCACGTCATAGTCCACAAAATATGAATTCATTTTCTCTCTTAATTTCTCCTAGTTATCACTTTTGTGAAGTTCAAATAGAAATGCTCTCTCTTTATTTTCTTGTCAAAGAAAGTGAGAGTTTTTTTAATTTATTTTTGTAGTTTTGGAAGTGTATAAATACCATTTTGTCTACTTAGTCTATCATTATATGGACCTTTTCACCTTCTTATTTCTTTTGTTTATTGAATTGAATCTGAAAGGACTGATTCACTTCTTCACAATAAATGACACAAATTGTGCCCTTCTATTGAAAGTTCATTTTTTTTTATTTATGACTAAGTTCAACTTTATGGAGCATGTTATTTTCAGGTTGAAGTCCATTTCCCTTGC
Organism: Potorous gilbertii; assembly: GCA_028658325.1. Classification (NCBI taxonomy): domain Eukaryota; kingdom Metazoa; phylum Chordata; class Mammalia; order Diprotodontia; family Potoroidae; genus Potorous; species Potorous gilbertii. The sequence goes on from CM053772.1 coordinate 18,518,215, forward strand.
TTTGGAGAATATCATAGTCTGTTTTCTTTCATTTCTCATGAATGAAGAATAGTCTTACATGACTATTTTTGTTTGTATATGAAGAGTTTCTTTCTAGCTGTTTGAAAGTGTTTTTTTTTTAATTCTTAAGTTTATAGAACATAACCATAATATTTATGTGAGAGTTAAAAGTAGGCTTTCTGTTGTGGTCCTGTATACCACCAGCACCACTATGGCTGCTGCTGCTGCTGCTGCTACTACAACAACAACTACAACTACTACTACTACTACTACTACTACTACAACTACAACTACTACTACAACTACTACTACTACAACTACTACTGATAATAATGATAGCAGTAGTAGTAATAGCTAGTATTTATACAGCGCTTTAAGACCTTTATAGGGCTGAGATTCAGATCAGTGGTTCAATATCCCAGGGGCTCTAGGTGGGGGGGGGGCGGGGCTCCTAAAATGGAAGCTATTGCTACAGTGACTGCTGCTGGTGTCCAGCCCATGCTCCCCTCTCCTGGGTGATGGAGCCTTTCCACTGACCTTTGAAGCTGTCTGTGGCATTCGTGGGTTGAGCGATGTGGTAACTGGTGCTGCCAGTGGCTCCTTGAAGTCTGTTCAGGGTCCTGTCCCTAGCACAATGGGCTGCACTATGTGCACTCCTCACTTCCTGGGCTGCACTACATGTGCTCCACACTTCCTGGGCTCTCGTTTCCATTCCTCTGAACAAGTTTCTCAAGTTATTTACTAAAATATGGTATTTAATCTTTCTATTTCATAGTGTTTATTTTTCTGGAAGATCTTCAGGTTTAATTGCCTCAGCTTATGGATTTACTCCAATTTTTTTTAACATTTTGGTATTTTGAAGTGCCAAAACTTCTATTTTTCAAAGAACTCAGTGTTTTGCAGAAATTTTTCTATGTCTTGGTCTAAGATAGATATTCTCGTATTTCTTTTTTTCTTTACAATCTCTAATTTTATTTTCTTCCTTTTTATGTTTTCATTTTTCTTCTGAGTGATCATAGAAATTCTTGCCATTATTCCATCGTTCCTAGTTGCTGCATATTTCCCCTCTTATCAATGGTTTTAAAACCATTTTCTTTTAGTCCAGATTATTTATTCATTGTCTTGGAGCTTCTTTTTGATTGTCTATCTGCTTTCCATTTTATCCGTTTCTTTTGCCATGAGGTTGTTTTCTTGTTGCATGTTCTTGATTAATATTTCTTTACTCTGTTTTGTACATTTCCTTCTATTATGAGATGATAGAGGGGAGCTAGAAGCAACCACAATTCTTCATTCAATTATTATTCTGGAACTCTGAAGGTCTTATTTTTTTCTAATTAGATTTATTTCTCATGTAACTTGTCTCTTTCAACAGTCTTGGCTTTTAAAGACAAGAGTCAGTTTTTAAAATGATCATTTTACATAAGCAAAAGGAGGCATAGTCCATAGCTGTGTAATATTGCATAAAATGTCAGATTCAGATTTTTTCATTTGAAAATTTTATTACATTGAATTTTCCCTCTTTATTCTGTTTTTAAAATTTTCTTATTATAGGAAATAGCTCATCTAGTAGGGAGTAAAGAGTAATACAGAAAACTAAGTGATATAGATACAAAAGACATCAATAAAAACACCTATTTTTTTTAAAAGCCAGAAAACATTTACATAAGCAACTCTTGGTTTCCTTAGTAACTACTCTAATCTCTCATCAAATTCACAATGTGTCCCCCATTACTATTTTCCTTTTTCCCCCTCAGAATACTTGAAAACACATTTAAACAAAGAAGTGTTTGAAAAAAAAAAGAGATGTGGCTTACTTGTAACAGACAAAAGATTAGAATTGAATACAAAATATGAGTACAGAAGAAAAAAAGGAGAAGGTCATCATGCTTCGCAAGCAGAATATGCCTGAAATATGATTATGTATTTTGAAAAAAATTGAACAAAAAATTTTATGGAAACTTTTTCCACAAATATAGCTTGGCAACCCAACTCTAAGGCACAGTCCTAGAAAAGTGACCTGAGGTTGAGACAAGTGACTTTCATTTAGTGAGTAAAAATTATATAGATTCCAAAGAATATGAGAGGGAAGATCCAAGAAATAATCCTCATGTTATACTTAACAGTGCTGTAACTGAGGTCCTATTACAATGTGGGACTGTAAAAGAGGTGAGTATAAAATGAAGACTACTGAACAAAAAAAGAGATAGTAACTAAGGAACTGACAAGGTAGATTGACGAGATGAGAAAAGATAGAAAAATTATGCCTAATTCTCCTCACTCTGAAATTGCTAGTTGGTTTAAAACTATGGACTTGGTATAATCTTCCTTCATTGGACTGTGGAATCCTTGAGGCCAGTACCTGCCTTTTAACTTTTCTTGTATCCCCTGAGCTTAGCAAAGTGCCTGGCATATATTTAACACTAAGGGAATGCTTATTGACTAACACCTGGCAAAAAGTAAACAGCCCAAAGGGTATAGTTCTTAACTCATGTTCCCTAGACTTGGAGTGGAAAGAGCCATGCAGACAAAAGAAGAACATATTATGATATCATAGACCCATAGATAGTGGGGGTGTTTGTAGTCATCTAATCTAGCCTCTTCATTTTATAGACAAGAAAGCTCACTCCAAGAAACACAGGGATGTTAAGAAACTTCTTCAAAGTCACAAAGGGCGTAAGTGAAAGAGCCAGCATTTGAAACCAGTCCCTTTGGCTACAAAACAAGACCAATTTTTCTACTAGCATTTAATGAGTTGTTTTAAAGACAGTGGTGGCCTATTGTTACATGTGACCAAAAAGAACATTAAATAAGCAAGTTCAGCATTAAATGTTGGAACACATATCAAAAGAAAACTATAGTTTCTTCCTTCAGAGTTTTAAGAGAAAGATAGGCAACCAACTGTCGGGAGTGGGGGAATCTAGTTGTACCTGGTTCAGGGAGAGGTATTTGATGACTTTGGAAATCATTTCAAGATTGGATTATATGATTAATTTAAATGGCAAATAGTTTAACTTGCCATAAAACAAAGAAGAACATTGATAGAAAAGCTCCATATATACCCAAAATTTTGCAGCAGTATCTTTTGAATTAGCAAAGAAACAGAAACAAAGTCCAATATTTGGAGGAAGGACTGGAAATATAGTAGGATATAAATGGTGTTAGTGTGCTGTAAGAAAAAATGAAATTATCAATGTAGAGAAGCATGGAAAGACACAAGAATTGATGCAAAGTAAAATAAACAAAAAAATGATATGAACACTAGAAAATAATTTAAAATTAATGTTGAAAATTACAGAGCACAAACATGACCAACAAAGAAACCTCATTTTTACATTCCTTTTTTGTTTTTTGTTTTTATTATTTAATTTATTTTCAGTGTTCTACAATCACTTTCACATATCTTAGATTTTTCCCCTCCCTTTCCCCCTTACTCCCTACCTCCGCATTTCCTCCCTGAGATGGCATACAATTTTATGTAGGTTCTACACATACATCATTATTAAATATATTTTCACCTTGGTCCTGTTGCATAGAAGAATTAAAATGAATGGCAGAAATCATAAAACATAATACAAAATAAAATGATCTGTTTCATTCTATGATCAAATTCCACAGTTCTTTCCCTGGATGTGGAAGGCATTTTGCCTTAAGAGACCATTGGGAATTATTTAAGTCCTTACATTTGCTATGAAGTACAAAGGCTACCAGAAGAATTCTTTTCACACTGTGGCTGTTGCTGTGTACAAAGTTCTCCTGGTTCTGCTCCTTTCACTCAGTATCAGTTCATGTAAGTCTTTTCAGGCCTCTCTGAAGTCTTCCTGTTCATCATTTCTTACAGCAAAATCATATTCCATTACATTCATATACTACAATGTATTCAGCCATTCCCCATCTGATGGACATCCTTTTGATTTCCAGTTTTTGGTCACTACAAAGAGTGCTGCTATAAATATTTTTGTACACATGGGATCCTTTCCCATTTTTATGATCTCCTGGGGAATACATTCTCAGAAGAGGGATTGTTGGGTAAAAGAGTATGCACATTTTTATAGCCCTTTGGGCATAGTTCCAAACTGCTCTCCAGAATGGTTGGATCAGCTCATAGCTCCACCAACAATGAATTAGTGTTCCAACTCTCCCACATATTCTCCAACATTTATCATCTTCCTGTTTTGCCATGTTAGCCGATGTGATAGGTATAATGTGGTATCTTAGAGTTGTTTTGATTTTCATCTCTCTAATCAATAGTCATTTAGAGCATTTTTTCATATGACTATAGATAGCTTTAATTTCTTCCTCTGAAAACTGCCTGCTCATATCCTTTGACCATTTATCAATTGGAGAATGACTTGTATTCCTCTACATTTGACTCAGTTCTCTATATATTTTAGAAATGAGGCCTTTATCAGAGACACTAGTGGCAAAAATTCTTCCCCAGTTTTCTGCTTCCCTCCTAATCTTGGTTGCATTGGGTTTGCTTTTGCATTTTTGCTCTTGTTTGCAGAAGCATGTGATGCATACTAAATGTCATGCATTTAGGGGAAATCTACAGAAAATGAAATAACATAAATATTTACATAGCAAACTTATCTGATAAAGGCCTCACATTTTGTCAATGTATTGATTGGTTTTCTAATATTTTTTCTTTTCTTTCCTTTTATCTTCTTTAAAAACCTATGTGGTTATAATATCTAGCTCTGGGAGGGTTAAGAAAAATGGCACAGGGGGAAATATAAGAGATGGGAAACCAGAAGACTTACGAACAAAATCTTATCAATAAAATCTATTTTAAAATACGGAAGAATATAAAATTATTCTTATTGCTCTTATTACCTTTTCTTTCATTGAACAGTTTTTTTGTCACCCAGTTTTCATCCTTTATTCTTATCCTCACCCCCTTTTGTTGTAAGGTAACTATTATAATAGTTTTTTTCCAAAGAAAAAAGGAAGAAGAAAAAATATATAGCAAAAATAATCAATACTTCCCCCAACCCCTCCCAGCACCTGAAATTATCTGCAAGGTTCCTCACCTGTGGAATCCTAGCCTCTACAAAGAAATAGAGAAAGGTATCTTCTCTTTCCTGCAGCATTCATTTTCTTTTTAAAAAATATAAAATTTATTTTCAGTTTACAACATTCACTTCCACCACATTTTGAATTCCTAACTTTCTCCCCACCTCTCCCCATACCCCACCTCATGACAGCATGCACCTCATTTACCCCTTCTTCCAATCTTTCCTCTCTTCTATTACCTCCCCTTCTCCTATCCCCTTCCCCACTATTTTCCTGTAGGGCAAGATAGATTTCTATACCCCATTGTCTATATATCTTATTTCCCAGCTGCTTACAAAAACAATTTTTAACATTGATTTTCAAAGTTTTGAGTTCCACATTCTCTTTCTTCCTCCCTTCCCACCTATCCTCATTGAGAAAGCAAGCAATTCAATGTAGGTCATACATGTGTAACCACATGAAACACTTCCATAACAGTTGTGTCATGGAAGGGTAACCATATTTCCTTCTATACTGTCCTGCCCTCCATTTGTTCCATTCACTCCCTTGACCTGTTCTCCCATAAGTGTTTGTTTCTGATTACCCCTTCCTCCAACCTGTGTTGCCTTCTATTATCCTTCCTCTCCTATCTGCTTTCCCCCTGATTTCTTTCATGGTAAGATATATTTCCATACCCAATTCAGTGTATGTTATAAAACTCATTTATTCCCTTTCACCTCCCCCCACTTTCCCTCCATTGTAAAATCTTTCTTGCTTCTTTTCTGTGAGATGATTTGCTACCTCTCCCTTTATCTCACTCCCAGTACATTCCTTTCAATAATTATTTTTATTTTCTAGGTATTTTTTCAAGAAATTATCAAGGAAAATTGCCCTGATATTCTAGAACCAGAGGACAAAATAAATATTGAAAGAATCTACCAATCACCTCATGAAACAGGCCTGAAAAGAGAAACTCATAGCTATATTGTGGCCAAATTTCAGAGTTCCTAGGTCAAGGAGAAAATATTGTAAGCAACTAGAAAGAAATAACTCAAGTATTGTATAAATACAATCAGGATAACACAGATCCGGCAGCTTCTACATTAAGAGACTGAAGGATTTGGAATAGGATATTCCAGAAGTCAAAGGAACTAGGATTAAAACCAAGAATCACCTACCCAGCAAAACTGAGTATAATACTTCAAGGGAAAAAGTGGTCATTAAATAAAATAGAGGACTTTCAAGCATTCTTAATGAAAAGACCAGAACTGAATAGAAAATTTGACTTTCAAACACAAGAATCAAGATAAGCATGAAAAAGTAAACAGGAAAGGAAAATCATAAAGGACTTTTTAAAGCTGAACTGTTTACATTTCTACATGGAAAGATAATATTTATAATTCTTGAGATTTTTCTCAGTATTTGCATAGGTGAAGGGATTACATACACACACAAACATGTAGATAGATAGGTAGATAGATAGATAGATAGATAGATAGATAGATATAGACAGACAGTACAGGTTGAGTTGAATCAGAAGAAATGATATCCACAAAAAAATAAAATAAAATTAAGGGGTGAGAGAGGAAAATATTGGGAGGAGAAAGAGAGAAATGGAATGGGGCAGACTATCACTCATAAAAGAGATAAGAAAAATCTTTTTCAATGGAAAAGAAAAAGGAGGAGGTGAGAAGGGAGAAGTGAAACTTACTCTCTTTACATATGGCTTAAGGAGGAAATAAAATACTAAATTTGGTATGCATATCCATCTTACACTACAGGAAAGTAGGGGAGAAGGGGACAAAGGGGGGGAGGGGGGTGATAGAAGGGAGGGTAAATGGGAGAAGGGAGTAACTAGAAGTAAACACTTTTGGGAAGGGACAAAATCAAATGGGAGAATGGAAAGAAAGGGGAAACAGGGTAGGATGGAGGGTAATATAGTTAGTCTTACACAACATGACTATAATGCAAGTCTTTTGCAAAACTACACATATGTAACCTGTACTGAATTGCTTGCCTTCTCAGTGGGGTTGGGTGGAGAGGGAGTAAGGGAGAGAACTTGGAATTCAAAGTATTAGAAAGAATGTTGAGAACTGTTATTGCATATAACTGGGAAATAAGAAATACAGATGATGGGGTATAGAAATTTATCTTGCCCTACAAGAAAAAGAAAAGGAAGATGGGGATATGGGAAGGGTGGGGTATAACAGAAGGGAGGGCAGTTGATGGAAGGGGTAATAAGAATGCAAGGTGTCATGGGGTGTGGGAGGAGAGAGATGAGAAAAATTGAAACTCAAAATTTTGTGGAAATGAATGTTGAAATCTAAAAGTAAATAAATAAAACTATTAAAAAAAGATTTTGTACATGAAAACTAATTCTTTCATAGTTGTTCCTCATTACAAACTTGTTATTATTATGTACAATGTTCTCCTGGTTCTTCTCACCTCCCTCTGGATCAGTATATGTAGGTCTTCCCATGTCTTTCTTGAAACCATTTCCCTCATCATTTTGTATAGCACTATAGTAACCCATTACAATCATATGCCACAGCTTGTTCAGTCATTCCCCAAATAATGGGCCTCCCCATATTTTCCAAATCTTTATCACCACAAAAAGAGTTTCCATAAATGTTTTTGTACATAAAAATGTTCTTTTTCTTTTCCTTTGGTCTCCTTGTGGTACAGATCTAGTAGTGTCACTGCCAAGTCAAAGGGTTTGCAAAGTTTTATGGCCCTTCAGGTATAATTCCAAATTGTTCAGTAGAATGGTTGAACCACTTTGTAACTCCACCACCCAGTCATCAGTGTATCTAAACCTAAGCTTTGCGTCACTTCTGATAGCTATGAAGTACTTAAGTACTACACTTAAGAGATTTTTAAATGCATTTCTCCAATCTTTAGTGATTTAGAGAACATTTTCATGTGGCTATAAATAGATTTGACTTCTCAAAACTTCCTGCTTGCTCATATCTTTTGACAAATAATTGCTTGTGAAATGATTTGTTCTCTTTTTAAAAAACTTAAATTTGACTCAGCTCCCTATATATTTGAGATGAGGCTCTTATCAGAGAAATTTACTATAAGATTTTGTATTACTTCATTGTCTGTAGTACCTTTCATTAAAATGTAGTATACAGATTATCTCTTTTAATTATATCTACTTTTGCTGTTGCTTTCTCCAAGATCATAATGGCTACCCTTGCATTTTTTATTTCAGCTGAATCATAATGAATTCTGCTCCATTTTCTTATTTCAACTCTATGTGTGTCTTTCTGTTTCAATTCTGTCTCTTGTAAACAACATGTTGTTGGATTCTAGTTTCTAATCTTATCTACTGCTTCCATTTTATGGGTGAACTCATTTCATTCACATCCACATTTCTGAATACTAATTATATACTTCTCTCTATCCTATCTTTTGTTTCTCTTTCTCTCTATTTATCCTGTCCCTCCTCAAGAGACAGTTTTGCTTCTTACCACTGCTTCCTTTAATCTGCTTTCCTTTTTATCATGCTACCTTTTGCTTAACCTCTCCTGTCCTATTTTTTTGTTGGGTGACATATACACATATGTCTGCACATGCATGTGTATATATGTATGTATGCATATATATTCTTTCCTCTTTGAACCAATTCTGATGAGAGTGAGATTCAAGTATTTCCTACCACCATCCCTTCCATTTTCACTTCTACTCTAAAACCTCTTCCTTGTGTGCCTCTTTTAGGTGAGATAATTTTCTCTACTTTTTCTCTTCCTTCCACTTTCTCCCAAGACACCTCTCTTACTCATCCCTTCATTGTTTTTGAGATCATCCTTGTGTAATCAGCTTACACTCATGCCCTCTGTCTATATAGACTCCTTATAACTGCCTTAATAATGATAAAATTCTTAGGGATTATATGGATTATCTTCCCATGTAGGAATATAAACAATTCAAATATGTTGAGTCTCTTATGATTTCTCTTTCATGTTTACCTTTTTATGCTTCTCCTGCATCTTGTGTTTGGATGTTAAATGTTCTATTTGTCTCTAGTCTTTTCATCAAGAATGCTTAAAGTCTTCTATTTCATGCAATATTTATTTTCCCCTTAAAGGATTATACTTAATTTTGCTGGGCAGGTGATTGTTGGGTGCACTTTTAGTTCTTTTGCCTTTCCAAGTATCATATTCCAAGTCCTCTGCTCTTTTACTCTGGAAATACTAAATCTTGTATGATTCTGATTGTGCCTCCATGATATTTGAATGGTTTTTTTCTAGCTGCTTGCAATATTTTCTCATTAACATGGGATCTCTGAAATTTGGCTAAAATATTCCTGGCAGGAGCGGGGGTTCATTTTGGGATTAATAGTGGTGAATTCTATTTTAATCTCTGGATCTCAGAGTGGTCTTCCTCAATTTCTTGAAATATTATGTCGACTTCTGGGGGGGTGGTCATGGCTTTCAGACAGTTCAGTAATTCTGAAATTATATTTCATCCATCTCTTTTCTGGATCAGTAATTTTTCAATGAGATATTTCCCATTTCTTTCTATTGTTTCATTCTTTTCACTTTTATTGTTTCTTGAAGTCTCATGGAATCATTGACTTCCACTTGCCAAGTTCTCACTTTTAAGGAATTATTTTCTTCAATGAACTTTTGTACCTCTTTTTCCATTTGGCCAATTCTGCTTTTTAACTGACTTTTAATTGCCTGTTCTTCAGTCAATTTTTTGTATCTCATTGACCTTTAGACCAATCCTGTTTTTACAGTGTTATTTTCTTAAGGATTTTTGTACTAAGTTCTTAATTCTCAGTTCATAACTGTCTTGCATCACTCTCTTTTTGCTTTCCAATTATTCGCTTACTACACTTGACTCTTTCTTATAATCTTCCAGAAATTCTTTTTGGACTTGTGTCCAATGAGTATTTTTTTTCTTTGAGACTTTGGTTGTAACTACATTCATAATGTTGTCTTCTTCTGAGTTTGTCTTGGTCTTACCTGACACTGTAGTAGCTTTTTATGGTCAGGTTGTGTTGTGTTTGCTGTTGTGGTTGTTGTTGTCCACTAATTTTTCCGGTCAACATTCTGACTTTGAACTTTATGTTAATGTTGATCTCTGCTTATCTGGGAGTGAGAAGACACTGTGCAAAGTTTTAGGCTTTTGTGTGCAACATTTTTCAGAACTAGTTCTGGGAATCTGCAGGTTTTTGATACTTCTAAGGTGGGTGTGACATCGGAAGATGTGTAATCACTGCCCTCTTGGCCTGTGCTCTGGTATTTACCCAGGAAGGGTCCCTGAAGTCATAACCTTTAGCGTTTCCCTTAGTTTTGGAACTGTGACCATGTCTCCTGCTCTCTTGCAGTTTCAAGAGCTAGTGCTCCTTTCTGCCTTGAAATTATTACCAGGGTCCCTGTTCCCTTGCGACCAACCACAAGGGATCATCTCTGCCCAAGAACTGTGAATCAGAACCATGTACAGACAATAGAGTGCCAATCTACATCAACTTCACCCAGTGCCTACAAAAGGTCCTTTATAATCTCTTTCTGACCAGTTGTCTGACCTCTTACCATCTCTTGCCTGATTGCTCCCAAAGATGCCACTGCTACTACCACTGTTTTCTCTGTCTACTCCTGGGGCTATGGCACATGTTCTCTGGTTTGGTATATACCCCAATGTCACTAACCTCTCCCACCAACTTCCTAAATTATCTTAAGCTAGAAAAGTGTCTCACACCTTGATGTTTTGTTGACTCTTCTGCTCCAAAATTTGATTTGAATCATTCTTGAAATCACCATTTATATTATTAACTCTGGGCTCTATCTTCTATCATCCCTGACACTTATGAAAATTCTACTGGAAATATTAATAAATTAGTATCATTGCATTAATATATTTTACTGAGATGTCATGGGCTAGTCTGACTTAATCCAATTTCCTGATGGTTTGAATTCCAAAAAGAAATAAAATGAGACACTCAAAATTCATCTAACAGTTGATGAAATGCTGTTACTTTAGGCATAACAAGTAAAGGACATTTGGAGTAGAGAAGGCATAATCAGCTAAGATAAAGCATTGATTGAATTGAGTATGCTTTCATAAGGTTGTGCATGCTGCTGGTCCATGATCAGAAGCCTTAGGATGGAACTCCAGTTTTTCCTGTCCTGCTTCTTTTGAACTGAGGAAGCTACAACAATGCCTTGTACCTTAGTCCCTTGACTGAGCCTAACTCTCAAGGACAGTTTCAGTACCTTTTATAGCTAGTATGGAGAAAAGCAGTTTCAAAATACTGCTCCCACTACATGGATGGATATAACCTGGGTTGAAATCAGTAGTGGTGAAGTACATATGAAATAATAGAGAGTAATTTAAGAAGAGAGAACTAACAAATGGGTGAATCAGAAAAGGAGATGATATCTCCACTGTACTTTAGGGGAAGTGAGGCATTCTAAGAGGAAGAGGTGGGTAAGTGTGAATTTCAGAAATCAGAAACAAGCCTCAGAAGTGGGGGATGAAATGTTGTCAAGGGGGAGTAGTATGTGGGACAGTTTGAATGGCAAGACTTCTCTTTTTAGTAATGACAAACTAGCATGAGCTCAAAAAGAACATGTCATGTTAATGTGATCCAATTTAATTTTTATAGAGTTTCTACACTGGAAGATAAAGACAAATGCTATAGACAAAGTTGATCCATGTTTTTAAGGCAATCATTTAATTAATAAAATTTCTCTTACTACTCTTGTAGACAAGTCCAAAGGTTCATAAACTACTACTTTCATTAAAAAAAATTACTCAGTGCCCCTCTGGAAATCTACTTTGTTTAATCCTTTAATATTTTTTTAAATTTGTGTCAGTTGAAACTACTATCATCCCCCAATATCATTCCAGAGCTCCCCAAAGGGTGATTTCATCCACTTTGGGAACTGATAGTATCATCATCATCATCACAATAACAAAAAAATATTAAAATAGATTTGGAGGTAGTTGAGTAACCAAATTGATGAATGATTTATATCAACTCAGAGGAGGTCCCTAGTGGAATGTCAGAGACCTGTGGTTTCTATTTTGTTAAGTAACTTTATCAATGACATGGATAAAGATATGAATACCATACTCAGCCAACCTCCATAAGATAAGCACAATTTACATTTGCAGAATTTGAAACTATAGAATCAGTTATACTTTTATGACACCAATTATTCTTCCAAACAATTTACAACATAACTCTTTACAATAATTTATATGGGTTCAAATACCAATGCCATAACTCACTAGCCATACTTCGGAGTCTCAGTTTCTTCATTTTTAAAATGAAGTTGGACAAGATGATCTCTAGCATTGTTTTCACCTCTAAAACCATGGTTCTCTTATGAAAACATGGGTTATATAACTTATAACACCTCAAGTTTATGAAAGTTGTTGCAGTCTATTTTCTAAGGCTTAAGCCACAGTTTCATCAAAGACTTTGTTCTAAATTCCTCCTATGTCTCCAATTTGGGAGAGTAATTGGCATTCACTTATTGTTGTTATAACATTATGATCCTAATTATCTGAGTGGTTTCTCAGGTTACTTTGGTAACACCTAATTCTGTTGCTGTGGAATTTGAAGGGTTGAGACAAGACAACCCACAGTGAGGGACAGCTAATCATGGGTCACAGAACCAGAACTGAGTATTACTGCATAATGGTCTAGAGCTAATAAGAAGAGATTGAATATGAGATACACTTCAATAGATTCATTATCTCATCAATGAAGTTATTTCCTCCAGTGGTACAGATCACAACCTGTATATACCTTCTCATTTGGCTTCATCCTTCACATTCATACTTGCTATAAATCTCCTGTAGGAAAGCCTTACATATAAAGGGCATTCTTCTAAGTGTTTTAATGCGATAGCAGTTGGGTTATCCATTCTTTTCTTTTATTGCATAAGTAGCCCTCAAAGTTTCTGTAATCAGATATAGTATCATAACTCTAGAGCCAGGCGTGATATTGAATCTCATCTATTCCAACCCCTCAAATTTGCAGATGATGAAGCTGAGGCCTACAGAAGTCAAGTGCTTTGCTCAGGGTCACAGAAGTAGTAAGTTGTCAAGTTATGATTTGATCTCAGTTCCTTTGATCCAAATCCATCAATATTTTCTTGGTGGATACATTTTATGTCATTTTTTGGGTCAAAGTCATCTTTGGTAACATGAAGTTTTCTTATGCCTGGCATATGTCTCTTCTTTAGTGGTTGGATCACCTGCACTTGTGATTTTTCAAAGACTATAACCTTTCACTTAACATCATCAGAAAAATGTTAATACTTAAAAGACAGAATTTTTAAATACCAGGGAATAACCTGGGATTGTTGAAATTTATGTATCATTTGCTAAAAATCACCCAATCCATGTTCTTGTCCCATTCATTTCTGGAAAATAGAATATATTGTGAGTTAAATATAAAGTTCAACATGGGTTAAAAATGAATTACAAAACTATGAAATAGTTTTGAAAATAGGCAATACATTTTTTTCAATTCCCAAGAATTCCATTTTTTTTCCTTCTCATTGGGAAAAAAAACAAAATTCTTAGAACAAGTAAGTACAGTCAAACAAAGCAAATTCCCACACTGATCGTCTCCAAAAATTATATATTTTACTGTATCCCCTGAAATTATCACCTCTTCGTCTGGAGGTGGGTAGTATATTGCCATCATAATTCCTCTCAGATCATGATTTATCATGGAGTTCGTGTCTTTCAACTTTATTTTCAAAATGTTTTGGTTATACTATGATTGCTTTCCTGGTTCTACTTACTTCACTCTTCGTTAGTTCTAACAGGACTTCCCAGGATTTTCTTTCCCTGAAATCATTCATTTTTCATTTTTAAAGCATAGTACTATTCCATTGTATTCATATATGATAGTTTGTTAATCCATTTCCCAATTGATGGGCACTCTCTTAGTTTGCAGGTTTGGTGTTGGTTCTGTGTCATCATAAAAGAGATATTATAGCTTTATACTCTCTACCACTTTACTTGGTGATCTCAATTCCCAAGGGTCTGATTGTCATCTCTATGTTGATGATTGTTGACTGATGATTGACTCAAAGAGTGACATGGTAGACAGACAAGCCAATGCAATTTTAGACAGCATTAGGAGAAATATAGTTTCAGAAGTGCAGTGAAAAGGACCCCAAAGATCACCTGGTCCAAACTTCTAATTTTATAGATAAGGATATTGAGACCAGAGAGATTGTATCGTAATATAATTAAAATCACACATGTATTAAGTTATTAATTATCTTATATTAATTATCTTGAACCCATGTCCTTTCATCCAATACATTTCCAATTTAATATCAATTTTTCCCAAGATGGTTTGTCCTCTGTTGACACTGTTTGAAGTATGACACAGCGAAGATAAGTCTGGATTTTGGAGCCAGAAGACGTCTTGCTCTGTTCCTACTTGACTAAGAACTTTAAGCTCTTCAGGCCTTAGCTTCTTGACCTGTCAAATAAGAATGATAAGAGTCTCACAGTCTCCCTCACAATGTTGTGGTGATAATCACTTGAGTTTATGAATACCTTGGTGTTACATTACTGTAAGCGATTCTTATCACTACCTTCCTTAATAACTTTGTATTCCAGGGTTCCTTTTCCATTGAGGAGACACTTCCCATTTTCTTATCAAGTTCCTGCTGTTGCAGAAACTTTCTCAACTCTTCCTTTTCTAGTTTCAGCAAGTCAATAATCTCTTATCAGTCATCTACTATGTGCCAGGCACGGTGTTACTTCCATGGTCTCTAAAACATTCCTATTGAAAAGATCAATGTAGTCAAAGATTGTAGAATCAAAACCATCCAGATTTAAGAGGTCTCAGAGGCCATCTAGTCTATCCTTATTTTTAGGTGAAAAAAGGAGAGATCTTGAGATGGGGAGTAAATTGATCAAGGTCACAAACATAGTTGGTGTCAGATCTAGACTTTGTCCTCTGAGTCTAAGTAGGTCCAATGTTCTTTCCACTATTCCACCACTGACTCTCAATATACACTGACTAAACTGAATGTAATTTGAATTCTTAGGATCTAGCTGAATACCTTGAAAGAAGTTGTTACTTATTAAATGTTTGTTGTATTTGACAGTCTATTTGCTCTGATTTATTTCCATTTTAGTTACCTTTAACTAAAGATATAGGGGGTTAACCTAGTTAATGTGATATAATGGATAGAGATATAGTCTCATAGCCAAGAAGACATGTTCAAGTTCCAACTCTGACATGTACTGGCTGCACAGCCCTAGAAAATTCACTTACCCTAACATTATCGTAGGCAGATTTCTAAACGATAAGTGTCAATGAAGATCACAACTTGCATTAGTAGATGTATTTTCCTTATCTAAGAGAATTCCTTATGCCAATAAAATTACTTATGCAGTCTCTTTCCCTTTAGAAGACTCAACAAAACTCAACAAATATATTTACTATTTTTTTTTCATTTTTAGATATTAGGTGAGTTAGTCTTCAAGTGTAAAACTAATTTTTTTAGTTTTGTGTTTAAGCAGAAACCACACAATGAAAAGACCTTTACTAGTTCCTTCAATTATTTGGCTTTGGGACAATAATTTGAGAAATTAGCCACTTCTAGTTGGTCCAACAGCTGTGCAACCATCAGAGTTAAACATCCAGTTTACCACTAGTTTATGATGGTGAACATTATCACAGGAAAACAAAATACCCCTTACTCTGCACTACCTCAGTACTTTCAAGAAAACAACATTCCTCATGGCTAAGGGAAATAATTAGTTACATGTTAAGTTTTAAACTTCACAAATTAAAAGGTAAAATGATATAATTGGACAGAAGCTTCCATAATACATTTCTGTAGATTCGGTTTGAGAGAAGATTAAGTATAGTAAGTAAAATCTAAGTTGCCTTTCATCATATGTGAGTCACTCATTCTTGTGGGAAAGGAGTCAGAACTGAGTCATCAGAATGATTGATACCCCTCATATCTTTCAAGGGAGAGCATGGAGTAGAACAGACTATGATGTAAGTAAGACTACTTAGATACCAATTTCTTCAGCTATGCTTAAAGTGCTAGAATGGTTTTTGTGCATGAATGCATACAGTGGCCATGGAAAATGTCACCTTGGGATAATTAAAAACCCTTACATGATCAGGGAGTGCAGTTTGATGTGCATAATATTGATGTAGTTGTACCAAGATATATATCAATCACTTGGATGATCTGCATAAGCATTGTAGGCAGATAATGAAGTGAATACAGAATGTAATACGA
The DNA here is from genome assembly GCA_028658325.1 of Potorous gilbertii. NCBI lineage: Eukaryota > Metazoa > Chordata > Mammalia > Diprotodontia > Potoroidae > Potorous > Potorous gilbertii. The sequence goes on from CM053772.1 coordinate 18,534,465, forward strand.
GAATACAATGGGTTGTATTGCATTTGGGAAAATGTTCAGTAATCTGTGTGATCCATGGGAGGTTCTTGATGAAAGAACATAGCTTTCCAACACCAATATTTCACCAATGAAGCTATGTGACTATTAACCAGAGAACATGGTAATCTCCAAGGATAGGGATAGGGCTGGTCCTTTAATTATTTCTCTGGTATGGGAGCTCCTAAGTGAGGAAACCCCCTTAACCAATGCAGGTTGACACCTTCTAGCAATTTAAAGTCTTAGAGTCTAGAGAACTGAGATGATAAGTAACTTGCTCAAGGTCACATAACTAGTATATGACAGAGACAGAACTTAAACCTATGTTTTCCTGACTTCAAGGTCAGTTCTCTATTCATTATACCATATTTCATTTCCAAAGGATCAAAACTGCAGGTGAAACAGAATGGGAATGAGTTATTACATGCCTAAAAAGGCTGCAGCATTTTATGATGTTGACTTGTACACAAGAAAGGGTATATGAAAAATCATCAAGGGAATATCTGATCTTCAAAGAATCTCTACTTCTAGAACAAGAACATGGGATCCCAGATGGGCAACGTGAGTGCTGCAGTGCCTCTTCTGAAACGTTTATTTTTAAATTGCTGAGAAGAATATATTGTAGGAAAACCAGCCGCCTGGTACAGACATTTTGGAAAACAATACAGCAATATGCTGTCAAACCAATGTACAAAACTGATTATGCCTTTTTAGCTTGTGATTTCATCGTTTCTCTTTCAGCAGGACTTAATAAAATACCTAAGGAATTATTGTCAAAATATTAATTATTTACTTTCAATATCAAATCACTTGGAACAAAATATATGTCGAAGTGAACATTGCGAAACCATTAAAATGTTATTTAGTTACTGGGATGATAATAATTATGATGACGAGAAAATGGCTGAACCAATGGTGGTATATTAATGTAACAATGTTATAGTGCCACAAAATGAGAAATATGAAGAAATATGAACTGGACGTGACACAAAGTGAGATCAGCATCATCCTGTTAACTACTTAACTACGAGGATTTGACAGGGAAGATAAGGAGAAGCTGGTCCCGACCTATGACTATATTGATGTAGGTAAGTCCTTTTATGGATACAGACTCTTTCCATGTGGAACAGTCCCCGTTTCTATAATTTAGATAGACTTAGAGAACTGTATGGGGCACAGAAATTTTAAGTGACCAGTTCATGGAGTCAGTATGTGTCAGTGAAGTGACTTGAACCCAGGAATTTCTTACTCTAAGGCCTGCCTGCTGAGTGTCTATTATGATTGCTTCTGCAACTAGATAAAAGAGAAAAGAACAAAAGCTTTTAAATATCAAAATGTATCCAGACAAGTACATGCTGTTCTTCTATGTAAAATTGTAAGGGTTTTAAATAAGATTTTTTTCTTATTCTGTATTTTTATTTCACAGGACCCTGGAATCTAAGATTTGGAAGGGACCTAAGAGTCATCGACTCTGATTTAGCACTTGCCCTCTACAATACTACCAAAAAGTAATAAATGTTTGCTGACGTCATTTCAATCAAACAAAGGAAATTAAACAAACCCAGTTTTATTACCAACTCATCACGTCATGACTTCGAGTCCCTCTACCGTTATGCTTCCTGTTGGTCATTCCTTAAGTGAATGGATGGATCTATTCTCATGCAATCCTGCCAGGACTGAGATTTATTTAAAATTATTTTGGCCTATTTGATGAATGCACAGTTATGTCTTAATATTGCTTTAATATGCATCTCTTTGATGATTTGGGAGGCTATGAGAACTTTTCAACTGATTCCATTAACAATTTGAATTTTCCCTTTTCAAAATTGTTACTTTCTTTTGAACATATATCCTTTGCCGATGGTAGTTCATTTCTTTTATAACTTTTTAGCAGTTCTTTAAATATTTTAGATATTTTATTTGTCATATTTACCATATTGTCCCAGTCTATTTTCCTTTGATTTTGATGATTTTTACTTTACAGATTTAAAAATTGTAATCAAACATATCTCTCTTGTACCTAATAAACTTTTCTATTTGTTGAATATGGAACAAAAAAGTGTGATCTCACCTCCATAATTAAGAAAAATGCATTATTCTAGTTTCTTTCCAACTATTTTTATGGTTCTTTTTCTTTCATGCTTAAGTCATTCATCTAGCCGGAATTCATTAGGGCACATGAAGTTGTATATCAGTCCAAATCCACTTCCTGATAAATTACTAATCAGTCTTCCCAAGTGTTTTGGTTTGATACTGAATCAATTCCCTAGCTTCTATTTTCTGTAGGTTTGCATTTGGCTGGATGTCTATCTTATCTGTCCTATTCCATAAAGACTTCTGGGGGGAGGGGCAGAGTCTAGAGGGAAGAGTGAGAGCAACTACTCACCTAAGCTCTTAGACAAACTCCTTCAGATACCTCTAAAAAGAGAATTTGACCAAATTTTGGAGGGGGCAGAATCCAATAGGACACAGACTGTGGCGGATTCACAGCCCAGGACAGACTGGAAGATGGGCAAGAAGGATCTGTTCCACAAGGGTGAAGGAACATACAGTGCACTGCACAGCACACCCTGGCTACAGTAGGGCCCAACAGAAAAGCCAGCAGTCTGAGGTAGCACAGCACTGCAGAATCTCAGGCATATCAGCCCAGGATGGGAGTCCAGCAGAAACGAGCAAGTGAGAGCCACAGAGCCCCAGACATCTGCAGCAGCTGCTCCTGAGACCATCAGTCTGCAGATTAAATGTCTGTAAGTCACCTACTTGAACTTCCAGGAATCAAAATGGCAGAGTGATAGGTAAATGCTCTCTCCCCCTCCCCATACTGACCTTGAAAGAACCATAAAATATTTCCCCAGAAAAATCCTGGATCAGTAGAATCAGCAGAAGGGGCAAACAGTCTCATAGCATGTAAGGCTAGGAAAATCACTAAGGAGGATCCCTTATGCTGTGGTGGAGGACCGGAGCTATTCCAGACAGCCCCATCTCAGTGAACTGGGAGGAGATCTGGAGCCCCAGAGGGGTGAAGCCTCACAGCCACTAACATCTGGACCCTAGATGTTCCTCAGCACCCCAGGGGAAATGGGAAGACACTAGGGCAACCCAGACCACCAACTGCTGAGCTTGCCTTTGCTCTAGTTCAGTTGAGGAGATCTCCAGTGACCAGATCACCCCACCCCCATACTTAACAAGCTAGCTCCAGGGCAAATCCAGGGAAACACAAAAAGGACTTCACCTCTCCTCTGCTTTCTCACACCAGCCAAATCAGCACCATGTACTTTAGCTTCTAGTTGAAAGAACCAGAGGCCACAATACACAAAACTTCCTTATCATGAGTAAGAAGCAAAGGAGGAAGGAAAACACTATAGAATCTTTCTATGGGGACAAGGACCAAATCCAAAATACCAAAGAGGTCAGCATTGAGACTATACTCCCATCTGAAACTTTAGAAGGGACTGTGAATTGGTCACAAGAACAAAGAGCACTCTTGGAAGAGATGAAGAAGGATTTTAAAAGCCAAATTAGAGAAATAGAAGAAAAACTGGTCAATGATTTCAAAAGCATGAAAAAAGAACTCACCAAAAAGAATGCCTCCTTTAAAAGGAAAATTGTACAAATGGAAAAAGAAACACAAAACCTAACTGGGAAAATTGGACAAATGGAAAAGGAAGCACAAAAATTAACTGGAGAAAATAATTCCTTAAAAGGAATAATTGGACAGATGGGAAAAGAGATGCAAAAGTTAACCAAAGAAAATAATATGATAAAAATTAGAATTATGCAAGTAGAAGCTCATGTCTCTATGAGACATCAAGAATCAGTCAAACTAAATCTAAAGAATGAGAAGATAGAAGAAAATGTAAAATATCTGATTGGAAAAACAACTAACTTGGAAAACAGATCCAGGAGAGAAAATCTAAGAATTATTGCCCTACCAGAAAGCCATGACGAAAAAAAGAAGCCTGGAGAGTATTTTCAAATAAATCATCAAGGAAAACTGCCCATAAATCATAGATCCAGAGAGCAAAATAGTCATTGAAAGAATTCACCATTCCCCTCCTGGAAGGGATCCCAAATTCAAAACACCAAGGAATATTGTCATCAAATTCTAGAACTATTAAGTGAAAGAGAAAATACTACAGGTAGCCAGAAAGAAACCATTCAAATATTGAAGAGATACAGTTAGGATCACACAGGACTTCGCAGCTTCTACATTAAAAGATCAAAAGAACTGGAATATAATATTCATAAGGCAAAGGACCTGGGACTACAAAAAGATTAATTACCCAGAAAAGTTTAGCATGATATCTCGCAAGGAGATGGACATGCAATGAAATAAGAGATTTCCAGGCCTTCCTGGTAAAAAGGCCAGAACTCAATAGAAAATTCGATCTTCAAAAACGGGTCTCAACAGAGACATGGAAAGGCAACAGGGGAAAAGAAAAACTTGTTACTCACTATAGGCAAACTGTTTACATCCCTATAAGGGAAGACAATACTTGTTAATCTTAAGAATTTTATATTTATTATGAAATATAAAAGGGACATACATAGAGTGATCGGGTATAAATTAAATGATGCCATAACAAAATATGATTTAAGGGTGTGAAGGGATTGTAACAGGAGATGTGAAAAGGAGGAGGCAGAAAATGGTAAATTATATCACAGGATAAGGCACAAAATTATATTACAATAGAGGGAAAGAGCAGAGGGAGATGAGTATTATTTCAGAGATACTCTTATCTGGATTGGTTCAAGGAGAGAACAACAAATTTAATTAAGTATATAAATCTAACTAGCTCTATAGGCAGCAGGAGAGAAAGGGGGAAAAGGGAAGGGGAGGTTAAAAGGGAAGGAAGAAGTAGTAAGGGTAAATGGTAGTAAAAGGGAGGGGAGCTGAAAGAAGGAAGGGAAGACTGAGGGAGGTGATGATCAAAAATTAAAACTTTTGTGGAGGGGAAGGGAGAAGAGAGAACTAAAAGCACAAAAAGTGGGAAAGAGAATGGAGAGAAAGCCACAGATAGTAACTGTGAAAGTGAATAGGATGAACTCTCCCATAAAACAGAGATGGATAGGAGAATGGATTAAAAAACATAAACCAACAATATATTCTTTACAAGAAACACATTTGAAACAGGGGGATACAGACACATCTAGAAGAAAAAAGGTCCAGAATATCAAGAGAACTAAGGAAAAGAAATGCTCAGGAAGGTGGCCTAGCTCTACTCAAAAAGCAATAATTATCAAAACCATTTGGTACTGAATAAGAAACAGAAGGGTACCCCGGAGAATAGATTAGGTACTCAAAACACAGTAGGCAATGAATATAGGAATCTAGTGTTTGATAAATTCAAGGACCCCAGCTTCTGGAATAAGAACTCACTGTTCAACAAAAATTGCTGGGAAAACTAGATAACCATGTGACAGAAACTAGGCATAGACCAATGTCTGACAGCTTACAGAAGAACAAAATCCAAATAGGTATATGATCTAGGTATAAAGATTGATATTATAACCAAATTAGTGGAACAAGGAATAGTGTACTTACAGATCTATGGAAAGGGAAGAATTTTTGACTAAAGAGATAGAAAGCATTATGAAGTCCAAAATGGATAATTTTGATTACATTAAACTGAAAAGTTTTTGCACAGCCAAACCCAATGCAACCAAAATTAGGGGAGAAGCAGAAAACTGGGAAAGAATTTTCGTAACTAATGTCTGTGATAAAGGCCTCATTTCTAAAATATATAGATAACTGAGTCAAATGTACAAGAATACAAGTCATTCCATAATTGATAAATGGTCAAAAGATATGAACAGGCATTTTTTGGAGGAAGTAATTAAAGATATCTATAGTCATATGAAAAAATGCTCTAAATCACTATTGATCTGAGTGATGCAAATCAAAACAACTCTGAGATGCCACATCACATCTATCAGATTGGATAACATGACAAAACAGGAAGGTAATAAATGTTGGAGAAGATGTGGGAGAGTTGGAACACTAATTCATCATTGGTGGAGCTGTGAGCTGATCCAATCATTCTGGACAACAATTTGGAACTATGTCCAAAGGGCTACAAAAATATACATACCCTTTGATCCAGCATGACTGCTTCTAGGACCGTATCCCTAAGAGATCATGAAAATGGGAAAGGGTCCCACATGTACAAAAATATTTATAGAAGCTCTCTTTGTGGTGGCCAAAAACTGGAAATCAAGGGGATGCCCATCAGTTGGGGAATGACTGAATAAATTGTGGTATATGAATGTAACAGAATACTACTGTGTTATAAGATACGATGAACAGGAAGACTTCGGAGAGGCTTGGAAAGACTTATATGAACTGATGGTGAGTGAAAGGAGAAGAACCAGGAGAACTTTGTACACAGCAACAACCACAATGTGTGAGGAATTTTTCTGATAGACTTAGTATTTCATTGCAATGCAAGGACTTAAATAATTCCAATTGTCTTTTAAGGCAAAATTTCTTCTACATCCAGGGAGAAAACTATGAAATGCAATCACAGAATGAAGTAAATCATTTTCTTTTGTATTATGTTTTGGTTTGTTTTATGATTTCTCCCATTCATTTTAATTCTTCTATGCAACATGGCTAAGCTGAAAATGTATTTAATAGGAATATATGTGTAGAATATATATATAAATAAACTGGTAAGCTGTATCAGGGAGGGAGTGGGGATATTGGGGGATGGGGAGAAGGGAGGGAAATCTAAGATATATGGAAGTGATTGTAGAACACTGAAAGAAAAATAGAAAATGACTTATTCGTTCTCCTTTCTTTTGACTGGTGTAATGTAATTTTGGTGATAATTTCTTTGTTTTAAAGTCGAGAGTATATCACCAATTTCCCCCTCCCCCAACTTGCCCTATAATATCTTTCCCATTTGTTTTTCCATACACGTTTCATTATAATTTTATCTACTTCTGTATAAAATCCCCATTGGCACTTCTATTGGTGTTGAATTAAATTGTAGTTTAGTATAGTGAAAATAATACTGCCCAAATTAATTTGCAACTTAATGCAATACTAATAGAAATGCCATGGACTTATTGAGCACATAACAATGGAGATTCCTTTCAGGTGTGGTTTGCATTGAATGGATAAGGTGATCTGTTTCAACTCTTAAATTCTGTGGATCTGTGAACGTCCCTCCAATTACTCTAATTTTCTTGTACTTCAACAGTCAACATTTTAGAGTTGTCCTTCACTATACCTCCCTGAATGCAGCCTAAAATCATTTTTTTTAATCGGGGTGGGGGGTGGTTCTTCATTACACTCCTCTTCTCCTCATTTTAAATGTAATTAAATAGAAATGGTCTTGAAACAAATTGCTGTTCCATTATTCTTTTACATGTAATATTCTGTGGACTATTTTGTAAAGGGATTAAAAAGTTTATTTCTTATCACTGAGTAAAGTATTGGGATGTAAGTCCATTCTCTGTAGGTTCATCAAAAGCATCTCTGGATTGACTCCAATAGCAGATAGTATCATGAGAATGATATGTCCTACATCATACTCCCACATCCTCCTAAATTTCTTCTACTTTGTCTTTGTATTTTGATTGTTTTTCTTCCAACTATATTGTGATTACACACTTTTATTAAAAGAATATAGTTTTGTATACATAGATCAAAAATTAGCTCAAATATTAATGTTGAGATTAATCTATTCTTGAAGACATAAATTCACACTTACTTCTTCAAGAAAGCACAATGTGCTCCTAGTTACTTTGCTCATTGATCGTCTAACACAGGATACAGGGCTAGAAGGATGTCACTGTTTCTCTTGAATAAACCCATCAATTCATAAATTTGCTGTTTTCATTTTCCTCTTGCTCACTCTCTCTCTCTCTCTCTCTCTCTCTCGTAATCCAGCATTCTTCAGTTTACAAATGAGGAAACTGAGACACAGGGAAGAGGAATTTGCCCACAAATCTAGTGACTCCCAGAGTTAGGACTGAAACTCAAATCCTCTGATTCCAAGTAAAGGACTTTTCCTACCCTCTCCTGATGTAGAATTAAATAATCCAGTGACTCTTAGACGACAAACAGTTCATTTAAAGGGAGCATTGGAGATGACACAAGAAAGGTTGGAGTCATGTTGGGCAGGGCTGATTTGAGGAGCCTTGGGGAAAAAATAGAAGCTCAGTACATATCCCTCAGTACATATTCCTCCAAGTCTGGTGAAATATCTGCCTTACGTCAGTAGATCCCCGAGGACTCCTTTACTCTGCTAGATGCTATGCGTTCGTCCCATTTTCCCCTCATTATTGCTGTCTCTTGGTGCCATATGAAGATGATCTGCATTTGATCAGACTCTATGGTAGGATTAAATTTGCTTATATAGTGCACTGCAGTATATGCTGAAGCTTAGTTAAAGGGGGGAAAGATGACCAAAGGGCTAGAATCTAAAGGAAAGTCATGGAAAGAAAGTGCCATAATATTCATGGGCTTCAATCTATATTAGAAATTAGAATTCATACACACTATTTGGTACTGTTTAAAAGTAGGAAAATAGATCAATAGAATACCTTAGATAAGGAATAACTGGAAGTTAATGAAAACAATTTACCATTTAATAGACCAACAAAAACAAATTACTGTGTAGAAAGACTATTTGATCAGAACTTCTAGGAAAAATAGGGAAAGCAGTTGGAAAGAAATTAGATTTAGATCAATATCACACACCACATATAATCATAAACTCCAAATAGATTTACAAGACTTGACTATAAAAGGTCACATAACTTTGAAAAGTGGAGGAGAAAGAAAGGAGGTACCTCTCACAACTGTATGCAAAAGAATTCTTAACTAAATAGAGGATAGAGGTAAACACAAAAAAGATAAAATAGATTATACCGGATACATAAAATTAGAAAGCTTTTGTACAAGCAAAATCAGTGCAAATAAGAAAAATTTTCATGTGCAGAAAAACTTTGCATCAAATAAAACCACTAAAATTCATTCAAAATATATAGGAAATTCATACAAGTATGCATATATAAAGGCATATGTACATAAATATACCTATACATAGGTATATATGTAAAGGCATATATATGTATATTTACATATATATAAAGGTATATATAGATAGACAGATGAACAGACAGGCAGGTAGGCAGACAGACAGACAGATAGACAGATAGATGTGTGTGTATATGTATGTATAAATAAATAAAACCAAAAGCTATCTTCAATAGATAATAGAAATAATTTTCAAAAATTGTATACTGCAAATGACTATATGAACCAAGCTACCAAATAATAATTAAAAAAGAAATTCAAATTAAAACTCTAAAATTGTAGCTCCCACCCTGTCGATTGATGGAGTTAAGATACATAATTTTGGAAGGGCTATGAATAGAGACGCTAATACGGTGGTGATAGAGTTGTGGGAGAGAAAGGCGTATCAGGAAAGGATACGTTCCCAAATGACAATGAAGTTAAAAAATATCTCAATAAAATTTATGTCAACAAAAGTAAATAAAAAGAGATAGAATATCCATGAAAACCTGGATGAACTTAGAGGCAAAAAGGAAAGCTGGTCTTGATGAGTTAAAATTGTGACAGTGGAAACATAAACTCTGGGAAGTCTGAGCTTCTCCTGAAAAACAGCTTTCTTCCATTTTGTGACTGTAGGGTTCTTGTCTTTATCCTGAGTGAGCTCATTAGTTAGGTTTTTATTAAAGATGGCACATTGGCAGTGCACACAGCTGGCTATGTTGGTACTAACTGAATCATCTGCTCACCATCTGTACATCTCACTTCTGCCTCTCAGTTTCTTATTCCTTGGCTTTCTAAAACATCTGTTTTATATATGCCATCCTTTGTGTCTGAGAAGAGCACTGGGTGAAACCTGCCTCTGAAGTTACAGTAGTGAAACTTCTCCCTTCTTCCCCTTTCTACAAAACATTCCCCACCTGATGAAATACTGGATTAGTCCCAATATAAGAAATCCATAGTATATAGCCCATAACCCTCACATCTCTTAGGTCTTTCTCTTTTATCCCATGTATGTACTTTATCAATCAATTTTAACACATATTTATTGTGTTTACTATGTGTCAAGTACTGTTCTAGACAAAGAATATATAAAGATAAGAGTAAGATGTTTCCTGCCTTTGAGCCTCTCACATGACATGGTGGATTACTTGTTAACAGATAAAAACATTCAACATTTATTTGTGAAACATATGCAGTAGGGTGGGTATTAGCAATTGGTGGGACTGGTTAAGGTCCTGTTGCTCACTCAGTATTCCTATCCCATCTCCTAGACTATTTCGAATGAGGTTGCACTATCAAGGAAAAGCCACCAGCTTACCTGTGAACCCACCTGGCAAGTTCATCACCCCTTCCTCTTTCCAGTGCTGTGGAGATTACCTCTTCAGGCTGCATAAGTTTGCTCAGGCCTCAACAGCCATTTTGCCCACAGCCTTTCAGGAATAAAAGCCTAGCAGTGTGGCAGTTCAGAGGTATCCATTTTGCTACTAGAGTTTTCATTACCAGTAGTATATCTCAAGGAAGCCATCCAGAAGAAAAAAATCCCCAAATACTCCAAAGTGTTGATAGTAGCACTTTTGTATTAATTAAATACTAATTAGTTAACTAAATTAACTAGTTTATATTAACTATTAGCATTGTATTAACTAAGAAGTGGAAAGAAATAAAATACCCATCAGTTGAAGTCTATCTAAACAACCTGTTACACAAAAATAGTGGAATATTACTATGCTCTAAGAAATTATGTGATGAACACAGAGAAGCATAAAAAGATCTTTATAAACTGATGTTGAATAAAGGAAGTAGAACCAAGAAAACAATATGCACAATAACTTTGTTTTTGTTGAGTTGTTGCAGTCATGTCTGACTCTCTGTGACTCCATTTAGCAGTTTGAAAGTTTTTTTGGCAAAGATGGATTTGGCATTTCCTTCTCCAGCTCGTTTTACAGATGAGGAACTGACAGATGAGGGTAAAGTGACTTGCCTAGGATCACACAGCTATTAAGTGTCAGTTCAAATTTGAACTCAAAGTCCTTCTAACTCCAGGTCAAGTGCTCTATCCATCGCACCACCTAGCCCTACACAATAACTACAACAATGGAGAGAACACCTGCCTATTAGAAAAAAAAACCAAAAGTAAAACTGACAAAATTATAAAAATTGAACTGAACTGGAATGAAGAAACGTAAGAAATACTCCTCCCCACCTAAACCTACCCATAGTGGAGGTGAGAGGTCCCAGGTGTTCAATAGATCAATTAGTTGTGTTGACTTTTTTCCCTTCTATCAAGAAAATTATCTTATGGAATGGATCTCAGGGTGGGGAAAGGGTAAAAGGGATTCTGTAGTGATATAAAAAAATACAGAAATTATCAATAAAATTTTTTTTAAAAAACTGCACTAGAGTTTTGAATCAATATGTATATAAATACTGGTATTTGTAGAAACATGGAAAAACAGAAAGAGAGACAGAGAAAGGTAGGGAAGGAGAGAGACAGAGAGAGACGGAGGGATTGGATAGAATACAAAGTGTGGGAAGGAATATGATGTCCAATGAGACTGGAAAGATATGTTGACATGTTGGAATTAGGTTCTGAAGAACTTTAAGAACTAAGCAAAGGAGTTTCTGTTCTATTCTGGAAACAATAGAGAGCCAGTGGGGTTTATTGAGTAAGGTCCCTGGGATACACTTGTGTTTAAGGAAAATCAATTCATCAGCCATGTGTTGAAAGGATTGGTGTGAGGAGAGACTTGAGGCAGGCACTCAAGAGTCTACGATACTGATCTGGGTGAGAGGTACTGGGTTCTGAACTCAGATGGCAGTTATAAAGAGTAGGGAGAAGGATGTTGAAAAACCCATGGGCAAGTCCCTTAGCCTCTATGAACCCCAGACAATGCCAAGACAATAGTTGATAGAGGGATGGCAGACAGTGGTTGTAGTCCCCACATTGATGAACTCACAGGACCCTGACTCATGCACTTGATCACATTTTCACTTGCAATAGTTTTAAATGATTTGTATACATGTAAAATGTGAGCTCCCAAACCACAGGCACTGTGTCATCCTCGTGTCTGTATCTCCAGGACCTTCCTTAACAGTGCAAAGTGGATGTTTGATGATGAATTAACTGAGGCATCCAGGTCCAAATGAGGTAGCTTCTCTATCATTGGTGATGAAAGCAGTTTGCTGTAGAAAAATTTACAGCTTTGTGACAGTTTTCATCTGCTTATTGTCTTCCTTCAAGTCTCTTCTACAGATGATCTTTGGATGATTTGGATTAGTTGAATTTCACATCATCTTTTTGTCGGACTTGTATTCTTGGTTGCTTTTCATTGTTTCAAGCAGGGATAGCTCTTGAAATCTACTCTCATAATCCACAGCAATATTTTACAAATAAATATATTCAGCAACCGTAGTCTTAGCTGCCATGTTGTCATTCCTCACTAGTAGAACAGGTGTTTGTACAAAATGGCAAAAATTCGCATAAGTTTCTTTTCCTTTATCTATTTTGAAGGCACCTTGTCAGCTTGCCATAAGACAGACTGAAGCCATCATAATTGTTCACATTGTTTTTCTCATCTTTTTGTTTGGTATTGGTATTTGCCATCATCCTAATGCCCAGATACATAGACAGATGATTCTTAAATAGTGTTTACATTAGAATAACTACCACATGTGCACAGTTTCATTTTTGTGGGATCCTCCCCTGAGCCCTACATAGTACCCTAGACACCCTATCCTACTTATAGCTCTATAATCAATGGCCAAGAATAATTTTTAAAGTTGCAATTGTATCTATGACCAACATGTAGTTTCCCATATTTACGTATGTGAGATATAAGTGAGTCCAGTTCCCTCATTTTATAGAGGGGGTCTCAGTTTCCTTATGTGTGAAATGAGAAGGTTGGACCAAATAGCCTTTGAGGTCCACTGCAGCTGTAAATACATGATCCTATGATTGACCTGCAGAGGGATTAAGGAGCTGTCCCATGTCATACAACTGGGAAGTATCACTTGAGTTCAGACTCTGGCTCTAAATACTGTACTTTCTAAAATATTATGTGTCTGGATTGTTCTAAATAGCTACAGAAATTCTACTTCAAAGTCTTTTGAAATCAAATGCTTTCTCTCTATATTGCTTCTCTGAACCTTGACTAACAAGGGCAAAGTCTGCTCTAATTTTAGATCCAATTAGTACCATTCAAAATATAGTTTTCAGAATCTGTCAATCTTTTGTCGGTTATCACCTCATTGCCTGTGATGAGCCATTCTTACCCAGCTTCCATACAAACTGCACCCACACAAAGAGGTAAAATCAATATCTCCCAAACAAAAGCAATGTCTAAGGATGGCAAAGTTCTCAGAAAATGAAAACAGAAAATAGAAAAACAAGTTCTATTACTTATCAACCCCCCTTAATAGGACAACTGATAGTCTCCAGAGTTCCAGATAGTCAGTTTTTCAACTGATGATGACAAGTAGTTCCTGATCAATTACTTGACAGTTAGTCAACAAGCATTTATTAAGCATATACTAGGTGCCCAGCACTGTGCTAAATAGTAAGGATATGGGAAATTTCTTTTTTTTAATTTTAAACATATATTAGCATTTTAATAGATCTTTAGTATTTTGCATGCATCATCTCATTTGATGACTTAGCAGACAGTCTTTGAGAGATGCTGCTGCTAAAGAGTTCTGACATTGTGTAATCCTAGCTGTACAGAGTCCTTGTGTAAATGCTCCAGGTGATTCTGGGTTCTCATGGGTTGCTCCAGAAGAATATGAGCCTGGATAGGTAGTACCAAGCTGGCAAAACTCCAAGTGTGCTCCCATGACACCCTGTGGATTCGTCATCCAAGGAACAGTGTTGCTATGGTTATCACCACTTCAGTCATAGGATATGACATCATCATCATCATCCTGTTTGTCTCTGAAATAACTACCCCTGGGACCCTGCTGTCCTGATTGCTGAGTCACTGGCATGGCTTGCTCCATTGGGTCAGCTTCAGTCAAGCTTTGCTGTGTTCCCTTCCTAGCCATATGCCTTCCCGTTGGTACCATCCTCTGGATTCACCTGCCTCCTCAATGCTCCATCCTTTTCCTCTTTGTGAAGTATTATCAAATCAATACTGCCCCTGCTAGCGGAAAAGGTGTGTGAATCTCTACTCCAGTATGGCTCCACTCATCATCTCCTCACTTTCCAAACTAAAATGTCCCTCCCTGGTCAACATCCTCAGTTTGCATTTCCCCTTTTTTATGTTTATTCATTTATTTTTAGTTTTCAACATTCATTTCCACAATATTTTGAATTCCAAATTTTCCCCCCATCTCTCCCCTCCCCCAACTCATATGCCTTGCATTCTGATTACCCCTTCCTTCAGTGTGCCCTCCCTTCTATCACACCCCTCCCTTCCCTTATCCCCATCTTCTCTCTTTTCTTGTAGGGCAAGATAGATTTCTATACTCCATTACCTGTATTTCTTATTTTCCAGTCGTATGCAAAAACAATTCTCAACGTTTGTTCTTAATACTTTCAATTCAAACTTCTCTACCTTCTCCCCTCCCCACACATCCCCACTGAGAAGGTAAGCAATTCAATACAGGCTATATATGTGTAGTTTTGCAAAAGACTTCCATAATAGTCATATTGTGCAAGATTAACTGTATTTTCCTCCATCCTCTCCTTCCCACCATTTATTCTATTCTTTCTTTTAACCTTGTCCCACCCCAAAAGTGTTTACTTCTAATTACTCCCTACTCCTATTTGCCCTTCCTTCTATCATCCCCCTCACCCCACTTGTCCCCTTCTCCCCTACTCCCTGTAGTGTAAGATAGATTTTTATACTAAATTGAGTGAGCATGTTATTCCCTCCTTAAGCCATATGTGAAGAGAATAAGCTTTACTTTTTCCCTCTCATATTCTCCCTTTTCTCCTCCATTGAAAAAGGTTTTTCTTGCCTCTTTTATGAGAGATAATGTGTCCCATTACATGTTTCCTTTTCTCCTTCCAATATATTCCTCTCTCACCCCTTAATTTTAATTTTTTTAGGTATCATTCCTTCTTTTTCAATTCACCCTGTGCTCTCTGTCTATTATATATGTATGCATATGTGTGTGTATGTGTATAATCCCTCCAACTACCCAAATATTGAGAAAAGTCTCAGGAGTTACAAATATTATCTTTCCATGTAGGAATGTAAACATTTCAAGCAGCAGACTAAGAAGGAAGAGCATTCCTGGTACAGGAGGCAGACAGAAAAGAGAATCAGGCTATAAGTGTTGTATTCATGAAATAGCAAGGTCACCAGCGTAGCTAGATTATACAGTGTTTGTCAGGGAATGAAGAGGAAGGAAAATGGAAGGATAGACAGGGGCTAGGTTATAAATAGCCTTAAATGCTAAACAAAACATTTTTTCATTTCATTCTGGAAGTAATAGGGAGCCAGTGAAATTTGTTGAGTAAGGGAATGATATGGTTAGATATCATATTCCTGTGCTTTAGGAAGATCATTCTTGACTGCTAAGGGAGAAAGGATTGTAGTGGGGAGAAAATTAAGGCAAGGATGTGAAGTAGAAGGCTATTTCAATAGTTCAAGCAAGGGGCAATAAAGGTCAGTACCAGGTTGTGGCTGTAAAGAGAGGAGTCTGATGTGAAGGATGTTATGAAGGTGTTTGTTGTAGTTCTTTATGTCATTTTCAGTGATGTCTCCCCACCTGGGGTTTTCTTGACAAACATTCTGGAGTGGATTTCCATTTCTTTCTCCAGCTCATTTTACATATGAGGAAATTAAAGCAAACAGAGTTAAGTGACTTGCCCTGTGTCACAAAGCTATGAAGTGTCTGAGGCCAGATCTGAAGTTAAATCCTCCTGACCTCAGGCCTGGCTTTCTATCTACTGAGCTACCTAGTTGCTCTTATGAAGGTAAACATTGTAATATGAAGGTAGACACTGTAATATTTAGCAACTGTTTGAACTTGTGAGGTGAATAAAAATGGGGAGTCAAGGATGACGATTTGGTTGTGAGCCTCCACGAATGGAAGGACAAGGCACTCTCGATAGTAGTAGAGACTTTGGGAAGAGAGGAGGGCTTGGGGGGAAAGAAAATGAATTCAATTTTGGAATGTTGAACTTAAGATGACCAAAAGGCAAAAGGAGCTTCATTAGGAATGGAGTTCAGGAGAGAGACTAGTGGTGAAGAGGGTAATATAGTCCTAGGAATCCTCCACATCATGAAAATGCAGAACTCAGGGAAGCTTATGTGATTGCCAACAAGTTCATAAAAAGAGGACAGAGGAGGGCCCAGGACATAGCTTCAGGGGACACCTGTGCTTAAGGAATGTGACCCAGATGAAGATCCAGAAAAAGCACCCTGAGGGGCTTCAATGCAGGTAGAGAGAGAGCCAGGGGAGAGTAGTGTGATGAAAACTTAGAAAGAAGATAGTGTTTTGCAAAATTGAGAATGCATGCATATATATGTATAGATATGTATGTATATGTATGTTTAGATAGATATACACTTACATGCATATGAAAATACATGTGTACATATTAACATTTATGTATGTGCTGTATCCCCTGATGCCCCGATAGAATGTAAGTTCCTGGAAGATAGGACCTGGCTCACTTTTGTCTTTGAAACCACTCACTAACATGCTGCCCAGTGTCAAACTGGGTGTCTACACCAGTATCAAGCTGAAATAGAAATTGGAGGTAGCGCACCGTACATGAGGATCTCTGCAAGCCACAGGTTGATATATAAAACCACATATTAACATTATCTATACTTTATTGAATTTATTTTTTATTACATATTTCCCAATGACATTTTCATTTGGTTCAGGCAGCACTCTAGAATGTTGTGAGTGCTGGATCTAGAGTCAGGAAGACTTGAGTTTATATCTGACCTCAGATAATTACTCATGGTTGACCCTGGACAAGTCACTTCATCTCTATTTGCCTCAATATCCTCAACTGTCAAATGGAGATAATACCAGTACCTAGCTTGAAGGACTGTTGTGAGGATAAAATGAAATATTTGTAAAGCACTTAGCACTGGTATACAGTAAGTGCTCTATAAATGCATTATAATTGTTGTTGTCATCACAATAAATATGGAATTGTTTTCATTCAATCATTTAACTGGGCAGCATGTACTAATCATTTACTATGTGCTAGGCAAGACTATGGCTAGGTGCTAGAGATACAGACTTGAATCAAAAGAGTCATGTAGAGATAAGCATGGTCAAACCAAGTTGCTATTGTCTTTGGCTTGTCTGGGCACCCCCTATCTTAGCCAGGACAAAAGATGCAGCAGGGTCCATGCTTTCTCCAAGCTCTCTGTTCTCAAAGATTCAAGCAGATCTCTCCAGGTCAGGCTAATTACCATAAAGCTGAAGCCCATGAGAGTTGCAGGGGGACCTATTTTTAAACTAGAATCTCTTCTTTGACAACCAATGGCTTCTGGTTAAACCTAATCAAGGAGAATGAGTCAAATTCCATCCACCTGTTTCCCTGGTCCAGCTCAAATCAAGAAAACGTGAACATCCCCAATTCTGAGCAAACGAGCCTTAGTGATTAATCGAAATTTCCTTAAAATACCATTAGTCCCCTAATGGAAACACACCAAGTTCCACCAAAGAGGGAATTCAGGGCAACTTCATCTCATGGGGCTCAATTATTTCTAAATTTATTTTTAAATAAATGAGACCTTCTTAAACCATTTATCACCATGGCAACCAAGCAGCCCTGGAGTTGGTGGGAGCTTTACCTCCTTTCACATTTCAAAATAAGCTTGTTACTAGTGACTTGGGGAAAGGAATAGTATAGTAGACAATAAATTAGGGGATATACTGAGTTTAAAAGGCATCATAGTAAAATTATTTTTATAGAGCGGAAGAGAGCATGAAGACGTATAGCCTTGTTTTGGGAGAGATATCTCCCATTATTAGCAATTAGTTGTACCCAACCATTAGTCTTCTACAAAGGATCAGCGACAGAAAGGGGAGGTCTCAGTCTGGAAGCCATCGCCACTAACACCGATAGTAACCCATCTGTGACAGTAGGTAGGTTCTAGGGAGCTTCCTAAGGGGCGAGGAAACTAAGAATTTAAGAATAATCATGGCACATAGAAAACATATCCAATCGGGATTCAGAGGTCCTGGGTTTGAATCCTGTCAGTACTTGCTACCTGGTAAAGTCAAGATCCCATTTATTTAAACATGAATTTACAAATAATTGAGCCCCAAGAGAGAAAATGGCTCTGAAGCCTCTCTTTTATGGGGCTTAAGGTGTTTCATTTAGGAGAGTGGGCAAGACACTTCACCTCTCTGGTGCTCAGTTGCTCCATCTGTAAGATTGTGGGTGTGACTTTAATGACCTCAAATTTCTTCTCCAGCTCTAGGCTATGATTTGATGAACCTATGATTTTACCAGAGTCACACAGCTATTAATGAAGGGTTGGAGGCACCCTGTGAACCTAAGACTTCAAGATTCCATACCAAGTATTCTAGCTATTACCTCCCACTGCCTCTAGAATTGACCATGGTCAAGCGGCAGAGGGAACACTTCTCCTTATAATGTAGAAATTAAAATGTTGAGGACTTTGCTTCACCCCATCACCTTGCCCGGCAGAATCATTGGGTTCCATTTGGTTTGCACTGAGGCTCCATGACATTGTAGAAAGGATACTGAAAGGAGATGTACAAAGCTAGCTGGATGGACTTAATTCAGCCTCTTAAACAGTCTAAATCTCAACTTCCTCATCAGTAAAATGAGAGGGCCAAATTAGATGACCATTAGAGTTCTTCCCCTTTTATATTACATTCTTCAAATACAAGATGAAAACATATCCAGAACCCTTTCATTCCTTTGTTTAGTAGTCATCGTTGTTGTAGTAGCAATGTTATTATTTAAATAGCTCTCTAAGGTTTACACAGTGCTTTGCATATATTGTCTTATTTCTCCTCAAAAGAATACTGTTGTGTAGATCTTCATCTTCTACTTATTGTACAGATAAGGATGCTAGCATGGAAAAGTTAAGTGACTTTCCAGGGTTGTGCAGCTAGTTAGAATCTGAGAAAGAATTTAAAGTCATGTCTTCCTAAATCTAAATTCAACATTCTAGCCACTGCACCACCTAGCTGCCTACCTCTCTAGTATCTGTGACATGTCTGCCTTTCTCATTTGGGGTGGCAAGTTCATTAAAGAGTCAGAGTTCAGACTTTAACTGAGTTCTTCCTGGTTCAAAATAGGTTCTCTATCCACTCTACCATGTTGTAGTTATTGTTGAGTCATTTTTCTGTACACCTGACTCTTCCTGAACCTATTTGGGAATTTGTTGGCAAAGATACTGGAGTGGGTTGCATTTCCTTCTCAAGCTTATTTTACAGATGGGGAAACCAAGGCAAACAGGATTAAAGTGATTTGCCCAGGGTCACACAGCTAACAAGTGTCAGAGGCTAGATTTGAACTCACAGAGAGGAGTATCCCTGACTCTTCCACTATACCACTTCATTGCTCCATGATTAACCCTCACCAACTATAACATGTAGCCTTGGCCAAATCATTTACTCTTCTGGAACTTCATTTTCTTCCTATGTAAATTGAGTGGGCTGGCCTAAATGGTTTGAGGTCCCTTCCAGCTTGACATCTATGATGTTTGAGTTAATCTCTACTATCAAGGCACAGATGTCAACTAGCAGTGCCCTTCCTGAAAGCCAGAAACACCAGCATCCATGAGTCATTGTAGGTTAGAGATACATGATTCCTGATAACTGGGGACAAAAACACATTATATTGACCTATCACCTGGGATGAAGAGTCACAATCAGGGTCTTTTCCCCAACTGACCCAAAGCTTGGGGAGAGGTTTTTATGCCTGAGAGGGCAGCGAGATGGGAATTGTGCCTGTTGGTGGTCTAGGAGCTTCATCACCTGTGGAGGGAAAATAGGAATCACAAGCATTTCACATCATTTGATGGATTTAGAAATCATCCAGCCACCCGGGGGTCTATTAGAAAGTCCCCAATCCCCATACAAGGGCAGTATAAACCAGATGGTCTCATCCACTTTTATAACAAAAACTAATTATCCTTAGATAAGAGACCCTGCAGGATTGTCTACTGGGGCAGCGAGGTGGCACTGCAGTGGATAGAATGCCGGGCCTAGAGTCAGGAAGACTCGTCTTCATGGATTCAAACCCGGCCTCAGACAGTTTGGCAAGTCACCTAAACTTGCTTCAGTTTCTTCATCTGCAAAATAAGCTTGAGAAAGAAATGGCAAAGCCTTCCAGCATCTTCGCCAAGAAAAGCCAAAATGGCGTCATGAAGAGTTGGACATGACTGAAAAATGACTGAAAAAGGAACAAGTTATATCTTTAAGGACTGCCTTCATAATGGTAAAAGCATTTGATCACTTTCCCTTGTCTTCTGCCCTTGGATAGGGAATGGTTTCTTATTCTGATAATAGATCCTGCCCCTTGCATTCAAAATTATGCTCCTTTTCCCCCTTGGTTGATTCCTGTCTTTCTCTACCTCTCTTTCCCCTGTGAGATGCTTTACTTATTTGTTATAAGTTTTTGCAGAACCCTGGTGATGAGTTGTTTACTCTCATTGGGTCTGAAATTATAAAATCTAAATCTGTAGCCCAGGAATCTATACCTGCTTTCAGTGACAACAGATTCCATAGCATGCTAAGAAATCTCTTTCTTTCCATTTGGTCTCCTATCTTTCCTACAGTCATCTGACTCTGTATGATTGGGATCCTTCTCTCCAAAAGTTGAGAGAATTTCTCAGCACACCACTAGAACTATTTTTTGGAGGATATCTATGGGGGAGAGTAGAGCTAGGGAAACCCATTTCCCGGGAAATGGTAACAAAAGCAGAGCAGGAAAACATCAGACCTGATTTTCTCTTCTCAGAGACTGTCAAGGAGGAATACAACCCCAGAATGCATGGTATCTGCCTGCCATGCTGGGGTTTTGGAGGTCATCAGAAATCAGGTCTTTTGGGCTGATTCACAGGTCAATAACTCTACATCTGCCCTCCTCTCCCCACATAGAGGTCTCTGTGAGAGGGGGCTGCTTGAATAAGAAAAAAGTTCATGAAACGGTATAAAATCAAACATCCTATGAAGAAACAGTAGATCAATGGAGGAGTGCAAAAAAGAATAGATTAAATATAATACAGAAAACTCTGGACAGTTATGGGTATGTTTGATGTAAGAAAAGATAGATGATGGGTTCAAAATGATGATTATTTGGGTATAAGCATTTTTAATGAAAGGAAGGGAATAACAATTCAATCGATAATCATTTAGTAAACCAAACATTTCTTTAAACACCTATTATGTGCCAGACATTGTGCTAAGTGCTGGTGATACAAAAAGAGTCAAAAGATGGACCCTGTCCTCAAGGAGATTACAGTCTAATTGGAGAAACAACAAACACACATGTACAAACAAGCTATACCCACAAACACATGTGGGTATGTGTGTGTGTGCTTGTGTGTGCATGTGTATTAAGTGGGAAATAATTGAAAGAGAAGGAACTAGAATATAATTGAACTAGAAATACCATCATAAGCTGAGAAGAGAGGAAAACTGGAGACATGTGACCATGGGGAAGACATTTAACCTCTAGAGTTCAATTTCCTCCTATGAAAAAAACAAGCGAATTTGCCTTGAAGGTCTCTGAAGTCACTTCCAGATCTTAAGTCTATGACCCTTCAGCACTTAGCACAGTGCTTGACACATAATACATTCTTAAGAGATGCTTATTGACTCACTGATTGATTCCATGGACCTAAGAAAAGTAAGAAATGAGGGGCAGTGATGAAATCAATCAATTAACCAGAATTTATTAAGTACCTACTCTGCTCCAGGGTCTGTGTTAGGCTCTGAGACTACAAAGACAAAAGAAAAAATCATCCTTGATCTTAAGAAACTTTTATTATAGCAAAGGAGGGCACATAGCATGCTGAAGAATATACTAAGTTTGGAATCCGTAAGACCAGGGTTCAGATCTTTTGTAACAGTGAATGTTGGCCATATCATCCAATGCCTCTGAAGTTCCATTTGGGCACAATGGATAGCATGTAGGGCCTGGAGTCATGAAGACTCTCTTGATGAGTTCAAATCTGACCTTAGACATTTACTAGCTGTGTGACCTGGGCAAGGCACTTCACTCTGTTTATCTCAGTTTCCTTATCTGTAAAATGGACTGAAGAAGGAAATAGTAAGTCCTTTCAGTATCTCTGCCAAAAAAAAAACCCAAATGGCATCATGAACAGTCAGAACAACTGAACAGCAGAATCTCCATCTCCCCATCTGTACAATGAGGGCCATGCTGTGGCCTAGAATTCAAGATGACCTTTAGGTCTCTAAGATATGTTGCAGCTCTATATTTATGTTCCTGAGTGTATATAAAATTACACTCAGAATTAAGGCCAATACAATATAATTAGGGAAGGGGGCCTCTAGCAGCTAGGGGCAGATATGCAGAAGGCAGTAGTTTTGAAGGGAATCTTTCTAAGGCTTCCCAGGAGAGGGAGCCAATGAGAGCTTTGAGAAAGGGGAGGGACTTTTCAGGGCAGATGGAGGTTGAATCCCGCTCCAGGAATGTGACGTCAGGACAGCACTTTGGCAAGACCATTTGTACTGTTCAATGGAGCAGGACTGGAAGGTCTAAAGCCAGGAGTGGGGATGGACAGCAGCCTCTTTTGTATCACAGCTGGTCATGGTGAATAGAATGGAGCCATCCCTATCTTCCTGAGATGCTTTCCTATGCTGATTTGAAAACTTTGGCCTCTCTCCAGTCTAGCAGAGGGTTATTTACAGAACTGTATCTCACGTAGAGAAAGCTCGAGGGAGTTCACACTTGCCTCTATCCTAAGCTCTGCTCTGTCTTTATGCCTTTAGTCACCAGGCTTACTTTCTCCTCCTTTGTCAGTCTGTTTCTTCCTGGGAAATGCTCCTGGGAAAAGTGAGACTTGGCCCTCACCTTCTGAGAAAGCTGAGCTCCCTCAAAGGGCTAAGGTTGCCTGTCTGTCTTGGATGAGTCTGGGGGGTTTCTCAGGCAGTTTTGAGCTGCTCAAGTGTCTGGGATTGGCAGCCAGCTGTGAGAGCTCCCATTAGAATAGCATATCGGCTCAGATTAGAGAGTTGGTTTCTGACGTCTTGCCTGTCCTTGGCAATTAAAAGAATAAACAAGAAACAGTGTAAGTATCACTGGCTCAAGAATGAGAAGAAATGAGTTCAAACCCCACCTCTGAGGCTTACTTTCTGTATGACCTTGGACAAATCCTGCGACCTCGGTGGGCCTTATTATCCCCTTCTATACACTATGTTGGTTGTTGTCCTTCCTTCTCGAAGAGGACCAAAATGACATCACCATGATAAAGTGAAGTTTCAGTGTGTTCGACTGTGGCTGATCAGACCAATACGAGCTCAGAATGCTCTACCACAGGTTGTGCACAGATTGTATGAATTTGGGGGGTGGATGTTCCAAATTTGTGCATCCTGTGTTTATTTTGTGCTGTCTCCATTCTGCTTTGCTCATAGAGCACAGCACCCTTTCTGATATGGGCATGCCATGCTGAGTGGTCCAGTGCAGTGTCTCCCATGCTGCACAGTCAAATTCAAAGTTCCTGAGAGAGACCTTGAGAGTGTCCTTATGCCACTTCTTCTATCACCTGCCCCCATGTGAGCTCTCCATACAACAAAGGAGTTGGACACCATGACCTCTGAGGTCCCTCCCAGCTCTAAATGTATGATCTTAAGCCCCTAAATCACTTTATTTCCTTTTGCCACAGTTTCTTCATCTGTAAATTGAGGAAGTAGGACTAGCTTGTCTCCAGGGTACTTTTAAGTACAATTTTATGTCCATTAACTTTCCTATGCCTGAGTTTTGTTACCTATAAAATAAAATGATGGCTTCTGAGACCTCTTCCACCTCTAGAATCCAATTTCTCTGTTGTTGCAATGCTTCATCCCATACGTGAATTCAATGAAACAGTAAACATTTATCAAGCACTTGAGAATATATAAGATATTGTGTGAGATATTGGGAGATAGAGAGGCCCAACCAAAATGGCCCCTGCCCTCAAGAAGTTTACCATCTACAGTGTGAACTATTCTAAGCAAAGGGACTGAGGGTGACCAGATACAGCCAAACAGGTAGTAGTATTATTTCTGAATTGCCATCCTCAGATCCCCATCCCAAACATTTTAGAAATTAATCTGTCTTGCTGGGCTTGGCTTATACGTTCAAATTGCAGCTGCCACTCATGGGACCAACCCCAGATCTGATTGGTAAGTGGACTTGTTTGTGCCTTCTTAGGCATCCTGGGATTCCTCTCTGCCAGGTGTTCCCTTTATCAGTTCCCGAGATCATCATTGGCCTGACCATAGCTTGGAATTCCCAAGGTCAGGAAATCTAGTAGCCTTAGGAACCACAGGCTTATGTCATTAAGTCCAACTCATCTGCTCAGATCCTAGGCTCCATACCCAGTTCCTATTTAATTTATTTAATATTTATATTAAATATTAATATTATTTATAATATTATATAATAATTATATTATATATTAAATATTTGTTATATATTAAATATTTAATATGGTTAAACTATATTAAATCAAACTCTGAAGAAACACAATGACAAATATTCACTAAATTTATGTGGTGGCTTCTGGATTGTCTTGACATTGCCTCATGACACTCACAGAGCTTCAGAGTTTGGAAAGACATGGGGCCTCATTGATCTGGGCCCCCACTTAATGGAGAATCTTCCATACCATACCCAATGAATGATCATGTAGCCCTTGTCTGAAAACCTCCAAAAGAATGGAACTCACCCCTCCCAAGGTAGCCTGCTCCTTTTTAGCATAGCTCACATTAGAAGGCCTCCCCCCAAAAATGCATTTAAATTTGCTTCTTAACAACCTACCCTCACCCTCCAAAGTGCTCCTCGTTCTGTCCTCTGGGGCTAAACAGATCATGTCTGATCCTTCTCTGTGTGACAGCTCTTCAAACCCTTCAAGATGGTTGTCAGGGAAGGCTCAGATGTGCCACCAATGACACTCCACAAACTTTTCCAGCAGTGCAGCCAAATGAGCTCCCAAGTGTCTTTTTCATCACTTTATGGATGAGAGCTCTCTCTAAGAATGAGAAATAGCTAAATGGTTTTTTTCTTTATTTTAATGAGTTCAGTGGTTTCACCAAGATGTGCTAGGGCTCCATTGGGTAAAGTTAACTCCTTAGTGGAGCTGGCCCATGATGAAATTGAAAAGAACCCCTCTGCCATTCTCATATCCACCATTTAAGGCCCTTTCTGAGCTATGCTAGTAGACTCCTTGCCAGAAATGAATCCCCAAAAATCTCACTGGAAATGATAAAGACAGAGAGTCAATATGGTATATAGACAAATGAGTTTGCAGTCAAGAAGACCTAAGTTTGATGTGACCTTAGGAAAGTCATTTAATTTTTCTCAGCCTCAGTTTGTCCATCTGTAAAATGATGGACTCCAAAGTGCTTTCCAAGCTGTAAATCCATGATACTGTAATAAAGAACAGGGCTGCCTAAGGATTAGTGGGGTAGGTAGTCAGCTAAGGGGTACAATTTGAAGGATATCAGGCAGTTCAGACTTTTAAATGAAAACTAACTGGCAGGGAAAAAGAATCACAAACCAGGAACTCCATAAAGAAAGAAATCCAAGCTTACCATTCTGCTGTTACCTCCACAGAGATCCCCATACCACCCACCCCAGACATTAATGACTCTGGGCTGGGAGACTGTTGTTCATATTTCATTTTCGAAGATGACCGATGACCTCATGGGGTGATATTTTGACTTTCATGTGGATTGGATTTAAGTTAGCCAGAGTTGCTCAAAGACCTCAACTTCACTCTGTCTTCCAGAGTCATCAAAGTTCAGTGACAGAACAAAAGTCAAGAGGACTGGTGCTGGTCCAGGATGCAGTGGATGACCTTGGTATCTTTGATGTCTGACCAAGCTCTAAGTGTTCCACAGTGCCTGCCTGCCTCAGTTGCCTTCATGGCTGTTGGATCAAATTGTCATCTGCCCATTCCACTGGGAACATCTTCACATTCTTGGGGCAGCCTTCCCCTAACTGAGGCCTGTTGGTTACCCTTGACCTAGATTACTCCATCTGCTGAAAAGGTTTTATCGGGGTGTGGCTGCAGCTTCTTGGAGCCACAGGTGAGAGTTGAGTGGCAGAAAGAAAGCAAAAGTAGATGAGCAGCCCTGAAAAGAGTTCCACAAATGCTCATACCAGAGGTGCTAATCCTCCTTAAACACTCCTTACTCTCCATGCCTGGGAGATTAGACTGACAGGTGAAGAAAAACCAGCTCAATGGTTTCTGCTTGTGATTCCTAACAAATCTGGAGAAAGGGCCCTTAAAATGGTGCTTCTTGGGAATGAAATTTTCCATCATAATTCAACATATGGCCCAGAAACTTTTAGGATCTTTGGCACAGATCTCCCAATACTAATTTTGGAACGTTTACTTTTTTACTCAGTTTAAAGTTCTAATTTTCATCCCAGCCTCTTATCTCTGTGCCTAAACTTCTAGCATTCATAGTCCTTTGGGTATTAAGTACTTTTTGGTTGGTTATTTCAATAAACATTTCTTGTAAGCTTTGTCCATTTGGACATTTGGAGCAGTGGGAAGTACACACTGGCTTTGGAGACATAAAATCAAGATTCTAGAATATAAATGGCCCTTAGAGACCATCTAGCCTCATTATCTAATTTTACAGATGAAGAAACTGAGGCACAAGGCAGTAAATGACTTGCCCCATGTCACATAAGAAATAAAGAGTAGCAGCAGGATTTGAACTCAGGCCCTCTGCCTCTAGAAGTATTGGTGTTATGTCATTGATCTGAGTTCAGCTTCCTCCACTCATGTGGCCTTGTGACCTTGTGATGTTGATCAAGTCATTGTAACCTCACTTACCTGTAACATCAGAGAATTGGATTAGGAAACTTTTAAGTGTCTTTTGATAAAGTCAGTCAACAAGCATTTATTAAGTGCCTACTGTGTGCCAGTCACTGTGATAAGCTTCACGAATACAAAAAAAAAGACAAAAATATAGTCCCTGCCCTGAAGAAGCTCACTGACTAATGGAGTAGACAAAATGCAATTAACTACGTACAAATAAGGAATATATCCCATGTAAACAGGAAGGGGTCTCTGAGGGAAGGCACCAGCAATGAAAGGGACAGGACAGGCTGAGAACAGAAAGTGGCATTTGAGCATAGTCTTGAGGAAGGACAGGAGAGCCAGCAGACAGAGGTAAGGAATGAGAGTATTTCAGACCCAGGGACAACCAGAAAAAAGTCTCAGAGACTGGCGATGGAGTGGAGTGTGCAGGGCATAGCCAGGAGGCCAGGGTCAAAAATTGTACGGCATAAAAGGGAGTCAAATGTCAGTTGGCTGGAAAAGTAAAAAAACAAAACTTTGGATTGGAAAGGGCTGAAACGTCAAAGTGAGGATTTTATATTTGCTCCTGGAGGTAATAGGGAGCTTTGGGAGATTTCTAAATAGGGAGGTGACATTATCAGACTTGTATTTTAGGAAGATCCTTTTGACAACTGAGTGGAAGACAGACTGGAGGGAGGAAGGACCTGAGGTAGCAGGAACCACCAGAAGGCTCCTGCAATGGTCCAGGCACAAAGTAATGAGGGTCTGCACAAGGGGTGATGCTGGACATGTGGAGAGAAGGAGACACATACAAGAAATATTTCAGAAGCAGAAGCAAAAGTGATCTTTGAATTTCTGTGCAAGGTACTGCATGTAGCTTTTGAAGAAGACCCTTTGAAAACATAAATAGACCTAGCCATTGTGACCCTGTAAACCTTGCAGACTTGGTGAGGATTGCTTGGCCACCAACTAATAATAACAAGACCTTTAATAGGACATTTGGTCAAACAGGCATAGAACTCAAGGCAATGGGGAAGGGGAGAGGCGCAAAGACAGAAGCTTTCCCTGGCCCAGCCGTCCCAAAGGATGTGGGCAGCCGTGCGAAGTGGGCTGGCCCCTCAGTGGAGCCTTTCCAACAGACTTGGTGAGCACCTTAAGGATTTTTCAGGGGGTAATTTTTCTTTGGAAGCAGGTTAGACAAGAGGATCTCAAGGATTCCTTCCAGATCTGTACTTCAGAGTATAAGTGTGAATGGTTTGGGGATTTTTAAAAAATTACTTTTATTTATTTCACCAGCTATGTCCCAATTATAAATGTAAGCACATTCCAGTATTTTTGAAAATTTTGAGTTTTAAATACTCTTTCACCCTCCTCTACCCCTCCTCACTCCTTCAGAAGGCGAGTATTTTGATTTACTTTCATATATATACACGTGTGTGTAATTTATTAACATTCTTTTCTTTTTAAATTTTCAGATCCAAATGCTTTCCCTCACTCCCTACCATCCCTCACCCTCTTAGAATGCAAGGAAGATATCAATTATACATGTGAAGTCATGCAAAACGTATTTCCATATTAGCCATGTTTCCAACAAAAGCAAAAATAATAAAGAAGATGAGGAAGTTTTGCACTCAGTGTTCCCCAGTTGTCTCTCAGAGGTGGACATTTTTTCATCATGATTTCTTTGGAATAGTCTTGGATCATGATATTGAACAAAGTAGCCAAGTCTTTCATAGTTAATTATCACTGCAACATAACTGTTATTGTACACAATGATCTCCCAGTTCTCATTTCACTTTGCATCAGTTCATAGAGATCTTGCCATGTTTTTTTATTTTTTTCTTAAATCAACCCCCTCATCATTTCCCACAGCACAATGGTGTTGCATCGCAATCATATGCCACAGCTTGTTCAGTCATTCCCCATTTGATGAGATCCGCTCAATTTCTAATTCTTTGCCACCACAAAAAGAGCTGCTATAAATATTTGGGGGAAAGTAGGTGGGCCAGAAGACTCAACTTCCTGAGTTGAAATCTGGCCTTAGACATTTATTACCTACGTGAATCTGGACAATTCATTTACTCCTGTTTGTCTCTGTTTACTCATCTGTAAAATGAGTTGAAGAAGGTAATGGTAAACCACTTCAAGAAAACTCCAAATGGGGTCATGAAAAGTTGGACATGACTGAAACAACTGAACAACAAATAAATATTTCTGTACATACAGGTCCTTTTTTCTTTTTTCACTGATATCTTTGGGATATAGACCTAGTGCTATAGTCCTTTGGGTGTAGTTCCAAATTGTATTCCAGAATGATTCTATCAATTAACAATGCCACCAAAAGTTCAATAGATTAGTATTTTCCCCTCATCCACTCCAGCATTTGTCATTTCTGGTAGGTGTGAGATGATACTTCAGAGTTGTTTTAATTTGTCTTTTTCTCTTTTTTAACCTTGATTTAAAAAAATTAGTTTTCAGTTTTCAACAATCACTGCCATAAGTTTTAAATTTTCTCCCCCTCGTTTGCCCCTCCCTCTGAGAGGTGGCATGCAATCTTATATGTGTTCTACATATACATTCCTATTAAATACATTTTCACATTAGTCATGTTGCATAGAAGAATTAAAATGAATGGGAGAAATCATGACAAAAACAAAACCAAGCCAAAACATAACACAAGAGAAAATAGCCTACTTCATTCTGCATTCTGATTCCACAGGTCTTACTCTGGACATGGATGGCATTTTGCCTCAGGAGTCCTTTGGGAATGTTTTAGGTCTTTGCATTGCTGTGAAGGGTGAAGTCTGTCAGGAACAGTTCTCACACATTGTGTCTGTTACTGTATATAATGTTCTCCTGGTTCTGCTCATTTCACTCTGCATCAGTTCATATAAGTATTTCCAGGTTTTTCGGAAGTTTAACTGTTCATAATTTGTTATAGCAAAATAGTATTCCATTATATTCATTTGCCACAACTTATTTATCCATTTCCCAGTTGATGGACATTCTATCAATTTCCAGTACTTAGCTCCCAGAAGGAAAGCTGCCATAAATATTTTTGCACATATGGAACCTTTTCCCATATGTATGGTCTCTTTGGATACAGTCCTAGAAGCAATATTTCTGGATCAAAGGGTACGCACATTTTTGTAGCCTTTTGAGCATAGTTCCAAATTGTTCTCCAGAATGATCGGATCAGCTCTCAGTGCCACCAACAATGAGTGTTTCAACTCTCCCACATCTTTTCCAACATGCATCATTTTCCTGTTTTGTCACATTAACCAATGTGATTGGTGTGATGTGGTACCTCAGAGTTGTTTTGATTTCCATCACTCTAATCAATAGTGATTTAGAACATTTTTTTCATATGACTATAGGTATCTTTAATTTCTTCCTCTAAAAACTGCTTGTTCATATCCTTTGACCATTTATCATTTGGGGAATGAGTATATTCTTATAAATTTCACATAGTTCTCTTTATATTTTAGAAATGAGGCCTTTATCACAGACACTAGCTGCAAAAATTCTTTCCCAGTTTTCTGTTTTCCTCCTAATCTTCATTGCATTGAGTTTGTGCAAAAACTCTTCAATTTAATGTAATTCAAATTACCTATTTTGCACTTCATAATGTTCTCTACCTCTTTTTTGGTCATAAATTTCTCCATTCTCCATAAATCTGACAAATACACTATTCCTTGCTACCCTAATTTGTTTCTAGTATCAGCCTTTATACCTAGATCACATACCCATTTGGACTTTATTCTTGTATATGGTTTTAGGCATTCATCTATGCCAATTTTCTGCCACACTATTATCCAGTTTTCCCAGCAGGTTTTGTTAAACAGAGAGTTCTTATCCCCAAAGCTGGGGTTCCTTGGGTTTATCAAACAGGATACTGTTATATTCATTGATTACTGTCTTGAGTACCTAACCTATTCCACTGGTGTACCCCTCTATTTCATAGCCAGTATCAAGTGATTAGGATGATTGCTGCTTTGTAATACAATTTGAGAACTGGTAGGTCTAAAATTTCTTTTCATTAATTCCCTTGATATTCTGGATTTTTTGTTCTTCCAGATGAATTTTGATATTATTTTGTCTAGCTCTAGAAAATAATTTTTGGTAGTTTGATTGATATGGCACTAAGAAGTAAATTAGTTAAGATAGAATTGTCATTTTTATTTTATTGGCTTGGCCTATCCATGAGCAACTGATGTTTTTTCCAGTTACTTAGATCTGACTTTCTTTGTGCAAAAAGTGTTTTGTAATTGTGTTCACATAGTCTCTGGGTTTGTTTGGACAGGTAGATTCCCATATATTTCGTAGTGTCTCCTGTAACTTTAAATGGGATTTCTTTTTCTATCTCTTACTGATGGATTTTGTTAGTAATACATAGAAATGCAGATGATTATCTAGGTATATTTTGTAACCTGAAACTTTGCCAAGGTTGTTTATTATTTCAAGTAGCTTTTTGACTGGATTCTCTAGGATTCTCTAAGTATATCATATCGTCTGCAAAGAGTAATAACTTAGTTTCTTCTTTACCTAGTCTAATTCCTTCAATTTCTTTTCCATCTCTTATTGCTAAAGCTAACATTTCTAGTGCCATATTGAATAACAGTGGTGATAACAGACATCCTTGTTTCACCCCTGGTCTTATTGGAAATGCATCTAGCTTGTCCTCATTACTTACAATATTTGCTGATGGTTTTTGGTAGATAATACTTATTATTTCAAGGAAGGCTCCATTTATTTCTATGCTCTCCAGTGTTTTCAATAGGAATAGGTGTTGTATTTTGTCAAAAGCTTTTTTACGTTGATGGAGATAATCATATGATTTCTATTAGTTGTGTTGTTGATATGATCAATAATGCTGATAGTTTTCCTTATATTGAAGCAGCCTACATTCCTGGTATAAACACTACCTAATCAAAATGTATTATCCTTGTAATAAATTACTGTAACCTTTTTGATAATTTTTTATTTAAAAATTTTGCATCTATATTCATTAGGGAAATTAGCCTATAATTTTCTTTCTCTGTTTTAGCTCTTTCCAGTTTAGAGATCAGAACTGTATTTGTATCACAAAAAGAATTTTATAGGACTCCTTCTTCAACAATGTATCCAAATAATCTACACAGTATTTGAATTAACTGTTCTTTAAATATTTGATAATATTTAATTATAATTGTAATTCCATCTGGCTCTGGAGATTTTTTGGAACTCATTGATGACTTATTCAATTTCTTTTTAGATATGGGGTTATTCAAGTATTATAGTTCCTCTTCTGCTGATCTGGGCAGTTTATATTGTTTTTAAAATATTCATCCATTTTACTTATATTGTCAAATTTATGGGCATAAAGTTTGGCAAGTTAATTTTTAATTATTGTTTTAATTCCCTCCGTGTTGGAGGTGAGTTCTCCCTTTTCATCGTTGATATTGGTAATTTGGTTTTCTTCTTTCTTTTTTTTATCAAGTTGACTAAAGGTTTATCATTTGGGGTTTTTTTTTCACAAAATCAACTCGGTTTTATTTATTAGTTCAATAGTTTTATTAATCTCTCCTTTGGTTTTCAGTACCTCTAATTAGTTATTTACTTGGGATTTTCAATTTGTTCTTTTTCTACCATTTTCAGGTGCATGCTTAATTATTTGATCCTACCTTTCTCTATTTTGTTCATTCAATGATATAAAATTTCCCCTAAGAGCTACTTTCACAGCATCACATGAGTTTGGTAGGTGGCCTCATTACTGTCATTCTCTTGAATGAAGTTATTGTTTTATGCTCAATTTTGCTGAGTAATTGATCCTTGGTCATAGTCCAAGCTCCCTTGCCTTACAGAATGTCATATTCCAGTCCTTCTGATCTTTTAATGTAGAAGCTGCAAGGCCCTGGGTGATCCTGTGATATTTGAATTGTTTCTTTCTGACTGCCTGCAGTATTTTGTCCTTAACTTGATAATTCTGGAATTTAGCAACAATATTCCTTGATGTTTTCAGCTTGGTGTCTCTTTCATGAGGTGATCGGTGGATTCTTTCAATGACTATTTTACCCTCTGGACCTAGGACTTCAGGGCAGTTTTTCTTGATGATTTCTTGGAAGATATTGTCCAGGTTCTTTTGTTCATTATGACTTCCCAGCAAACCAATAATTCTTAGATTTTTCTCT
The DNA here is from genome assembly GCA_028658325.1 of Potorous gilbertii. Classification (NCBI taxonomy): domain Eukaryota; kingdom Metazoa; phylum Chordata; class Mammalia; order Diprotodontia; family Potoroidae; genus Potorous; species Potorous gilbertii. The sequence continues at coordinate 18,567,614 of CM053772.1, forward strand.
CCTGGATCTATTTTCCAGGTCAGTTATTTTTCCAATGTGACATTTTACATTTTTTTGTATTTTTTCATTCTTTAGATTCTGTTTGACTGATTCTTGATGTCTCATAGAGTCATTAGCTTCTACTTGTCTAATTCTAATTTTTAATAGATTGTTTTCTTCAGTTACCTTTTCCATCTCCTTTTCCATTTGCCTAATTATTCCTTTTAAGGACTTATTTTCTCTAGTTAGGTTTTGTACTTCATTCTCCATTTGTCCAATTTTCCTTTTTAAGGAGCTGTTCTATTCAGTGAATTCTCTTTTTCATATTTTTAAAATCATTGGTTAATTTTTTTCTTACCTCTCTAATTTGGCTTTTAAAATTCTTCTTGAGTTCTTCCAAGAATGATCTTTGGACTTGAGACTAGTTCATATTCTCTTTTGAGTTTTCAGATGTGAGTACAGTCTCAATGCTATCCCCATGTGAATTTTTGTTTTGGTTTTTGTCCCCATAGTAAGATTCTATCTTCTTTGGTTTTCTAGTTTGCTTCTTGCTCATGATGATTGCCTTTTTCGTGGCTTTTAAAGTGGATCTTTGCTTGTGGGGAATAGGGGACTCTGTTACATGTTTCTTTTGCTGAGACCTTGAGGCTTTGTGTGTTGTGGCCTCTAGTTCTTTTGGTTAGAAGCTAGGGTGCTGCTGCTTACCTAGTGCTGATCTGGCTGGTGTGCCATGGCAGAGACCAACTGAAGTCTCTCTGAGTTACCATGGGGTTACCCTGAAATACACTGCATTGGGTGTGGGGGAAGGGTGGTCTGGCTACAGGTGGTTTCCTCTTCCCCTGAGCTAGAGGACAGGCAGGTTCAGTGGCTGGTGAACTCCTGTCTTTGCTGGTGTCTGCCCGAATCCCCTGGCTGTGCTATGGCACGACTGGAGTCCTGGTGTTGGGCCTTATGGGCTCTACCCCACTAGAGTTCAGGCTCTCCTCCTAGTTCATTGAAGTGGGTTGTCTGGGACATCTCCCATGCTGCAAAGGTCCCCTTCAGTCACAGCAAGAAGGATTCTCCTTGACGATCTCCCTAGCCTCCCAAGCTAAGGGACTATTTACCCCTTCAGCTGATGTCACTATTCCAGAATTTTTCCTGGGCAGTACTTTTTGGATTTTTCAAGGTCAACAAGGGGAGGGTGAGAGCACTTAAAGTTTACTCCACCATCTTAGTTCCTGGAACTTCAGGTAGGTGATTTACAGGCATTTAATCTGTGGACTGATTGTCTCAGGAGTGGCTGCTGCTATTATCAGGGGACTTGCACTTCTCTGTCACTCAGTTCCTTCAGATTCCGTTCCTGTACTGATATATTTGAGGATTCGCTTTGCTGCTTCTTCCTCAGTTTGCCCCAGTAGTTCCTTCTCTGCTCTGCTATGGTGGAGTCTGTGCTGGTGCAGCCTGTGCATTTGACACTCTCCTAGCCCCAGGTAACAGACCCTTACCCATCAACCTTCTGGGCTGTCCTGGGCTGGAAATCTGATACACTCTATCTCCTAATGGATTCTGACCCTAAAATTTGCTCATATTCTCTTTTGAAAGGTATCTGAAGGAATTTGTGGTAGAACTAAGGTGAGCCTGTGCTCTCACTCTGTCATCTTGGCTCCAGTGTGCCTAATCTGTCTTTTTCTAATCAATAGTGATTTAGAACATTTTCTTTCATGTGCCTGTAGATAGCTTTGATTTCTTCTTCTGAAAACTGCCTGTTCATATCCTTTACCCATTTATCAATTGGGCAATCACCCTTATTTTTTATAAATTTGACTCAGTTGCATACTCAGAGCATATATTTGAGAAATGAGGTCTTTACCAGAAAAAGTTACTCTCAGTTTTTTTTTTCTTATATTACTTCATTTTCTATGGTACCTTTTAACAAAGTATAGTTTCCCTAATTACCTCTTTAATTAAGTCTATTTGTTTTCACTTTGTCTGATATCATAATTGTTATCCCAGTCTTCCCAAATTAAGCTAAAGCTTTTTAGAGTTTGTGCCAGCCCATTATTTTTACATCGAGTGTGTCTCTGGTAAATTTGTTCTCGGATTCTGGTTTCCTTTCTGGTCCGCTCTCTGCTTGTATTTTCTGAGTGAGCTCATCCTATTCATGTTCATGGTTGTGATTACTAACTGTGTATTTCCTTCTATTACATTATTTTCTGAGTCATCCTCTCTCTCTCTCTCTCTCTCTCTCTCTCTCTCTCTCTCTCTCTCTCTTGAATCCTGTCCCTCTGCAAAAGTCTCTTTTGCTTCTAATCACTGCTTGCCTTAACCTGATCTTTCCATTATCATCCCCCTACTTTTTTTAATCCCCTTCCCTCTTATTTCCCTGTTGAGTAAGTTACATTTCCATAGACAACTGAACCTGTTTATATATTCTTTCTTCTTTGAATTGATTCCACTGAGAAAGAGATTCAAACATTGCCTGCACCAACATCCCCATTTCTCCATTCTCAAAGATCTCCCTTCCATGCCCCTTTTACATGAAAAAATTGTCCCCAATTCTGCTTCCTCCTCTCTCCTTCTCCTAGTGCATTCCTCTTCCTCAACACTTCATTAAAAAAAAATTATTCCAATATAGTCAATTCACACCTACGACCTCTGTCTGTGTAAATTTTTAAGTGCCCTGATAATGATAAATTTCTTAGGAGTTACCTGTACCATCTTCCCATGTAAGAATGTAAACAGTTTAACTTTATTAAGTCCCTCATGATTAGTATTTCTTGTTTTTCTTTTTATGCTTCTCTTGAGTCTTCTGTTTGAACATCAAGTTTTTTTATTCATCTCTGATCTTTTCATCAGGAAAGCTTAAAGATCTCGATTTCATAAAATATCTGTTTTTCTCTCCTGAAGCATTACATTCAATTTCTCTGGGTATGTTATTCTTGTTGGTAACTCTAGCTCATTTCCTTTCTGTAATGTCATATTTCAAACCCTCTGTTCCTTTAATGTGAAAGTTATTAAATCTTATGTAATTCTGACTGAAGTTTCACAATATTTGAATTTTTATGGCTACTTATAATATTTTTCTCTTTGAACAAGGCATTCTGGAATTTGGTTGTAATATTCCTGGGAGTTATCACTCTAGGATCTCTTTTGGGAGGTTGTTGGTGGGTTCTTTGAACCTCTATCTTATCCTCTGGAACTAAGATATCAGGCCAGTTTTCCTTATTAATTTCTTAAAATATGATGTATATGTTCTTTCTTTGATTATGGCTTTCTAGTAATCTGGTAATTCTTAAATTACCTCTCCTTGGTCTATTTTCTCAATAAGATATTTTTCTGATGAGATATATCACATCACTACTATTTTTTTCATTGTTTTGACTTTGCTTTATTGTTTTTTGAAGTCTTGTGGTGTCATTAGCTTCCATTTGCCCAATTCTAATTTTTAAGGAATTACTTTCTTCAGTGCAATTTTGTACCTTCTTTTCCATCTGACTTGTTCTGCATTTTAAAGAGTTCATTTCTTCAGTGAATGTTTGTGCCTCTTTTACCATTAAGCCAATTCAGTTTTAAAGTGTAAAATTAATAATAATAATTAATATATATTAACTAATTCATTTGATCCTCACCACAGCCCTGCAGGTAGCTGCAATATTGTCCTTATTTTACAGCTGGGAAAACTGAGGCAAAGAGAGTTTAATGGACTTGTCCATGATCACACAGTTAGTGAGTTTATGAGGTAGGATTTAAATACAGTACTTCTTATCTTCAAGTCCAATGTTCTGTCCACTGTATCATATGCTTCCTACCCAAGGTAGAAATTGGATTAGACTGATGCTAAGGTCCTTTGAAGTTCTCAAATTCTTGGCTTCTGTCTAGGCATTAGTCTTCAGGGAGCAATTTACAATTACATTTCTCTACAGGTTAATGACTTTCAAGTAAATTCAGACTAAAAGCTCAGGAAGAGTAGAGTAAGACAGATAATAACTAGTCCCCAATTATAGCTATATATCATGTTTTCTTTTTTTTCATTATTAGAAACAGCTTCAAGTGAGAAAACACATGTTAATTTTAATCATTTGTCCGGCTCAGTTCCCCACATCCTCATCCTACTATGTCCTTCTCTTCATACCAAGGCAAACTCTCTGGACAACGTGAGAAAAAAGAATCATACTAGCAGATACCACTGATGTAGATTTTAAGATTTGCAAAGCACTTTACAGATAGCCTAGGCTCAGGTCAGCCCTGTGAGCAAAGTACCACCATCCACATTTTTCAGATGAGAAAACTTAGGCTTAGAAAATTTAAATGACTGATCTAATATCCATTACCTTGAGACTTGGTGGTTATACCAATCCCTCAACAAGCATTTATTAAACACCTGATATGTGCCAGGAGCTGGGGATAAAATCAATATAGTCCCTGACCTCAAGGAATTTATATTAGAATCGAGGAGATAACATGCAGATAAAAATGTATATTCACATTATACCCAGACAAGATACAAGGTAACCTTAGGAGTAGGACACAAGCAGCTGGGGAAAGGAGGGGACCTCCCTGTCAGAAATAGTTCCTTAATTTTCAAGTCAATTTACTGTGGAGCTAAATCAAATAGATTTCCTCTCTGGGCTAGCTTCTCACTGGTCTCATCTACTACTACTACTTTTTCTAGTGGTGGAAAAGTCATTGGACACAAAATCACTGTATACAAAGTCATACCCTGCTCCATCTCAATTTCAGATGCCCAGTCACCTAACATAAGGGAACAGTAAAAGCAATAGAAATAGATACCATGTACTCAGGGTCACATGGCAGTTGGGAAGGGAGATATGGCAGCCCTTCTTCCTCCCATGAATTCACAGAGTATTTTTCTGACTCAAAAACAAACAGAAAAGAAGATCAAGGGAGGGTATCTGGCGATGCTAATTCAACTCTTCTTTCTTGTCACTCCTTTGGTTCTAAAGTCAGCTAGGAAACTCCTTGTTGCTTCAAAGCAACAGCCTCTCAATCTTTCATACAAGAATGTCACCAAGCCTCCACATATCAGATTGAAACCAGTTGAGAAATACTGCCCTAAAATTTGGGACCTCATTGGCCCAACCTGCACTAAAGTACCTCACATCTCTTACCCCTTATAAAGGTTCTATTATAACAAAATTGACTAGGGCGCATTTTTGTAATTTTTATTCATATTCTTATCCTTCAGAAATATAAAAAGGATGACGGTCCCTGGGAGGCTTAGGCATTGTCTTATCATTTGATTCCCCAGACCCACAAAATAAAGTATGCGAAAACATTCAATTTGGTACAAATTATATATAGCCCCACATATATAGGCAGAAATCATAATAAACACCAAGTGTGGTTATGCAAATTCAACAAAGAGTATTTTGAATGACAGATACATATTGCCACCTCTGGTAAAGTACAAGCTCTTTGAGGGAAGAAATGGAATCATTTGTATCTACCACATAATATAAAGTTCTAAATATGTGCTTATTAGGAAGACTAAATCCCATGGGACAGAATAGAAAAACAAAGTGCTTTGGACGCAGGCAGAAGTGTTCTGGACCCACTTTCAACCAGCTCATGAGAACCCATTGTTAAATTTTTAATATGAACATTTATATCTTTGACATTGGCAAATGCAACAAATTGGATGTAAATTGGTTTCTTGGTTGTTTAAATTTAAGAAATTGATTTAGAAAATCTTAACAATACAGGTTACATTTAAAAATATGTCATACATATATTTTCTTCAGAGAGTTCATTGTTAAATATATAACATCACAGTTCTGGACTCGACCTAGGTGTGAGTCTTGGTTATCTGACTTTGGACAAGTTACTTAAACACTCTGGGTCCCTGTTTTCTCACCTGCCAAAGGAGACACTTGGACAAATCATCTCTAAATTTCCTTTCAGCTTGAAATCTATAATCTCATAATCCATTTTGCTTGCACCAGTACCAAAGACACAAATCTAGAAGGAGAGACACAATTCCATTCACAAGGGCAATGTTGGAATGACCACCAATCACTGCACTTCCTCAGGGTAACAAGTTGGAAAGAGTCCTTGATTTGGCCCAACTTGGGTTCGGATCTCTGCTCCATGATACACTGTGATCTTGGTGTAGCCTCTGAACTTCCCTGGGTCTTAGTCTCCTCACCTCATTTTCAAAGTAAGGAAAGTGGGTTAGGTTATTTCTAAGGTTCATTACAACTCTAAAACCTTATAAATACTATTCTTGACTACACACACACACACACACACACACACAATCACCATCTATAATAAATCCCCAGCAAACCTGAAAAAGAGGCCATCAGTCTCCCTAGCACTCATAGATCCAACATTATGTACTGGCATACTTAACTGCTTTCAGGCAGCCACCGGTACATGGCTGTAATTGAACCTTTTGGGAAGTTGTTTACAGCCTGCTTCTTCAGCTCCTCTGAGCCTCTGGGACTTACCCACTGAGGAGATGCAAATGTTCTCACTTGGGAATGTCCCAAGCAGCCTCCACTATGTATTCAGGATAGAAGTGAAGAAACCTCTACACATAACCATGAGAAAAGGTTTGTGTATGTTGTAAGTGTGAGGAACTCTTCAGGGTATTCATTTCCTTGCTCCAAGTCTAACAACAGACCCCAATGATATGAGGAGAGCCCTTGAAAAGAGAAGCAGATGATGTATGAGAAGCTGAGATTTACATTGGTGTCTGGATGCAAGTCAACATGTGCAGAAAACCTAGTGTTCAGGGTCCTTGGGATCACGGATCATCATTGAGTCTAGTTCTGTCATTTAGTAGACAAGGGAGTGAAGGCTCCAAGAAGGTTACCCAAGATCAGAGAGCTAGGGTTCGAACCCATGTTCTTTGACTCCTAATTCATCACACTTGCCAGGAGTTTAGATATGGGTTTCCCTTCCCAGCTATTTGCAAGGAGAACAAGAGGTTTTTGTTTCTCACTTGTATCTGTGTTGATCTAATAATATCTGGGCACAAAGGGGGAAAGGGCCAGGCAAAGTTTCAACATTTATCTCCATGTTTCATTTTTTGTTTGATTTTTCATGAAAGGGTACAGTGTAGGAGTTCCTGCAACTCATAAAATTCCGACCTGGAAAAGGAGTGGAGAAAACATTTTTCATCTCAAAGTCCAGAGAACATAGGACCAAAGATTCAGAGGCAGAAGGGACTTCAGTGGTTACTGAATCTACTTTTCTTTTCGAGATAAGAAAACTGAGGAGCTGAGACATTACATAACTTGCACAAGGTCACACCTAGGAAGTCACAGAAATGGGACAAAGTCAGGTGCTCTAACTCTAAATCTAGGGCTCTGTCCATTGAATCACATGGTCTCTATGTCTCTAGGCGGAAAGGAGGAAATTACCATCACTGAAGACAATACTAGACATACTCATCTCTTTGACTTGTAATCATTGTAACAAATGAAATGCATTTATTCCTATCTTCCTCAATATGCTATACAGTTAAGTCTACATTACTCAAATTAGTAGGAGGATACAACATTAAAGATAATTCAATATAGTTAACAATTTTTAAAAAGCAGAATTGTTTTAATTTGTCTTAGAAAGACATTTTTGCATTGACAATATCACAGAATCTCAGTTTTTAAAAACATCTCTAAGGTCCTTTAGTTCACTCCATACTTGAACAAGAATGTCTTTTTCAACCTACCCTCAGAAATTAGCCATTCAGCCTTGGTAAACTGGGCAGCTAGCTGGTGCAGTGGATAGTGTGCTTGGTATGGAAGGAGGATTAGCTGAGTCTGAATCCCATCTCTTACTCTTTGTGTCCTTGGGCAAGTCATTTAGCCTTCTGTCCCTCAATTTCCTCATAAAATGGAAATAATACAACTGGCTTACAAGGTTGTTGTGAGAAGCACGTGAGATGATGTATGTAAAACCCAAGGAAAACTGAGGGGAAAACTACTACTACCCAAAGCAGGCTTAGGCCATTTCAGAACAGCTCACCTCATTAGGAAGTTGTGGTTATTGCTATTTTCCCGGATTACAAATCTCAGATTTGCTTTTTTCAGCATTTGTCATATTCCAATCCCCATATTTTACTTCTACTTTCTTAAGATGAATTTATCTGTTTTGTATGCAAAATGAGAATTCCATTCTCCTACTTCCTTTTAACCATGCCTTGACTTTGGGTGTTTGGCCCCCTCCTTGGGTCTGTGGATTTCAGGGTGGGAGGTCTGTGAGTCTTACATATATATATATTTATATGTGTGTGTGTATGTGTGTATATATATACATATAAAATATGCCTGTTTTTTAAACTATCCATTGTAATTCTATGTATTTCCTTTTATAATACCATATTTTTAATCTATCTTTGAACAGGGCTAATGAGGGAATGTGTTTCATCTGCCTATACACATTTATTACAAGGAATCTACTTTTGTTTTCCCCAAAGGAGTAAGGAGTAGGAAGAGAAAACTGGATTTCTGTTATTTTTTTTGGTTATTCTGTGAAAAGCTTTACCAGACTTCCAAAGGGGCCATGCCACTCCCTGCCCCATATTCAACACAGAATCCCTATTCAAGAGATGTCACAACCATGATGTGCATCCCAGCAAGTTTTCACAATACTTATGACGTCAAATTTTCCATCTTTCATTAGAGTTTCAATTTCACCTTGATTGTTACCCATACTTTAAAAATTGTGAGTCCTGGTTTAATTGGTAGGTCCTTTCTTGGATTTTCCTCTTGAGAATGCGGAGTATCTTCATTTTTATTCTCCCTCAATGGTATTTAATCTCTATGGTATCAATCCTGGTGATTTTTTTTTACTGGGGCCATGATTCACTATTATTGGGACCGCTCCCAAAGTCAATAGGCAGGGCCTATAATTCATAGTCTTGGAGAATTACCTACGGCAGATCTTAGAGCCAATATATGTTATAAACACGAATTAAACTGAGATCTTCCACTCTCCAAGACAAACATTTAATCCACTACGTCATGGCTACCTCCCTTCGTACACGAAGAATTTCTGTTAGAAGGACTGGGAATAAATGTCATATATTAAAAAGCCGTCAATGCTTCAGAGACAACTACACTGTTCCCTGACCTTGTGCTAATTTTAAACCAAGGTACATGAAAGCTGATAGTTGACATGGTTTCCAAGTGGACTGGAAAATTGAGAGAACCTAATTTTAACTTCTGTTAATATGGGAGTAGCAAGAAAGTGACAGATGAATAAATGTGGAAGGACACCAAAGTGAGAATGGGGAAAGCAGGAAGAGGAGGATGGAGGCATTGAGCTTCTGACTTGTCTATTGTGAAATCAAAATTGTTTCTCTTAAGGAGCTTGTGCATAGGACTAATAATAGCCACCAGAGACGTGGGACAAGAACCAAAGTGGGAAAAGAAGCAGAATTGTGCTCTATTTTTTCAGAGTGGCTTAAAATTATCCTTCAGTGAAAGTCCTCCTCCTTGAAACTTTCCCCGATACTTGACCTCTTCCTACTTTCCCCTACTATTGCTTTTTTTCACATTATACCTTATGTATCTTAGTTCTTGGTCCACGTTTCATCTTCCCACATGACTATAAGAAATTAGTTAAGAGAGTGCTGAACTTAAAGGAAGGAAGACACAGATGCAAATGTTTCCTCTGACACAACTCATGTGTTTTTGTTGGGCAAGTATTTCTAAGTATTTGCTTCTAAGTATCTCTGGCAGCTTCCTAGGACTTATTCATCAAGTCATACATGATATTACTCTCTCTAGTTTTCCTCCTATCCACCAGACCAATCCTTCTTAGCCTCTTTTGCACGACCCCCTCATCTAAATCAAACCCTCTAATTTTAGGTGTCTCTCATGGTTCTGTCATAGACCTTCTTCTTTTCTTTCTATATACTTCTCTATATTCCATATAATTTTCCATATTCTTTATATATATATATATATATATATATATATTCTTTCCACATAGTTGGTGATCTCATCAGCTTGCATGGATTTAATGAATATTTCTATATTAATGATTCTCAAATCTATCTTTCCTGCTTTAGCCTCTCTGATGACTTCTAGACTGTCACGTCCAGGTGCCTTTCTGACATCTCCACCTGGGTATCCACTAGACATCTTAAACTCAGCATGTCCCAAATGATACTCATCATTCCCCCACAAAAGCATCCTCCTTTCTAAGCATCCATATTACTGTAGAAAGCACCACCATTGTCACAGTTCTTCAGGATCAAAACCTAGGAGTCATTTTTAACTTCTCACTATCTCTCAGCCCCTATTTACAATGATTACCAAGGCTTGTTGATAAAACTTTAGTAGCATTTCTCAAAAATGGCTCCTCCCCTTCTCTGACCCTGTTGCCACTCCAGTGTAGGCCCTCATCATCTCATGCCTGGATTATTGCAATATCTTGCTTGTGAGCCTACATGTCTCAAGCCTCTCTCTCCCCACTCCAAACTACCTTTGTTCAGTCACTAAAATGTCTTTCCTGAAGCACAAGTCCACCGTGTCTTCCCCACCCCCACTCCTTATTCAATAAACTCCAATGGTTCCCTATCACCTCCAGGATCAAATACAAAATCCTTTGCTTGGAATTCAAAGTCTTTTATTACCTACCCCACCACCACCCTGTACTCTTTGATCTAGTGAAACTGGCTTCCTGCCTATTCCCAAGTGGCTTCCTTACCTTAAATCCTAACTAAAATCCCATCTTCTATACAAAACCTTTCCCAATTCTTCTTAATTTAGTGCCTTCCTTCTTATTTAAACAATCTCTCCTCCCTTTTTAGCAGGTTTTTTTATCTACAAGTATTTTTGTCTACAAGTATTTTTTTTATTTTTGTATTTGATTTATTTTATCTTTTTATCTACAAGTATTTTCACAAATATTTTTATATACAGGTGCTCTTTTGTTTCAGATAGGGGAGTTTCTTTTTTGAGACTTCTACCTATTAGAGCAAGCAATGAGGTCAACTATAGGCTCAATTTTACCAAAGATCCAAAAGTATCATCATTTTTTTAATTAGTGTCCAAGAACTACACTTTTCTTGTACTGTTCCTTAGTAAGATGCAAACTCTTTGAGTACAGGGACCATTTTCCTTCCATCTTTGTATCCTTAACATTCAGCACAACGCATTGCACATCAAAGATTTTAAACAAATGTTTTGTTATGGAATTTGTGAAAGCCTCTGTTATCTGGAAAACTCATGTTGGTAAAATAGTTTCTTCTTTAATGATTCCTAGGTACATGCAAAAATAAATAATTTTACCTCTAAAATTTGTCATCTGAGAGTTTAGTGATGAATTATGTATTATCTCATAGAATCATAAGTTTGGAGTTAAAAGGTCATTTAGTCAAATTCTTCCATTTTACAAATGAGGAAACAGATCTAGGGAAGTAAAATGACTTAGCAAGATCACAAGCATAACAAGTGGCTAAGTGAGACTTATTTGACCCAGTTCATTTTATTGTCACTTTGATATGAATCATTTCATTTCTCCACTGATATGTTTCACAACCCCTTCATACCTTAGCAGACATGAGTTACCATGCCCAACATAATTCATCACAGGCAGATCATTCTGGCTAAATAGACAGGTGCTCTGTATCAGGCCATTTCAGTATGACAGAACCTGTCAAATTCTGCTTCCTTTTGGCAGAGTCTTAGGAAAACCCAAGATTGTCTCTATGGTAAATAATCCATTGGACATAAGGCTTTTACTCTTTCGGAACCTTAGAGATTTTGGGGGAGGGGGTGGGGAGACTACCCTCTTTTACTGCTAGAATATCATCAATATCAGCGGATATTTATTAAGTTTCTGTTATGTACCAGACATTGTGCTTGGTGCTGTGGATACAAAGACTAATAACAAATAATTGCCTCAAAAGAGTTGAATTCTAGAGGGAACTAAAATAAGACAGAGGAAGTCCTTCAAGTATTGCTTAATAAATCTGAGTAGGGGAACAAGGGACAAAGTGATGACAGGATTTGGAGATGGAAGGTGGTGTACTATGGCTAACAGATAAGAAATAGGCAATCCTGGGTTCCCATCTTTGTGATACTTTCAAGTCCCTGACAGAGGAGAGAGAAAATCAACAGTAAACACTATGATAGACTTGTCAAAGTCTGCCTTTTGTTTTTGTAACCTTTCCTGACATCCAACGATTAGTACCAAGGAGAGCACCTTTTGGCGCTTTTGGTATTGGGTATAATATCTAATGTCTGAATGGTAACTGCACCCAAGAACTGATGTTATTTCAACCATTTAAAACTGAGTGTGCACCATCATCTCCAGGGGTACCTTAATTCTGAATTTTATTTCTAATTGATTTGAATAGTTCAGATTTCCACCCATCCAAGTCTGCCTGTCCTACAGGCAGAAGGCTATAAATGTATATAAATGACAGGATCATAGATTTGGGCTGAAAGAGTCCATCTGCTTCCACCACATCATTTTACAGGTGAAGGAACTGAGGTCCAGTGATGTAAAATAACTTGCCAAAGTCATGTAGGTAGTAACTGGCAATTGGTAGAGAGATTTGAACTTGTCTTGTGACTTCAGATCTATTGATGTATGTGTGTGTATGTGTGTGAGCAACATGTCATAGTAGCTACAGGGGTGCTCTTAGAGTCAAGAAGGTTGGAGTTTAGATCCAAGATCTGCCCCTGCCACATTTGAGTTACATACTGATGACTAAGTCATTAAACATCTTAGTGTCCATGCACCTCTCTAACACTATTCATTTAATAACAGCTTAATATCTACATATTAGAGAAAATTTTCACATCAGGAATTGTTTATGACAATAAAATTATAGGTTTAGTCCAAAATATAGGATGTTCTAAAAAGTCTTAGTGCAATTTTAGTCTAATAAACCTTGAAACTGCACTAAGAATTTTGGGACACCTGCTATCTACATATATGTATTGTGTTAAAATACACAATATACCCATGTTTAATTAATATGATTACTCCATCCAACTCCAGGGGAATTTAATGGAGCACACATGAAAAAATACAAAAGAAAAGAGAAGAATGAAAGGTTACACATGTGTACACCCACACATAAGACATAATCCATTAGAGCTTATCAAACTTGGTCTTAGAAATATTGAAATGACTCCCCCAGGCAAGCTTTTCCAAGTACTGCCGGTAATGGAACAATTTCAGCAATACCCAGGCTCAGTCTTCCAGCCATGTTAATTGAATCTGTGTGTTTGTGAAGCAATTAAGAAGAGAGAGAAAGACAAACGAGAGTGCAGATAATGAAAAGGTGCATAATTACAAACAGGGAGATGGTTATTCAGGTCCCAGAGCTGGTGTGGCTGAGAAGCATTTGTAACCTATAATAAGGGATTAATTGGGGTTATTCATCTAAAATCCCTTTGGCTGTGATGGCATTTCAGAGGGCAGGCTTTTCCTGTAAGTGACATTCTCTTGAACCTCACTTGAACTAAAACCTCACTTGGATCATTCATTTTGGAGTCCTGCCACCAGAACCCAAAGTTTCTCATGTGCTCATCTGTCTGCTTTGTTCTTTCCTCATCTGTATTACTAATACTAAATGTGAATATCCTGCAAGGCTCATCCCTGACTTTTCTTCTCCTTTTACTCTATATGTTCTCATTTAGTAATTTCATCAGCTCCCATGAGTTCAATTATCATCTTTGTGCTAAGGACTCCCAGATCTATATAGTGTCTTTTATGACCGCCAGGCTCACATTGTCATTGGACATCTTGGGTAGCTATAGGTATGACATTGGATACAGCACTGGGTTTGGAAACAGGAAAACTCATCTTTATGAAAAATCTAGCCACAGACACTGAATAGTTGTGTGACCTTGGATAAGTCACTTAACCCTATTTGTCTCACTTCTTCATCTGTAAAATTAACTAGAGAAGGAAGTGTAAACCACTCCAGTAGCCTTGCCAAGAACACTCCAAATGAGTTCACAAAGAGTTGGACATAACTGAAACAATTCAGCAACAATGACAGTTGGATACCTCAAAGTGAATTCCCCATACTCATCACAAACTCAAGAGGTATCCTCAAAAACTCCTTCAATATTCCCTATTGCTTTTGAGGACACCACTATCTTCCCTGTCACCTAGTCTTATAGGTTCGATGTCACCACAGATAGCTCACTTACACTCATTGCCTATAATTAATCCATTGATACATTTTGTTGCTTCTACCTTGACACAGTCTCTCTAATATGCCTCCTTTTCTCCATTCACAAAGCCACCATATTTGTAGTTCAAGGCCTCATCATGGTTATTTTTGACTGTTACAAAAGTCTTTTGCTCCATCTCCAGTATTTATTATACTCATTATTAGGAAGTTTTTTCAGATGAAAGCATCAGCTGAGAGAGTATACCAAGGATTAAACCAGGTTAGAGTAGGCTAGAGTACCTAAGGAAGAGTAGAAATCACAGCCCAGTTTCCAAATCTACTGAGTTATCCTGGAGTCTTGTGCCACAAAGGCAGCAGTAGGATTATAGAAGCACAGATTAGGTCAAGATCACACGGGTAGTAAGTATCAGAGATAGCATTTGAATCCATGCCCCCTGATTCCAAAACTAATACTTTTCCCATTTGGCCATACTGTCTCTTTTAATATGCCTTCAAATTTCCCTGACCCTAATGACCTTGTTTTATAGCTATGGTGTGCTATCCATGTGCTCTTCTCTTGGATGCATTACTGAAGGACTTAACGGTCCTATTCTGGATGACCAGCCATCTTAATAGCATTTAGTCATGGGGTGAAGACTTGGCTGACCGTGACGTGACAGTGATGATGTCAACAATGATGATGATGATGATGACGATGACAATGCAATGAAGATGATGATGGCAGTGGTGGTGATGGTGGTGATGACTGACACCAACACACACCCTGTAAGTTTTCAAGATGAATTGCAGGTATAATCTCTTTTGGTGCTTATTTCAACTCTGGAGTAGGTACCATTTATACTAACATTCATGTTTAACAACTGAGGGAATCAAGACTCCGAGGAGTACAAGTGACCTTCCTATCATGGCTCACCTGTTTACACTCAGAAGTAGAAATTCCAAGCAGGTCTTTATCATTCCAGGTCCAAGAGTTTTCCAATTACACTACTCTGCCTTTCCAATAACAATATCAGTGTCACAGCTAGCTGGGAAATTCAGCTCCTTCTCTCCTGTATGTCTCCCCCTCCCCTTCCTTCTCCTATCCAAAGGAAGGTAAATTAGGATGGCCAGAGGAGGCCCAGTTAGCTTGGGATTTACTGGCTAAACTTCCTCCCCTTTCCTTTCCTTTTCTTTCCTTTCCTTTCCTTTCCTTTCCTTTCCTTTCCTTTCCTTTCCTTTCCTTTCCTTTCCTTTCCTTTCCTTTCCTTTCCTTTTTCCATTCCTTTCCTTTCCTTTTCCATTCCTTTCCCTTTCCTTATACCTTAAACCTACTGCACTCTGAAGTCCATGGAAGGGACAATACTAGGCCCCTGCTCAAGCTCCATTTAAGGGTTGTTTTCTGGACCCTCCTGGTTTAAGAGAGATTATCAATAGTAACTGTTGCTGTTTCCCTCCCAACTCGATTTATTTTTCCTTTGACTCATTAAAGGGGCCATCCCCTGACTACTTCTTAAACAAGCCTATTCACTGAATGGGTGTTACCTCACCCTAAGTGAATATCTGAATAGGCCTTGGCCTAAAGGACCCAGGTCTCCCATTGCATCCTTGGCCATCTCCAATCATCCTGATGAATATCTGGTCACTGGATCCAGATGGCTCACAAGGAGAAAGTAAGACTGGTGACCTTGCACAACCCTCCCTCATTCAAAACAAAATCAAGTGCAAGTCATGTCATTATCTTCAGCAACAAAGGACATACACAACAATCAGTGGTGCAGGGCAGTCACCAGAATTTGATTTTAAAATGAGACTTTCAAAATCTGATACTAAATATACAAACCTCTCTTCAGGGTTTCCATGGTTTGTGGAAAGGAACCACTAATTGTACACTTAGAGGGATGGAATACTTAAACTAAGTTCATGATAAGTGCTATATATTCCACAAGCCCCCACTGGTATGGTTCCCCTCATGATTATCAGTTGATATCAATTAGTCATACTGCTTTAATTAGCATTTAGAAAAGTGTATTTCCCAAAGTGATATAGTAAGAATGACTTGTTCAAAAATATTATCCTTCCCCAAAGTTTGTGATACAGGTGTTCACCATACTTTAGTACAGAGTGGAGATATGGACTTTAACTTAGAGCACACATGTGCCCAAGGGAATAATGAATTTACAACTTCTGGAATTCCTCTTGTTGGAGTCCTCCAGATCATGCCCTTAGACATGGTATAGATTTTCCTTCTGGGATCCTTCTAGAGCCTTGAAGTTGTCTTTCCCCATTGTGATGAGTTTGTTCTTAATTCCTGTTGCTGACACTACTAATAGCCCTGTTACCCCAGGGATGAGGCTAGGATGCCAGGAGAAAGATGGGAAATCCGAAATCCCCCAGACCCTTTGAAGTTCATAAGGTCCTCCTCCAGTCATAGGATAACAGGAGGTAGAGGGAAGGCTAGGCAAAAGCTGACTCATTCTCCTCACCCTACCCTCGCTGATTCCTTCTCAAAGATTTGCCTAGAAACTAGAAACTGGGTAGCTACTCATATTCATCTCTGATTTCAACTAATGTAATGGTTTTATGCAGACCATAGAGTGTGTCCAAATTTTTCAGGCAATGTGAACATTTTCTCTTACACTTAGGGGTTTTTTTTAGCCTTTGTTCTTTTTTTTTAGTGAAAATTGGGAATTATAACTTTTTATTAATTTATTTGTTTTCAGTTTCTTATAATCACCTCCCTAAGTCTTAAATTTTCTCTCCTTCCCTCCCTGAGACAGCACGTAATCTTATATGGGTTCTACACATACATTCTTGTTAAACACATTTTCACATTAGTCATGTTGCATGGAAGAATTAAAATGAAAGGGAGAAACCGTGAGAAAAATCCAAACAAAACAAAATATAACACAAGACAAAATATTCTGCTTCATTCTGCTTTCTAATTCCATAGCTTTTTCTCTGGATATGGATGGCATTTTGCCTCGAGTCTTTTGAGAATGTTGTAGGTGCTTGCATTGCTGTAAAGCGCTAAGTCTATCAGAAAAATTATTTGCACACTGTGGTTGCTGCTATGTACAATGTTCTCCTTTCTCCAGTGTACTCCTTTCACTCAGCATCACTTCATATAAGTCCTTCCAGGGCTCTCTGAAGTCTTCCTGTTCATCATTTCTTATGCCACAACAGTATTTCACTACATTCATATACCACAACTTGTTCAGACACTTCCCAATTGATGGGCATCCCCTCAATTTCCAGTTCTTGACCACCAAAAAGAGAGCTGCTAAAAATATTTTTGTACATGTGGGACCCTTTGCCATTTTTATGATTTCTTTGGGATACAGTCCTAGAAGTGATATTGCTGGGTCAAAAGGAATACACATTTTTGCAGCCTTTTGGGCATAATTCCAAATTGCTTTCCAGAGTGGCTGGATCAGCTCACAGCTTCAACAACAACAAATTAGTATTCTAACTCTCTCAAATCTTCTCCAACGTTTATCATCTTTCTGTATAGCCAATCTGATAGGTGTGATGTGGTACCTCAGAGTTGTTTTGATTTGCATCTCTCTAATCAATAGTTATTTAGAGCATTTTTCACGAGTATAAAAAGTTTTAATTTCTTCCTCTGAAAACTCCCTGTTCAGATCCTTTGACCATTTAGTGATTAGGGAATGACTGGTGTTCTTATATATTTGACTCAATTCTCTATATATTTTAGAAATGATGCCTTTATCACGGACACTAGTTGCAAAAGTTCTTAGCTTTCTGCTTTCCATCTAATCTTGATTGCATTGGATTTCTTTGTGCAAAAACTTTTCAATTTAATGTAATCAAAATTATTCATTTAGCACTTCATAATGTTATCTATCTCTTGTTTGGTCATAATTTCCTCCATTATCCATAAATCTGACAAATACACAATTCCTTGCTCCCCTAATTTTTTGTAGTATCAATCTTTATACCTAGGTCATGTATCCATTTGGAATTTTTTCTTGTGTATGGTGTCAGGCATTGGTTTATGTCCACTTTCCTCCATGCTGTTATCCAATTTTCCCAACAGTTTTTGTCAAACAAAAGCTGGAGTCCTTGGGTTTATCACATAGCAGATTGCTATATTCATTAACTATTGTGTTTTGAATAGCTAACCTATGCCACTGCTCTACCCTTCTATTTCTTAACCAGCACCAACTGATTAGGATGATTGATGCTTTATAACACAATTTGAGATCTGGTAGGGCTAGATCACCTTCCCTAGCATTTCTTTTCATTAATTCCCTTGATATTCTGGACCTTTTGTTCTTCCAGATGAATTCTGATATTTTTTCTAGCTCTAGAAAATATTTTTTGGTATTTTGATTGGCATGGCACTGAATAAGTAAATTAATTTGGGTAGAATTCTCATCTTTATTATATTAGCTCAGCCTATCCACAAGCAACTGACATTTTTCCACTTACTAAGATCTGACTTTATTTGTGACAAAAGTGTTTCGTATTTGTGCTCATAGAGTCTCTGGGTTTGTTTTGGCAGGTAGACTTCCAGATATTTTATATTGTCTACTATAGTTTTAAATGGGATTTATCTTTCTATCTCTTCCTGTGGGACTTCGTTAGTCATATATAGAAACACAGATGATTTATCTAGGTGTATTTTATAACCTGAAACTTTTCCAAAGTTGTTTATTATTTCAAGTGGTTTTTCACTTGATTCTCTGGGATTCTCTATGTATATCATCATATCATCTGAAAAGAGTGATAACTTAGTTTCTTCTTTGCCTATTCTAATTCCTTCAATTTCTTTTTCTTCTTTTATTGTTAAAGCTAATATTTCTAGTACTATATTGAATAACAGTGGTGATAATAGACATCCTTGTTTCACCCCTGATCTTATTGGAAATGCATCTAGCTCATCTCCATTATCTAATGCATGCTGATGGTTTTAGATAAGTACTGCTTATTATTTTATGGAAAGTTCCATTTATTCCTAGGCTGTATTTTGTCAAAAGCTTTTTCTGCACTTATTGAGATAATCATATGGTTTCTGTCAGTTTTGTTGTTGATACGATCAATAACGCTTATAGTTTTTCTTATATTGAACAAGACCTGCATTCCTGATAAAAATTCTACATAATCATAATGTATTATTCTCATAATAAGTTGCCGTATTCTTTTTTCTAAAATCTTACTTAAAATTTTTTCATCTATATTCATCAGAGAGTTTGAGCTATAATTAACTTTCTCTGTTTTGGCTCTTCCTGCTTTAGGTATCAGAACTATGTTTATATCATAAAAAGAATTTGGTAGGACTCAGTCTTCACCAATTGTCCCATATAGTCTATATAGTACTGGGATTAACTGTTCTTTAAATGTTTATAGAATTTACTTGTAAATCCATCTGGCCCTGGAGATGTTTTTCTAGGGAGGTCATTGATGGCTTATTGGATTTCTTTTTCTGAGATGAGGTTATTTAAGTATTCAATTTCATTTTCTGTTAATCTGGGCAATTTATATATTTTTTTAAACACTCATGCATCTCAGATTGTCAAATTTATGGGCACAGAGTTGGGCAAAGTAATTTCTAATTATTGTTCTAATTTCCTCCTAATTGAAGAAGAGTTCACCTTTTTCATTTTTGATATTGTTAATTTGGTTTTCTTCTTTTTTTAAATCAAATTGACCAAAGGTTTATCAATTTTATTAGTTTTTTCATAAAACCAACTGTTAGTTTTATTAATTAGTCCAATAGTTTTCTTAATTGCAATTTTGTTAATCTCTCCTTTGGTTTTCCATATTTCTAATTTGGTATTTACTTGGGAATTTTTAATTTCTTCAGTTTCTATAGTTTCTATGTTTTTCAACAGCATGCCCAATTCATTGATCTCCTCTTTCTCTATTTTATTCACATAGGCATTCAAAGATATAAAATTTCCCCTAAGAATTGCTTTCACAGCATCCCATAAGTTTTCGTAGGTTGTGTTGTTATTGCTATTCTATTGAATGAAATTATTGGTTGTTTGTATGATTTATTGTTTAACTCACTCATTCTTTAGGATTAGATTATTTAGTTTCCAATTAATTTTTGGTCTATCTTTCCATGACCTTTTATTACATATATTTTTATTGCATTATGATCTGAGAAGGATGCATTGACTATATCTGCCTTTCTGCACTGGATTATGAGATTTTTATGGTCTAGTAAATTACATTTGTATTATCACATCAGTTAATTTATATACCCGCTCCTATCTATATGGCCAATTTTTTTGTATATGTGCCATGTACTGCTGACAAAAAGGTATATTCTTTTCTATCCTCATTCAGATTTCTCCAGAGAGCTATCATTTCTACCTTATCCAGAGTTTTATTTACTTCCTTCACTTTTTTCTTGTTTATTTTGAGGCTAGATTTATCAAGTTCAGAGAGGAAGAGGTTGAGGTCCCCCACTAGTACAGTTTTGCTGTGTATTTCTTCCTGTAACTCCCTTAACTTCTCCTCTAAGAATTCGGATGTTAGGGGGGCGGAGCCAAGATGGCAGAGT
>CM053772.1:18589130-18633363 GCA_028658325.1 Potorous gilbertii
AAACCATAGTTAAGAAGGGAAGTGAGAGATATAGGCAAAGAAATGGAGAAGAGAGGGATGAAAAAGTGGTTATTTGTGGGACCACCTATCTAAAAATTCCATCGTAACCATGTTGAGAACGAATTAGTTATCGCTGGAGCTCTGGGACTAATGAAGGTAACCAAGGGGGTAAAATTAATTGAACAACAAATGCTGGAAAATAGAGGTGAAAAAGTGATAATCAGTGAAGATTAAAGTATAATTTCACTAAAAAAAAAAAAAAAAAAAAAGAATTCGGATGTTATACCCCTTGGTGTATATATGTTTAGTAATGATATAGACTCATTGTCTGTGGTGTCTTTTAGCCGGATATAGTTTCCTTCTTTATCTCTTTTGAATAGATCTATTTCTGATTTTGCTTTGTCTGAGATTAGGATTGTTACCACTGCTTTTATACATCAGCTGAAGCATAATATATTCTTCTCCAACCTTTTACCTTTACCCTGTGTGTATCCCCTTATTTCAAATGTGTTTCTTGTAAATAACATATTGTAGGATTATGGTTTTTAATCTATCCTGCTATCTGCCTCCATTTTATAGGAGAATTCATCCCATTCACATTCACAGTTATGGTTGCTATCTGTGTCTTTCCCCCTGTTTATGCTGTTAGTTCTCCCTTCTCCCTTCCCCTCCCTAATATAGTTTTAATTTTTGACCACTGCCTCCTTCAGTCTTCACTCTCTTCTATCAGCCCCGCTCCCTTTTATTCCCTCTTTCCCTTACTATTTCTTCCCTCCCATTTAGCCTTCCCTCCCTTTTCTTTCCCTTTTCCCTTCCTACTGCCTATTGGGCTAGTTAGATTTCTACACTTAAGTGATTTTATTGCTCCCTCCTTGAACCAAATCAGATGACAGTAAATCTCAAACAGTGTTCATCTCTGTCCTCTCTTTCTGTCTACTGTAATATGTTTTTGTGCCTCTTCTTGTGATGTAATTTACCTATTTCTTCCTCCTCCTTTTCACATCTCCCATTACAATCCCTTCACTCCCTTAAAGCACATTTATATTACCACATCAGTTAATTTATACCCACTCCTAGATATCTATCTATCTATTTATCTATCTATCTATCCCTATTAAATATCGTAATAAATATGCAATTCTCAAGATTAAGAAGTACCATCTTCCCTTATAAGGGTGTAAACAGTTTGCTCATGCTAAATAACAAGTTGATTTTTCCCTGTTTACCTTTTTATGCCTCTCTTGAGACTTGTATTTGAAGATCAAATTTTCTATTGAACTTGGCCTTTTCATCAGGAAGATCCGGAAATCCCTTATTGAATGTCCATCTCCTTGATTGAAATATTATGCTCAATTTTTCTAGGTATTTAATCCTTGGTTGTAGTCCCAGATCCTTTGCCTTATGGAATATCATATTCTAATCCCTCTGATCTTTTAATGTAAAAGCTGCAAGGTCCTGTGTGATTCTGACTGTACTTTTTCAAAATTCAAATTGTTTCTTTCTGGCTGCCTGCAGTATTTTCTCCTTAACTTGATAGTTTTGGAATTTGACAACAATATTCTTTTGTGTTTTCAGTTTGGGATCACTTTCAGGAAGTAATCTGTGGATTCTTTTGATAATAATTTTGCCCTCTGGATCTAGGACCATGGAGCAGTTTTCCTTGATCATTTCTTGGAAGATATTGTCCAGGCTCTTTTTAATCCTGATTTTCTGTGAGAACAGTCATCTTAGATTTTCTCTCCCGGATCCATTTTCCTGGTCAGTTGTTTTTTCCAACGAAATATTTTACATTTTCTTCTATTTTTTCATTCTTTATTCTGTTTGATTCTTGATGTGTCATAGAGTCATTAGCTTCTACTTGCCCAATTCTAATCTTTAATAGGTCGTTTTCTTCAGTTAACTTTTGCATTTCTTTTTCTATTTGTGCAATTATTCCAGTTAAGTTTTGTATCTATCTATCTATTTGTCCAATTTTCTTTTTAAATTCTTCTATGAATTCTTTTTTCATATTTTTAAAATCATTAGCCATTTTTCCTCTGCCTGTCTAATTTGGCCTTTTACATCCTTCCTGAGCTCATCCAAGAATGCTTTTTGGGCTTGAGACCAGTTCATATTGCCTATTCTAAAGCTTCAGATGGGAATACAGTCTCAATGCTGATCTCTTCAGCATTCTTGTTTTGGTCCTTGTCCCCATGATAAGATTCTATGCTCTTCTTTTTCTGGTTTGCTTCTTGCTCATGATGATTGCCTTTTTCCTGGCTTTTACAGTCAATGTCTGCTTCTGGAGCATAGGAGCCCTATCCCCCAGTTCTTGTGCTTAGAACTTGAGGCTTTTTTTATTGTGGCCTCTGGTTCTTTCAATGAGAAGCTAGAATGCTGCAGCTTACCTGGTGCTGAGCTGGATGGTGTGCCATAACAGAGATCAGGTGAAGACTCTAAGTTTCCCTGCAGTTACCCTAAAGATCATGTGTGAGGTGTGAGGGAGGGGTGGTCTGGCCACAGAAAGTCTCCTCTGCTGAGCTAGGGCACAGGCAGGATCAATTGCTGGTAACCCCTCCCCACACTGGTGTCAGATTATTCCGCTGGCTGTGCTAAGGCAAGTGTGGGGTCCTGATGCTGGTGCTTATGGGCTCCATCCCCCTGGGCTCAGAATTTCCTCCTAATTCACTGAGGTATGGCTGTCTAGGACAGCTCCTGTCCTGCACTGGTCCCCTTCAGTCACAGCAAGAGGGACCCCCCTTTGTGATTTTTCCTGGCCTCTTGGCAAAAACTGTTTACCCCTTCAACTGATCTCACTATTCCAGGATTTTTCCTGGGGAAATATTCTCTAGGTTTTTCAAGGTCTACAAGGGGAGGAGGGTGCATTTACAGATCACTGCACCATCTTGACTCCTGGAAGTTCAAGTAGGTGACTTACAGACATTTAACCTGCATGCTGATAATCTCAGCAGAGGCTGCTGCTGTTACCTGGAGGTCTGTGCTTCTCTCTCACTCAGTTCCACTGGACTCCCATCCTGCACTAATATGCTTGAGAATCTGCACTGCTGCTGCTTCTGACTGCCCGTTGGTTTCTGCCCGGCTTTACTATGGTGGGTCTGCACTGGTACAGCCTGTGCACTCTGCACTCCTCCAACTCTGTGCAACAGATCCTTCCCATCAACCTTCCAGGCTCTCCTGGGCTGGAAATCTGCCACACTCTGTCTCCTAATGGATTCTGTCACTCTAAAATTTGTTCAGATTCTCTTTTGAAAGGTGTCTGAAGGAGTTTCTCATAGAGCTTAGGTGAGTATGGGCTCTCAC
The DNA here is from genome assembly GCA_028658325.1 of Potorous gilbertii. Lineage (NCBI taxonomy): Eukaryota > Metazoa > Chordata > Mammalia > Diprotodontia > Potoroidae > Potorous > Potorous gilbertii. The sequence continues at coordinate 18,592,431 of CM053772.1, forward strand.
TTCACTATCTTGGCTCTGCCCCTAGGCCCTGTTCATAGATAATATTTTGATCTCAGTTGTCCTCAGAGTCAAAGTGCTCTCTGAAAGCTGCAACTTCATTTATGTCAACAGTCTCATCCCTTTGTGGCATGATGGCTTTGGCAATATAGTTGTATCTATAGACCTCCTAAGAATAATATTTTACATATATAAAATCAAATATATAGGATTACCAAGGAAATTACATGGAAATTTTAATGTTAAAATAGTTATCCAAATTATTTGAAGAAATAAACATGTTCATGAACCCCAGTTAACCTCTGAAATTGAAAACCAAACACATGGACATGGAAAGAAGGGAAAGATAGTGATGTAAAAGGAAAAGAAGCAAAGGAAAAGCAAATCATGGGAAATGAAGGAAGAGGAAATGAAGGAATGCAAAATAAGAGAAGGAAGAAATCAGAAATAGTTGACATGAACTCTGTTCCAGTAACAGGAGGAAATCTGACTCCTTAATTGCACTTCCAAATATTCCTTCAAAATATAATTAATGCAACGTTTTAAATAGCTAAATTTCTAAGTTGTTAAAGACTCCTCTGAGCAGCTGATGACTCACATTAGGTAATACACAGATATTCAACCTATCAAAATCCTTTCCAGAATCTGCCACCCTGGGAATCCAGAGGAGAGAATGAGTTTGAAAGTTAAATTTTCTGTCTTCCTGTATCGTGTTCCAGCTCAATCCTTTATGAGGCTACTGGGATTGAATGAAGTCTTTTTCCTATCATGATATTTTAATGGGTTGGCCATTAAAATTCTTTTCTATGACATGGCAAACACTAGGGGCCCTGGAAGATAGGCAAATTGTTAAGGAAATTTTGGCTGAAATTGACTAAAAACTTTCCACCTACCTCTTCCCATGAGCCAGCTCCAATCCTACAAGCCTCCAATTCAGCTGAAGTCCCAGCTCTCTCACAGCTCTCCCTGGGCTTGGCAATTTTAATTCTATTTCCCTTCTTCCATCAATCTCTTGTCTTTTTTTCTCATTATGACTGCTGATTGACTTTGTGTGTTAGCCAAGTACTCTATGGATAAACCTGGGTATTATTAAAGTTCTGCCTGACCCTGATTTGAATGAAGATTTCAAGGAAATTGTTGAAATCCTCTAGTATCTTTTACTAGAGGAAGAGGAGAACTCTGTTAGGTTTTCAATAGAAGAAAAAAGTTGCCATCCACTACTGTGGGTCTCTGCAAAAGTGCTCACTCTCCTCTGTTCTAGGAGCATAATGATATTGCTTTAAACTCACAATGGTTGCTAATTTTGTCTACACATTTGTTGTAAAAAGTCTGCCATGGTCAACTGAGCCAAACCAAACCTGAATTGCCTCTACACCACACAGGACAAGTGTTTTTCCTTCCTCTGCCTGCATGCATCTGCCTCATTTCAGGGACTCTATAGCCTTGCAGAGCAGGAAAAATATACTTAATTCCAACATAAATTACTTCCTCTGTAATTCTATGTACTTTATTTTATACACTGAAAAACATTCTGAGAAGGGCTTCACAGGCTTCACCAGACTGCCCTAAGGTTCCATGATGCATCTCTGCTTTCACCAAACATGACTCTTGTCTTTTATTTACATCTCAGCAGCCAAAAGACTCAAATTTCATTTTGAGGAATGCATCATCGGATCACACGTGTGAAGCTGGAAAACATTTCAAAAATCTCCTTATTTTGCCCCTCATTTTTCAGGACACTGAAGCCCAGAGAAGCAAAGTCACCTGTCCAAGGTCCTTGAGGGAATAAGTTGTGGAACTAAGATATACAGGCTTGCAGATTTAAAGTCAGAACCACTTCAAAGGCCACCCAGTCCAACTCTCTTACAAACTGAGACACAGAGAGGAGAGGTGACTTATTCATAGGTAGTAAATGCCAAAGCTCGTTTTCAAACACCATTTTTGGACCCCAATTTCTTAACACAGGACTGGCACATGGTGAGTGCTTGTTGACTGACTGATTCCACTCTGCTTTGTTGCCTCCCTTAGCTTTGATTAAAAATGGACACAGCCTTGCTAACAGTTTAGCAGCCCACTCTGATTTAGTCTTTCATATGTACAACTTGGCACATCAAGTCCTCAAAAGTTCCACACACACTTCCTACAGGAACAGTTCATTCTCTCAGAAAACATCCCTTTTGTTCCAGATCCTAAATCTCTAGAGAACCAGAGCCTTCTTTCATCATTTCCCAGGTGGAACTGAGAAAGAACTAGAATGGTGTCTTTACCTTGGAAGCCAGAAAGTGCTACTGACTCAGAGCTGTCTTCTGTCATCTCACTCCAGGCTGATAAGGGATCATTAAGCCCTCCTGACTCAAAGAGAAACTGGAAGTTTCATCATCCTCTCATTCTCTGGAGGGTAAGTTCACATGCATTCTGTATGTGCCAAGCCTACAGATGGACTGTCATTCATGAAGGTTAATATGCTGATTCAGCTTCCTGGAAACACTGTTTAAGAAACTTACAGAACATTCAATCAAGCAACAAGGACTTACATTAATCTAGTGCTTCTGAGTGTCAGGCACAGTGCTAAGTGGGAGAGATAGAAGACAAAATCAATACTTGTCCTCAAGGAAGCTGCATTCTTTTAAAAAATTAATTTAATTTTTAACTTAAAGAATAAAACAAGTATTTCAATAACACAGCAAAATAGAAACGATGATTATATATGAAACTTCAAATCATCTATGCACAATTTCCTATTACTTTCAAATATACAACAAAATTATCATGTAAATTTCTTGTCCTTATTTTCTTTCTCCTTCCCCCCTCCTATAGATGGCTACTATTAGACACAAAATGTTATATGTGCATAAAAATATTCTACATATACTTCTATTTATCAGTTCTTTTTCTGGGTGCTGATAGCATTTTTTCTTACATTCTTTATAGTTAATTTGGGCATTTATGATAGACAAAATAACTTATTCATTCAAAGTCTTAAAACAATATTGCTGTTACTTTATATGATGTTCTTTTGGTTCCGTCTATTTTGTTCTTCATTATTTCATGCATGATTTTCTAAAATCACTGAACTTGTCACTTCTTATAGCACAGTAATATTCCATCACAAGCATATACTAAAACTCATTTAGCCATTCCCCAAATGATAGGCATCCCCACAATTTTCAGTTCTTTGCCACTGCAAAGACAGCTGCTATAATCATTTTCGAACCTATAAGTTCTTTTACTTTCTCCCTAAGGTATTGCTGGGTCAAAGGATATAAGTGGTTTAATAACTCTTTGGGCATAATTCCAGATTGTTCTCCAAAATGGTTAGATCATTTTACAATTCCACCAACAAAAGATTTAGTATTCCAATTTTTCTACACCCTCTCCAACATTTGCCATTTCCCCTTCTATCATTTTAGCCAATCTGGTAGGCATAAAATGATGTCTCAAGGTTGTTTTAATCTGCATTTCTCTAACTAATAATTATTTAGGACATTTTTACATGACTATATATTATTTTGATTTACTCATTGGTAAACAGCCTGTTCATATCATTGGCCATTTATCAATTAGGGAATGACTCTTATTCATATAGACTTGCCAAAGTTATTTATGTATTTTAGATATGAAACCCTTATCTGATAAACTATCAACAGTTTTTCCCCAATTTTCTGCTTTCCTTCTAATCTTGACCATTTTGTCTTATTCACAAATCTTTAACTTATTATAATCAAAATTATAACTCATTTTGTTCTCTACCTCTTATTTATTCATAAATTGTTCACCTATCCATAAGTCTGATAATTACATTCTAATGGGATGGAAAAATGCCCTAAGGTATCACATGGGCTTCCCCCTCCCTTACTTGGTGAAACTAACACAGCCCTAGCCATGTGACCATGAGTAAATATCTTCACCTTTCAGAGTGACTGACTCCTGCCAAGGAAGAAGCAAAGTCTATGTTGTTCCTATGTGAGAAAAATGTGAGAAAACTTTGATCCAGATGATATCTTCTGTTTGGGGAAGGAAAAGTTAAATTATATATGCAACAGTACTTCAATAATTAATACATATATAGATGCTTATATTAAAATAACTTCTATGTGCAGCTGTTTTCTCCTCATTTGCTCCCAATTTTACAAGATCCTGGAATCACAGCACTTGAGGTAGAAAAATCCTCCAGAGTCATCTAGATCAAGCCAACCCTGATAAAGAATTGCATTATAACATGTAGGACAAGCAGTCTTCCAGTCTGTGCCTGCATCAATCAATCAACATGTATTTATTAAGTACCTATGATCTGTCAGGTACTACACTACACACTGGGGATACAAATAAAAAAAACAAAACAATTCCTGATGGAAAAAAAGAGAGGAGGAGGAGGAACCAATGATAGATGGATGAATGGATGGAGAGATATATAGTATTAATATAAAGTAAACAAATGCAAATATGTAAAGATACTAGAAGATACTACAGGAGGGAAGGCACTGATGGTTGGGAAAGATCAGGAAAGGTTTCAGGCAGAAAATAATTTCTGAACTTCCTCTTAAAGGAAAAAGACTCTTTGAGGTGGAGGTAAGAAGGGAATGCAATCCAGGCAAATGAGATATCCAATTCAAAAGCTCAGAGGTAACAATGGAATGTCTGCGTGTAAAGAACTGAGAGGCCAGTTTGACCGGATAACAGAATACAGGAGGTGGAATAATGTTGAATGAATCTGAAAACACAGGTTGAGGTCAGGTTGTATAAGACTTTAAAAGCAAAACAGAATTTGATTGAATAGAGGAGACACGCAGTCAAAAGTGCTTTTAAGGAGAAGTACTTTCACAGCTGTGTGGAGGTTAAACTTGAGTAAGAAGATTTTAGGCAGGAAACCCAATTAGAACGTTGTTTGAGATTCTGAGGATTTGAACTAAGGTGGAAGATGTGTGAGAAAGGAGAAAAGAGGCCAGGTGAAGGACATATTGAGAAGGTAGGCATGGCCATTTTGGCAACTAAATGAATCTGGGGGTTGAGGGAGAACAAAGAATCTAGGATAACTGAGGTTCTGAATCTGACAGCCTCAAAGAATGATGGTACTTGCAGGAGAATTAGGGTGGTTTGGAAGAGGGGAGGATTTGGAGCAAAAGCTAATGAATAGTATTTTGAACTTATTGAATTAAAGATGTCTCTGGGATGTCTAGTTTTAAATGTTCAGTAAGCCATGAGTTATATGGGCATTAAAACTCAGAGAGGATACTTAGGCTGGAGGTATATGTAGATGGAGAGTGATAGCTAGATATACTTATGTGGGCATGTGTGTGTATTTTCATGTTTACCTGTATATACAGAGATGTGTAGATATTTATAGATGTCATCTGCATGATGACAATAGTTAAACCCATTGGAGCTAAGATTACCAAGAGAAAAAATTAGGAGAAGAGATAAGTGACCAGAATTAAACTTTAAAAAAAATATCCACAGGTAGGGGACTTGATATGTGGAAGATAAACCAATAAAGCAAGCTGGATCACAACAGAGCAAAAGGATTGGTCATTAAGGTAAGAAAAGAACGAGGAGGATATACTATCGCTTAAATCCAGAGGTGAGATGGTATCTGAGAGAAGAGGGTGGTCAACAGTGTCAGATGCAACAGATAAGTAAAGACAGGCAAGGACTGAAAAAAGACCATAAAATTTGTCAACTGAGAAGCCATGGTAACTTTGGAAAGGGCAGTTTGAGTGGTGATGAAATGGTAAGTCATGTTGCAAAGGGCTGAGGAATGAGTGAGAGGAGGGGGAGTGAAGGCAGGGAGTGACTGATAAAGGGAGAAAGGCTGCTTGAAAGGACAGCATTGTCTAGGGAGAGGAATTTTATTAAGATAATGAAGACTTGGGGATATTTGAAGGCGGTAGGCAGAGAAGCAATTCATGGGGGAGTGGTTGCAGATTAAAGAGAGAGTTGGGGCATGATTGAGGACGCAGTCTGTTGGAGGGTTTGGACCTAAGTGCATCATAGAGAGTTTAGCTGTAGCTAGAAGAAGGCTGACCTCTTCATCAGAATTTGGGTGAAAGTAGTGGGAAATGATTTCAAAGACTTTAGAGATGAAGAGAATGGAAGAGGAAGGAACCGATATTGAATTGCCTTAATTTTCTCGTTGAAGTAAACCCAAAGTCTTCAGCTGAGAGAAGGGAAATGGGGGACATATGGGAAACGATGAGGGTAGAGATTTAGAACAGATCCTGCAGGAAGTGAAATAGAATTAATTAGGGAGTAATAAAAGGCCTGCCTTTCTGCAGTGAGAGCCCAGTTGAGGTTGGATAATGTAACTCTTTAGTGAATTCACATACCTTCAGTCACATGCCAGGCCTATAGATGGACCGTCATTCATGCAGTATTATATAAAGAATCATCTTCCTTGCTCCATGTTCCTTAGGAAATTCACAGAACATCCTTATTTTTCTCTTCTTACATTAATGGCCAATCCTTTCCAACTTGCTTTGTTGCTTCTCTTCTCCATCTTGTAAGGAAATCATTTCTTCTTCTGGAGATCTGTTAATGTTCAGAAGATTTTTTTTTCATGAATTTCAGTTTCAATTGTCCTCTTTTTAATTGTCTTTCACCCCTGTTGCCCTTGGCTCTATGATAATATTTGCAAAGCACTCAGCCCAGTGACTGACACATAGTAGGCATTTCATAAATTAATAAAGTTGCTCCCTCCCTCCCCTCTTCTGGGGAAAAAGAACACATTTTATGTCCTCTCCATAAAAGAGCCCTTCAAATGCTTCAATACAGCTCTCATATCTGTCACCCATCCTATTCTGCTTTACCCTGAGACATTATCCTCATGAGCTACCACCCAGATGCAAACATGGAGGTCACAGCATTTCCAGCCCCACAACATTTCACATCCAGATTACTTTTAGATAAAAAACCCTTCAAATGCTTCAATACAGCTCAAATGCTTCAGAAGCTCAGAGGTAGCTAAATGGAAGGTGGAGACACCATAATAGATATTCCTGTTAAAGAAAACTTTTGAGTTGCTCTGATTCTGGGCTTTAGCAATGAGTAATATGAGGATGTCCAGGCAGAAATGGCCAGTGGTTTACCACATTTGTATGTTTATCTCAAGCACAGGATGAGAGATGGGCAATCACCAGAGGTGGAGATCCAAATGTGATTGGACAGGACTAGGGACAGTTAAATAGGACATTATTCATGGAAGGATTGATATATTAGGAAACCTTAGGAACAGGAGAAAAAATAGAAAAAGACCAAAGGCTGGAATTGAGTCATCATGGTAGAAGGAGTGGGACTTGGTCACAAAAAACAAGATCCAATACTAAAATCAGATTTGTTTATAATGAGGAATTTGGACCCTGAAAACAGGGATTATAATCACAACAGAATTAGAATAGAGCAAGTAGCATGACATGATGTTGACTTGTTTATATATTATTGATGCTGACTTTTCATTCATTGATATATCCATCCCTCCTTTGAATCTGTGCATCCATCCATTCACCATCTGTCCATTCATGTATAATAGACACACACACACACACACACATATATATATGTATACACGTGTAATTTTATATGTATTTTCCAGATATTAAATAAAATAAAACTGTAGCTAGAAAATCTTTGGCAAGTCACTTAACTTCATCTATAAAATAAAAACATTGACCTCGATGACCTCTGAAGACGTTTTCCAGTTCTAAATCTATCTACTGGATGTATCCCTTTTCTAAGGGGCCAGATCAGTCCTCCAAATCTCTAGGTGAAAAATAATACATTCTGTCTGTATATACTGGAAGGCAATAGGAGCAACGAGCCAAGAAAGACAAGAAAAAATCTGTGGGGGATTGTAGTTGCACAGAAGATAGCAGCCAACTGGTAACCAACTCTCACATCTCTGCTACCACTATCTAGAAATGCAGGTCTCTCTCCTCTCCTCCCCTATTTCTCTATCTGTCCTCTTTCTCTGTCTGTCTCTTTCTCTTCCCTTCCTTCTCCCTCCCTCCTACTCTCTCTGCCATGGCTCATTTTCCACTCATTGTCTAGACTTTCTTTGCAGTAAATCATCATGACCATGAACTACTCTGAACATTTTTCACACATAGAAATAGAAAGGCACATAATGCTACCCGCTGTATCTTAGTAGAAGGTGATTGGTACAGCTCAACCATCGTCTCAATAGAGAATAGATGAGAGCATGGATAGAGGACTAGCCTTGAAGTCAATAACACTGGGTTCTGGTTCTGACTCTGGCATACTTCTTTGTTACCATGGGAAGACACTTAACCTCTCAGTGTTTTGTGTAGTTCTCCAAGGTACAATTACAAAGGAATTATCTGTATCTGCGGAGGGATTTTTCTACAGTGAGAGTCCCCATACAAATCAACCACAATTCTAGAAGAAAGCAACCAAAATCGAAACAGAGGGAATGAGACTGGAACTGAAATAAGATGGGAACAAAAGAGAGGAAAAAAATATGTTTATAGTAAACAGTAGAGTTCTGCAAATTTTCACTTGCTTCACCAATTGGTTTTGGGCTAAGTGGGGCTGGTCTGTATCCTCCTTCCAAGTCATCTATCAGAGAGTCACTGGTACAAGCACTAATGCTTGCCAACCACTTGACAGAGATGGTCCTTCCTTTGGACCTCCTGCTGTGGATGAATTGTGTAGCCTACCTGTGATACCACCCAAGCAATGCCATTCCCCTTCATCCCTCCTTGACTTAGACATGCTAGTAAGAGATACTGAAGTCAGCAGTCTCTTGGAAACAGACTTACTAAAGTGAGCTATAGTTGACTTTCGCTGATCTTCCAGTGACTGGGCCCTATTTGTTATCACTAAATACCTTTTATTGAATCAAATGATACAACCCCATCGGTTACTACAATTTCTTTTTGTTTAAAAGATCCATGGGGACAAGAGGGCACAAGAATTAATTATTACAAAAGGTGCTTTATTCTAAGGATGGCCCCCTCATCTTCTTACTGTCTGTGGCTGCCCATCTGGTCCGCCCCGCCACTTCAGCTCTTTTAGAAATCCAGAAGACCCTCAATGTGCATCCAGAAAAGTTTTCTTTTTAAAAAAAATATTCTCCACAGTTCCATCTAAAAACAATTTTTAGTATTTTTTTTAATTTTCAGTTCCAAATTCTGTCCTTCCTTCTTTATCCTTCCCCATCCCTGAGACAGTGAGCAATTTCATACAGATTATACATGTGCAATCAGCTATTTTCTGAAAAGGTTTCTATCATTTCTTCCTTGGCTGCTGATCTCCTACTGTTCACACCTATCTCCAGCCCCAACAATGACTATTCTCCAAGGCGTTCATTCTCAAGACATTAGGACATCTCCCACCCTCATCACTTCTACTTCACTGTGGGGGCTTCTGCCCACCTGAAGGCATATGGGCAAATGTCATCATTGATCATTTCCCTTGAAATCCTCTCATACTCAGCACTCTGCAAGGGAGATGCTTATTTTCATCAAGGAGTACCACTTTCAAATAAAGATACTCTTCCCACTGTCAAAACAAGACAGAAAATCACAAAGGACACTCCATTATCACAGCTCCAACCATTTTTACACTGGACTGACTCTCTCAAAGGCTGCCTCCAACACAGCTCCCACACAATTAGGCCCTTCCCCCCACATGACTTTGTTTTTACATTGTATACATTCTATATTTCCTTATGGGTATTCATTGTTTCCTTCTAAGAGAATGTAAGTTTCTTATGGACAGGAAATTTTTTTCATCTTTTTTTTTTTCCATCATATCTCCAGAGGCAAACCCAGCATGAGACAGATAGTAGGCACTTGCTAAAAGTTTGTTGAATGAGTCAGTCAACTAATAAACATTTATTAAGCTCCTACTATTTGCCAGACACTGTGCTAAGCACTGGGAATACAAAAAGAGACAAAAGGTAGTCCATGCCTTTAAGGTATTCACAACCTAATGGGGGAGACAAGAAGCAAACAAATATGAACACACAAACTACCTACAAGAAAAATGGGAAATAATTAAAAGAGAGAAGGAAATAGAATTTAGAGGGGCTGGGAAAGGATTCCTCTGGAAGGTGGGAGTAAAAAGATGTCATAGATGAGAAAAATGAAACTAAAAGAAGGTAAGTGACTTGTCCAGGGTCGTGTAGCTAGTAAGGTTTGACACAAGGGGAGGATCATCTATGTAAGAAGGAATGATCACAGACAATGGTCAGAAGAGTGGATGTCTGTTTCTTAGTTTCTATTTTGTTGTTATTGTTGATGTTGGGAGGATTTTTCATTCAAGAAAACCATCAATTTTGGTCAGGAAAAATGGAGCCACAATGGTTAAGTATTAAAATTAAAAATGTCTCTAAAATCTCCACTGGTTATATTTCCTTTCATTTTCTCACCATGGTATACCCCATGGCCTCTAACAATATTAGCAGATGTTCTCAATTCCCTCTCCATCTGGGGAATATGATTTATCTCCTATATGAAATTAATTTCCCACCAGTTGTGAAAGCTCAAAGGATTCTGATAAGCATTAAAATGGGAGACATTATTAAAAGGGAAATATTTGCGCTGTCCCCTCCTTTCCATTCACACTGATCCCATCCAGATTCAGATCCTCATCACCTCTCAGTTGTACTCTTTTGTCATCAGGATCCTCATTTCCAGATGATCCCCTCCAATCTATCCTGAACACTACTGTAACATGAATCTCAATGCATAACTCTGACCTCATCAATTTGTGGTTCCACATCTTCTCCTCTGTCAAGAATCAAGCCCCTACCTTTGTCTCAGCCCCCTCTTTTTGCAGGTGACCTTACCTCCTACTCTTCTCAAAGGAATCGATTTGATTCAAACAAGTGTTGATTTAGTACCTACTATGTGCTATGCACCAAGTATGTCAGGATCATGGTACAGTGTAAAAAAACCACTGAATTTGGAGTTAGAAGACATGGGTTCAGATCCTGCCTCTGCCACTTGATGTCACTCTAATTTTGGTTTAGTCATTTAGCTTCTCTGAGCCTCAATTTCCTCATTTATAAAAGGAGGCCCATGGACTATATCAATGGGTTATCAAAGTATGGTCCAGAGTTTCTAGGATGTCCTTTTCAGAAAAACATTCCAAGACTCTTTTAGGAAATCTATGACATTAAAACTACTTTCATAATAATTCTGAGACATTTTAATTTCTAACATGGTAACTGTTCAAGGAAATAACCCACATAAAAACAGCTCATGGAGGAGAGTCCAAGATAATTTTAAGAGCATAATGGAGTATTGAGATCTAAAGTATTGAGAGCCACTAGACAAAATGGCCTCTGAGGTCAGTCTATAATGCTAACACAAAAGCATAAGTCCCTGTCCTCAAGAAATTTGTACACTATTGGGAGGAAATAACATGTATGCACATAAATAAAAACAAAATAATTTGAAGGATTGTGGTGCTAGCACCTTGGGGAAATCAGGGAAGGCATCTGATAGAAGGTGATGTTTGAGCTGAGCTTTGAAGGAAGCTAAGGATTCCAAGGAAGGCAAAAAAAAGAGTACATTCCAGGCAATGAGGACAATCTGTGCAAATTATAGACACAGGAGGTGGAATGTCTTCTACTAGGAACATCAAGAGAACCAGAAAGTTGTTTGGTTTTTTTAAGGTTAAGTTATGCTGGCATATCTCTTTCTTGAAAAAGTCAAACGCAGTCTCTTCATACTTGCTATTTCCTTTTCTAGGTATTTTCTCATCATCCCCCTAAAAATATTTTTCAAAATTTTGCCAAGTACTGAAAGTGACAATGGAACAGCACAGTGAAGAGCTACGAGAGAATTTTGAGCATTATGTGGATTATATAGAAGGGTTTCTGAAGTCTCTCCATCTCTGAAATTCTGGGATACCATAAATGATGATGTGGTGCAGAGATGTACTGTAAATACCTAACAACCAGCTATATGAAAATAAGACAGTATGCAATATACTTTAAAGTTAATCTTCATTATTAAAGTTTTTCTTCTTTACTTTTACTTTTGCAATCAACCAAACAATAAATTAAGCCACAATTTGTAGGTTTTCCAATTTCCAAAGTATAGAAACTCACACTGAAAATTTCACAATTGACTGGAATGAGCTGGCTCCATCATTCTCCTATAGGGCCACAGGTGCCATTATGTGTTCATCCAGTAATGAGGAAAGGAAAAGGAGAGAAGTAGTAGTAGTTAAGAGAAGCTTGAAGACTTTCCATCATCAATAGCAGAATTTATTTAACTTAGGTAGGAATGTACTTTTGTTTGCTCATATGGCAGGTCAAAGTGTTTCCCTTTACCATGTCTATGACAATTTATTTGCACATGTAAATCCAGCATTGCTAAGTCAGTGAACTGACACATTGTTTTTGCTGTACTCCAAAGCAGAGTTCACTAGCCTTGTCCAATAAAAATTCAGTGGTGGTGCTAAGAGATCAAAAGGTATCAACTACTGTGGGTAATGGGGTTTGACCCTTCAGCCAATGTTATTACAAGAGGAAAAGCATATAGTTATAGATGAAGCTAATTCAATATCTTGACAATTGCTTATACCTTCTTACACAAGGTCAACTCACATCCCTATAGAAGAGTAGGTGTAAAGTATTTCATTACCTTTTTCTGAATAAATTTCTACTTAGAATAATTAGGAAAATGGGGATATCATTTGGGAAAATGAGATTTAAGTGCTTTCCTTTAAACCTAACCCCCACTGAAGGACACCACAATAGATAACTATTTTTGACCTGCCGCAAACTAGAAAAAAGTTAGTAGTTATCCTAAGACACATGTCCAGAATGGAGAGCACCATATGACTTGTCCAACTGGGCAATTACTCCTCTATTATGGTTTCTTTTTTAGGCCGATCATGTCACCACATAGAAAACATTGTTCAGGATTATAAAACCTAGCAAAATCCAATGAAATAACTGAAGAAGATGGAGCCACAAGCAGTATTTTCATCACTACTTCTGATTGAAAGTAGGAGGATTCTATCAGAGAAAGAAGATCTGAGAAATAACTCATAAAACAATAGTGTCTTAAAAGAGAATTTGGATTTCTAGACTGTAGCTTCAAATACAACGGAATAGGTTCTTGGACAGGAATCAACTGCAGATAATGGATGCCACAAATTTATTTTACAGTCTTACAAATCTAACTGAGGGATTCAGTCTAAAAAGAGAAGGAGGAAAAGATTATGGTGCCAAGTATGGTGCTAGAGAGGTCAGTAGGTACAAAACAGGAAAGAGAATATTAGGACAGAATAAGAAAACTATGGGATACAATATATAATAAGAGAGTCAGCAATACAACTGATAGCCTCAGATACTCCCAATATAGATATGTGTTTTTAAATTTTATCAATTATTTTTAACAATTTATCATTTTTATACTTGCATTCCAGATTCTGTCCTCCCTCCCTCACCTCTCCTACCCTCTGAGAAGACAAAAAATATATCAATTATACCTGTGAAATAATATAAACTATATTTGAACAGCAGTCATTTTTTCAAAGAAGCAAGAAAATAACGTGAGACAATTATACTTTAGTTTGTAACCAAATTTCATCAGTCCTCTCTCTGAAGGTGAATAGCATTTTTTTTTATCATGAGACATTTATAATTTTCTTGGATCTTTAATTTATCAGGGTAGCCAAGTCTTTCATAGTTGATTATCATTACAACGTTGCTGTTACTGTGCTTAACGATCTGCTGGTTCTTCTGACTTTCCTTTGCATCAGTTCATCTAGGTCTTGCCATGATTTTGTGAAACCACCACCCTCATCACTTCCCATAGCACAATAGCACTCAATCCAATCATATACTACAGTTTATTCAGTCATTTCCCAGTTGATAAGCATCCCCTAGATTTCCAATTCTTTGTCAACACAAAAAGAGCTGCTATAAATACGTTTGCTTTTATATATCTTGTTACTTTTTCTTTGATCTCTTTGGGATACAGACCTAGTAGTGGTGTTGTTAAGTCAAAGGATAGGCACAGTTTTATAGCCCTTTGGGCTTAGTCTCAAATTTTTCTCCACAATGGTTGAACTAATTCACTATTCCACCAACAGTTCCTTAGTATGCCTAGTATACCTTATCTCTTCACATTTGTCATTTATTATAGGTATGAATTGTTACCCAAGAATTGTTTTCATTTGCCTTTCTTAATTAAAAGTGATTTAGAGAATTTTTTCTGACTATAGATAGCATTGATTTCTTCTCAAAACTGCCTGTTTATATCCTTTCATCATCTATCAATAGGGGAATGGCTCTTTTTTAAAATAAATTTGACTCATTACTCTTTTTTCTTTTTAAATTTATTTTAGCTTTCAACATTCAATTCCACAAGATTTTATGTTTCAAATTTTCTCCCCATCTCTCAACTCTCCCACCTTAAAAAACCATGCCTGCTGAATACCCACCCTCCAATCTTTCCTTCCTTCTATCACACCCCTCCCTTTCCATCTCCCCATGTTCTCTCCTTTCTTGTAGGGGAAGATACATTTCTGTACCACGTTACCTATATTTCTTATTTCCCAGTTGCATGCAAAAACAATTCTCAGCATTCATTCCTAAAATTTTGAGTTCCAACTTCTCTACCTTCCTCTCTCCCCATACATCCCCACTATGAAGATAAGCAATATAGGGCATACATGTGTACGTATGCAGAAGACTTCCATAATAGTCATGTTGTGAAAGACCAACTATATTTCCCTCCATCCTATCCTGTCCCCTATTTTTTCTATTCTCTCTTTTGACCTTGCCCCTCCCCAAAAGTGTTTACTTCTAATGACTGCCTCCTTCTATTTGCCCTCCCTTCTTTCATTCCCCCTATATCCCATTTATCTCATTCTCCCCTACTTTCCTATGGTGTAAGATAGATTTTCTTGTCAAATTGAGTGTACATTTTATTCCTTCCTTAAGCCTCACTTTTTCCCTCACACTTCTTCCCTTTTCCCCTCTTTTTTCTTGCCTCTTTTATGAGAGATCATTTGCCCCATTACATTTCTCTCTTTCTCCTCCCAATATATTCCTCTCTCACTCTTTAATTTTATTTTTTTAGATATCATCCCTTCCTATTCAATTCACCCTGTGCCCTCTGTCTATATGTATATAATCCCTCTAACTACTCAAATACTGAGAAAAGTCTCCAGCGCTTCAAATATTTTCCATATAGGAATGTAAACAGTTCAACTTTAGTAAGTACCTTAGGATTTCTCTTTCCTATTTACCTTTCCATGCTTCTCTTGATTCCTGCGTTTGAAAGTCAAATTTTCTATTTAGCTCTGGTCTTTTCATCAAAAATGCTTGAAAGTCCTCTATTTCATTGAATGACCATTATACTCAGTTTTGCTGGGTAGGTGATTCTTGGTTTTAACCATAGTTTCTTTGACTTCTAGAACATTATATTCCAAGCCCTTTGATCCCTTAAGGTAGACGCTGCTAGGTCTTGTGTTATCCTGATTCTATTTCCACAGTACTCAAATTGTTTTTTCTGTCTGCTTGCAATATTTTCTCCTTGACCTGGGAATTCTGGAATCTGGTCAATATTCCTGGAATTTTTCTTTTCAGATCTCCCAGGAGGTGATCTGTGGATTCTTTCAGTATTTATTTTGTCCTCTGGTTCTAGAATATCAAGGCGATTTTCCTTGATAATTTCATGAAAGATGATATCTAGGTTCTTTTGTTCATCATAACTTTCAGGTAGCCCCATGATTTTTAAATTGTCTCTCCTGGATCTGTTTTCCAGGTCAGTTGTTTCTCCAATGAGATATTTCACATTGTCTTCAATTTTTTCATTCTCTTCATTTTGTTTTGTAATTTCTTAGTTTCTCATAAAGTCATTAGCTTCCATCTACTCTATTCTAATTTTTAAAGATCTATTTTGTTCAGTGAGCTTTTGAACCTCCTTTTCCATTTGACTAATTCTGCTTTTTAAAGTATTCTTCTCCTCATTGGTTTTTTGGACCTCTTTTGCCATTTGGGTTAGTCTATTTTTAAAGGTATTATTTTCTTCAGCATTTTTTGGGTCTTCTTAAGCAAATTGTTTACTCGTTTTTCATGATTTTCTTGCATCACTGTCATTTCTCTTCCCAATTTTTCCTACATCTCTCTTATTTGATTTTCAAAATCTTTTTTGATTTCTTCCATGGCCTGAGACCATTGCAAATTTATTTTGGAAGTTTTGGATGAATAAGCTTTGACTTTGATGTCTTCCTCTAATGATATGTTTAGTTCTTCCTCACCCAAAAGGATGGAGGAAAATATTTGTTCACCAAGAAATTAACCTTTTATAGTCTTATTTTTTCCCCTTCTTTGGGCATTTTCGCAGTCAGTTACTTGACTTTTGAGTCCTTTATCAAGTGGAGGGTATACTTTAGGGACCTGTAAGTTATCAGTTCGTCCAAGGTGACACAATCAAGGAAGAGGAATTTACTCCATTGTTGGCCTTCACTCTGGTCTGGGAGCAACCACAAGCTTTTCTGCCCAGGATCTGCAAGTAGGTTCCCCTCTCCACAATTGCCTCCAACTCTACCACTCCAGTGCTCCTCCTCACCCCAGCGCAGCTACTCAGGGCTGAGAATCAGATCAGCAGCTCAATTCCCCAAGGGTCTTTAGGGCTCCAAAAATTGAGGCTATGCTGCAGTGATTTCTGCCAACCTTGGCCCAAAGCCAGGGCCAAATCCTGATCCCTTCTCTCCTTTCTCACTGACCTTTGAAGCTGTCTTTGGAATTTGTGGGGTGAGAAATCTGGGAACCACAATTGCTGCCTGAGATTTCACCTGCTCTAGGCCTGTCCCTGCCATGCAGCATGGCCAATGCTGGGCTTCGTTCTGCTCTGTGGGCTGCACTCCACTCTGAGCCCAGGTGTAATAGACCTTTCTGGTCAGCCTTCCAGTCTATCTTGGGTGGGAAATCTCTTTCACTCTGTCGTTTTGTCACTTCTGCTACTCTAGAATTTGTTTAGAGTCATTTTTTACAGATATTTTATGGGGTTTGGGGATAGAGCTAAGAGCAGATCTGTCTTTCTACACCACCATCTTGACTCTGCCCTCCTTCCCTCAATTTGACTCACTTCTATACTTAGTATATATTTGAGAAATGAGGACTTTATCAGACAAACTTGCTATAATTTTTTTTAAATGTTGCTTCATTATCTATGGTACCTTTTAGCAAACTCTAATTCTCTTGATTATCCCTTTAAATAAGGCTTATTTTTGTTTCTTCTTTATCTGAGATCATGATTGCTACCCTTTTTTGTTTGTTTACCTGAAGAATATTAGATTTTGCTCCTGCCCTTTGTTTTAACACTGTATGTCTTTCTGTTTCAAATATGTCTCTTGTAAACAACATATTGTTGAGTTCTGACTCTAATCCATTCTTTTATCTGCTTCTGTTTTATAGGTGAACTGTTCCTATTCACATTTGCAGTTATGATCACTGATTGTGTATTTCCTTCCATTTCATTTTCTTTCATTTCTTCTCTTTCTCTTTTTATCCTGTCCCTTCTCAAAAGTTTACTTTGCTTCTAACTACTGTCTCTCTTAGTCTGTTTTTCCTTTTATCATTCCCCTTTCTTTTATTCCCTTTCCCTCTCATTGCCCTATTGGGAAAGTTCCATTTTATATACCACTGAATGCATATATGTATACACATGTGTGCATGTATGTGTGTGTTTAGTCTTTCTTTGAATCAGTTTCCATGAGAGTGAGATTCAAGCATTGCCCACCATTCCTCTTTTCCAAAGCTCTTGCTTTTTCATTTACTTGAGATAATTTTCTTTATTCTTCCTCTCCCTTCTGCATTCTCCTAGTGCATTCCTCTTTCTCACTCTTCTAGTTTTTTGAGATCATCCCATGCCTTTTATGTATGCAAGATCATTTTAATTTCCAATAAAGTTGTTAGTAGTTACATGGATTGCCTTCCCATATAGGAATGTAAGCATCGTAGCTCCATTGAGTTATGATTACTCTTTCATATTTACCTTTTATGGTCTCTTAAGCCTTCTTTTTGAATGCCAAATTTTCTATTCGGGTCTGGTCTGTTCTTCAGGAATTCTTGGGAGTCATCTATTTCATTGAAAGTCTATTTTCCCCCAAAATGATTACACTCAGTTTTCCTATATAGGTTATTTTGGTTATAATCCTAGTTCTTTTGCCTTCCAGAACATCATATTCCAAGTGGTCCACTCCTTCAACATTAAAGCTGCTAAATTTAAGCTGACAGTGGCTCCACAATATTTGATATTTTTTTCTTTCTGACTGCCTGAAGGGTCCCATCATATGCACCCCAGGAGTCAACTATTCTTTTTCAGTAAGTATCAAGCTTAAAACAGAAGTTCTTTTTACTGATTCCTCTACTTAGGAGAACAAAATTACTATTAAAATAAGTCCAAAATTTTTCAACTGTTCTTTTTTTGACACAGAAGGAGTTCTACTAGATATACCAAGAGTTGAAGTTCCATTTCATTACAATATCCTATATGTACACTAGGGTTGTGACCTGATTCCCAAATTTCTCATCTAAATAATTCTGTCCAGGAATAATCCAAGTATAGTAGTATAATCCTATAGTAACATCACTTCTCTTTCATGTGCAATTGATCTTCACTCAAATATCTTCCACCATATCCTGTCTCACTTTTCTAGTCCCTGAGATCCACACATGAATATTCTTATTACATAATTCTATTCCTCTACCCTTTCCATTTATTCTGTCCATTTTATATTAGATATACATTTACCAAATCAACCAGCATTCAATAGGTACTAACTGCCACATGCTTTAGGATTTGAAGAGAATTTTACAAAAACTATCTCATTTTATCTTTCCAACTCTGGGAGGGAGATGGCATTATTATTCCCATTTTACAGATGAGGAAACTGATACAAAGAGAAGTTAAGTGACTTTCCCAGGTTCACACAGCTGTTGAATAAATGTCTGCAGTCAGATTTGAACTGAAGCTTTTCCTGAATCCAGCTCCAATACTCTACCCACTGTACTATCTGACCTATATGTTTTTTCTTTGTTTCTCTTGTTGTGTGTGTTATACATCATTGTTGTTTAATTGTGTTTGTTAAATGATTTTATCATTATTTTGGATATTTTTCTCTAACTAGAGTAAACTTAGGGAAGTTATTTCATTTCTGAGTTTTTTCACCCATTAAATGAGGTGTTGGGCTAGATGACCTCAAAGGTTCCTTCCATCTTTAACCCCTTATAATTTCTAATCATCATTTCTAACCTTAGTTTTCTCAGAGAGAGAAAAGAGGGTTTTTTCCCATGAAATTCCTTCTTTTTCTATTTCTGTGTTACTGTAAAGATTTGTATTGTCCACTTTAAAAATGAAAGAAAAATCACATTCTTTATCCAGTCTTTCAGTAAAGTCTCTTAGTAGGATTTTTTTTTTCATTTTCAGAGTGAATGTGGCTAAAATAACAATAATCAATTGAAACATACAGATGAATCAAGGCAAGAGGTATTATGGAGGAAGCCAATGAAACCAGAGAGGAAAAATGCACACTCCATTGGAATCTTTGTTGGATATGAAGATGACCCCATTATCAACTCTACTTTCTGTGGACATGGAGATCTAAAAGGAATAATGTATTTTTACTATTCATACTGGTGATGAATGTAGATAATTCTTGCATTGGCAGGTATACTGATTTTTGGAACTTAACATTTCTTTCCTCATGGACCCTAAGCCTTGCAGCCAGCCTTGGTTCAAAAGCTGTCAGTGGATTCCAAAGTGTTCAACAACAGCAGTCTACAGCTGTTATTTGAAGATTATCTTTAGAGAGACTTTGAGTACATTTTTCTTATTTCAGCTGGTTCCAAGAATTTTTTTTGGAAGCCTTTGTACTATCCATTCTCCCTCATAAGTCCCAACTACAGAGTTTTTTGTTAAGATGAACATTCCTCTTTCAAATAGTGTAGGATATATTCTAGGACTTTTGAATCATAGCTTTTGAGCTATAGAATTGACCTTGCAGTCATTGAGTCCAATTCCACTTCACAGATTAGGAAGACGGCCATACTTCCGGAGATAGACATAATCCTAGAGGTCATCTAGATCAACCAGCTCATTTACTAGATGAGGAAAGCTGAAGTCCAAAGAATGTCAATGATTTGCTCAAGTTTATAAAGGTGACAAAGGACAGAGGCAAGATTCAAGCCCAAGTCCTCTGATTCTAAATTCAATGCTTGTTGATATTAGTGAAATTTCTAATTTGGAAAAGACTTCAGTGACCACCCAGTACAAGTCTTACCAATAAAAAGATTGACCTTGGCCACATGCCAAATAGTTGTTATTCAGCCTTTGCTTGACCTCCAGGGAGGTTACTGCTGACCTACTGAGCCCAGTACACCTTTGAATGGAATTCATTACCCAGGAATTCTTCATTGCATTAAGAAGCAAAATAATGTTTTCACAACCACTGGATGAATTAATTTATAAAGTATTTATTAAATGCCTAGTATATATTAAACACTGGGGATACAAAGACAGATGGAGCTCACGTTCTCAAGGATAGCAATTCAAGCTATCAAACTTAAATGGATTGTGTTGGGAGTTACTGGGCTCCCCCACACCACAGGTCTTCAGTGAAAGATCGTATGACTTCTAGTCTCTCTTGTCAGGCATGAATGAATGAATGAATGAATGAAAACAAAGTATACATAAGTGTCTACTATGTGCCTGTTACTAATTTAGATACTAGGAATACAAATAAAAATCATTCCATAGTTCGTACTGTTAAGGAATTTACATTCTACTGTGAGTATACAAAATGCAAACAGATAAGTGAAGACAAAGTAGATGGAAATCATATGAAGTTATTTCAAGGGAGTGGGATCATGACAACAGCTGGCAGGAAGGACAAAAAAAGTCATCGTGCAGAAGATGGTACCTGAGCTAGGAATTACCTGGGGCTGAAATCAAAAGTAATTGTATTCCAGATGTAGGAGATGACACGTTCAAAGTCACAGAGGTGGAGAATGGGATACAGGCCTTTTGACTCACCTCTGTCCTCTCTCTCATAGCTTCCTCATCTGAAGTTGACAGGTAGAGCAAGAGGCTGATTTAAGAGCCCTTTCAGCCTCTAATATTTGGTTTGCACTATATCATCCTTCAACCTGAAGGGAGAGATTTAGAGGGAAAGCTTGGCTATGACAGAGAGCAGAGAGAAGCCCTGGTAGTGTTGAAATCATGTTGCCTGTTCATCTTGAAGAAAGTCACAAATGTAGCAGTCAAGAAGGTCACAAACAGAAGATGAGGAAAGTTTGACTTGACAAAAGTTTGAAAAATCTAGTCATCGTAGTAGATAGAAAGTAAAATTGAATGAAACCCCCTTGCGGGCAGGACCTATGCTACTTCTGTACTCCTCTCCCTAGTACAGGGTCTGGCACATAGAAGGAATTTAATAAATGCTTATTGATAAGCTGATAGCTCTGAGCTTGTAGAGTGATATGGCAACCAGAAATCTAATGCAATAGTGAACTTCACTACATAGCTCAGAGGCATAAAGAAATCCTAATCCTGCAGTCTTTTGTCCTAATCAGACCACACATCTTGGGTACTATGTTTCATTTGGGGCAATAGAAAATAGGAAGACCATTTATAAGCCTCTCAGTCAGTCAGTCAACAAACATTTAGTAAAGACCTACAATGTGCCTACTAATCCCTACTAAGTCTTGGAGATGAGTCCCTGCCCTCTAGGAGTTCACAATTTAGCAGAATTACCCTGGGCTCTAATTGGTGAGCTTTCATCATATCTTACCATGGAGCAGGCCTCCATGTCACTTTCTAGCCACACTTCTAAGTCATGACTCCATGCGCATGCTATATGTATACCAAACTGGTTCCCCTCTAATATACATTTTTACTCCCATTTGAATATAAGCTCTTTTGAGAGTAAGGTCTCTCTTATTTGCTTGTAATAATATTTTATTACTAGTACAATACCTGATACATGTTAAGTACTTAATAAATTATGTATCTCTCTGTCTACTACCTACTTACCTATCTACTCACCCGCCTGCCTATGTAGTTGTCATTTGGAGAGCATGCAAAAAAGAGCAACCAAAGGAGTGGGTAAATGAGATAATCACTGTAAAACACTTAGCACAATGCCTGGCACATAGTAGGTGCTTAAAAAGTGTTTGGAAAAATACCAGGATTTTGAAGGACCTTGAGTCCATGGTATATGAGAATTGGCTGAAGGACTGGGGCTAGTGGTTCCAGAAAAGGGAAGAAACAATGAGGACAGCCCTAGCACAATGTCCTACCCAAAGCAGGCGTTTGACTGATTGACATGATAGTTACCTTCACATATTTGAAAGGACGCCATGTGAAAGAGGGACTAGATTCATTTTGTTGGGCTGCAGATGAGAAAACAAGAAGCAATTAGTAAAAGTTGCAAAGGAGCAAATTCTCTCAACGTCGAGAGAAATTTCCTAATAACTGAGGCAATTCTCAAATGGAAAAAACGCCTTCCTTCGAGCAGAGGCCAAAAGACTGCTAGTCTGGCCCAATATAAAAGGAATACTTTTCCAGTCATGAACTGAAAGGTGAGAAAACGGAGGTCAAGAGAAATTAAATGACTTTACCATTCCTTGCCTTCAAGGAGCCTACATGCTATTTATCTCATAGTCCAGTGAATTTCCTAGATGCTTCCCCCCTCTTCTACTTACTCTAATATTTGTATGACCTTCTTCACTGTTCTATTTCTTTTATCAAAAAGAATGAGCAAAAAGATTCCAGCTGTACTGGGGCCTCCCTCTGCTCTCTGGTGCTGGCAAAATATCCATTGACATTTCTATACAGATTGCAGAGTAACCCAGTGCTCACAAAATACAAAGACAGAAAGGTCCCTCAACATTATCTCCTTTCCCCCAGCTCTGTTTTCTGGAATGAGGATTCTGTCACAGGGATGTCACCAAGGACCCTTCCAACTCTAATATCTAGCAAAGTATTTACATGAAATTATAATTTATTGGATGATATCCTATCAGATATTTTCCTTTACTCCACACCAATGCTGGTTTAAAGATCTGGACAGATTTCCAGGAAATTTCCACCTTTCCCTGCAAAAAAATGCCAGTTATTAAAGATCATTCCAGTGCAGAGTGAGAGGAAGTGGAGAGCCTGCCTCCCAGCTTGCTTGTCTCTCATCTGGCAGAGACAATTCATGAGTCAGTGCCCCCCACCCCGAGAAACTTGAGACAAGGTAATAGGGCAGGAATCATTAAAACTCAAGACATTTCTTTACTCTCAGTTGTTATTGCTTCCCCACTGATCTCATTCTCAGGCTTCGTGACATTTCAGAATACCAATAATTTACAGTAATAAATATGAAATATCACTGGGACTGCCTAGAAGGGTAGTGAGTAAATCCTCAGCAATGAGCATTAAATATTTTTTCCTCCCACACACCAACTGATACAAAGAGAAGTAATGTTAGGAAACTGCAAAAAAAAATCTTTCCTTCTCCCCTTCTGTCTTTGCTTTTGCTAAGGTTATTTCTTTCATTACCTACGAGATCAGAGATAGCTAGAAAGTACTTCAGAAACCAACCTGTCCACCTACCTCATTTTACATATAAGGAAACTGAGGCTCTTGGGGGTCAAGTTACTTACCCAACATCATGCAAGTAAGTGTTAGATTCAGGATTTGAACTCACATCCTCTAACTCTAGAGTCAATGCTGGTTCCGTTGCCTTATGCTACGTCCATTGAAACCACATTCTATCATTTGTACAGGCTTTGACTTTACATTATATTAGCACATTTAATTAAATATGTAAAGTGCTTCACAAACTTTTAAGCACTGTCATTGTTATTATTTATTACTGTCTTGATACCTGAGGGAAATATTTCATCAAAGTCCCAAGATTTCATTAGACACTAAGAGTAGAATCAGATTTTAAGAATTGGAAGGGACCTTCTGGTCCAATCCGGACATTAAACGAATCCCCACTGTAACTTACCAGCAAATGACCATCTACCCTTTGCTTAAAGAGCTCCAATAGGAGTAGCCCACCATGACCTAAGGCTTCTGATGTAGCCCACATCAGAAGAGTTCTAATGGAGGAGAAAGCGGTTTTTTTCCCTTTCCTGACACCAAGCCTCATTTTGACTCCTATTGGAAAGATTGAAGGCAAAAGGAAGATGTAGGATGAGATGGTTAGAGAGTGTCGTGAAAACAAAAAACATGAGCGTGGACAAACTTTTAGAGACAGTGGAAGATAAAACAGACTGGCCTGTGATGGTGTGTGAGATCAGAAAGAGTCAGACAGGACTCAATGACTGAAGAACAACAAAGCAATAAAACTCCCATTCATTGCCTTCTAGGGAAAAATGGACCAAAGCCAATCCCTTATTCCATGTAGAAGCCTTTCAAACACTAAATCCCAGCATTTGTTGCCTCCCAGAGTTTTCTCTTCTCCAGGCTAAATATTTCCATCATCTGAGTCAATTTCCACATAGCATGAACCTGAGACTCTTCTTGAGCTTTGTTTCTTTGACTCCCAGATGATCTAGTTCTTTTCAGCCCATACTCTGAATTTACTTCTATCATCCATGGCTAGCCATCTTCTTTATGATATTTAATTTAATTTTTGGCAGATCTAATTAACACTTAAAGCTCAAAAAAATATCCTTCCCACCAAGTGAAAAAAACAAGGTAAAACAAGGAAACATGACTCAAAATTCTGTAACTTTTGAAAACCAAAGTCTTTTCCTTCAGGACTCTCACAGACCCTTTGAATTACAGTGCAGCATCTTTTCCTTTACTTCTCTGATCATGATTAATGCTTCTCACATGCCTAATTACCATGTGACAAGGTTCATTGTATTATCTGGGAAACAATGCCCCTTAGTTGATGGCCTTCTAATTTAGAGAATGCTCTCCTCACAACAGCGCTGTGAAGAAGGTAATGCAAATATTGTCAGTTCTATTTTATAAATGTTTAATTTGTGATTAAGAAAGGTTCAGTGAATTGTTCACAGTAATAGCTATCACAAGCTCTTGAATCTCTGCTCATTTTGTGACAAATTTCCCAACAGCCTGTAACTTTTCAAACACTTTTCTATCTGCTACCTCAATTAGTACAAAAATGCCCATGAGGACCCATACCATTTTCAGTGCTCTCCATTAGAGACCACTCCTCCTATTCTTAGATCTGCACCTCTGCTGCAATCTCCCTTGACTCAGAGAGTCAAGAGGAGAGAGGGTCATATATACTGTATCACCTTTGCTTTCATTCATTCTTACTTGGTGATTTTGTCTCTTATGAGGTACATTAAATCCATTTACGCTAACTCCTAACCTCATTGCTGCTATCTAACAATGCAGTTAGCTTTTTGAATTACTTCATTCCCAGGTTAATGGACTTCCTATATCTCTTGTTCACTAATGTTATCCTCAGTGGAGTTAAAATTCATTTTGAGGAAAATTCTTATAAACTATCTGCATAATATCTCAACATCCTTAATTTTTTGGGCTAATTTCAGTGAAAAGAGTATTAGCCCTGGAGTCGAAGGACCTGTATTAATATCCAAGCATTGATTTGTGTTACTTGAGTGAACTTGGGTAAGTCTTTTCATGCCCTTAAGCTACAATTTCCTAATCAGTAAAATTTGTTTCCTCAGAGTAGCCTGAAGTCACCTCCAGGCCTAGATTAAGATCCTATAAACATGGTCATGTCTTACATTTCACTGTATCTTGGAGAAGTGCAATCTCCCAGATCTGTAACTTTTAAAATCTATTCTCTAAACCGCAGGAATACCATTCTCTTTGCCCCACCACAATGGCAACTCAGATACCATAGGATCGGAATGAGGGAGATAGCAATGTGACTGCACACATTGCATGGATCATCAGGTAATTAACTATTCTAATCTTTCTGATATAATGGAGGACAGGCAGCTCTTAACATTTCCTCTCCAAATAGGTCTTAAAGTCCTCTGGGCTTTATCTACTCTTGACACTACGTCCTCTAGATCCATAGGCACCTTCATCCATCATGATGAGGTAACTTAAGAACTCAGGGCCTTTCCATTTACCTTGTTTAAGAACTCGTAGGGCTTCTTGGCTTTCCCATCTATCTTTCAGATAAACTCTCTTACGTACTATCTCCTCAATTAGAGAATAAACTCCTTAAAAGCAGGGACTGTCTCACTTTTCTTTTTGCATCTCTAGTATTTTGGAATGTGTTTTATACATTGCAAATGCTTCACAAATACGTTTTATTCATCCATTCATTGCTTCCTATTGTATTTCTCGCCTTCTCTAATGGATTATTTTCTCCTTTACTGTGATCTTAACTTATCTCTATTCTCCCACTCCCATCTTCTACCACATCTTCAAACCCAGACTTGGCCCCATGGTCTGACACTTTTGAGCATCTTTTCTCTTTAAATTTTTCACCACTCTGTCTATCCAGCCTTGGTTCCAATTATTCTCTCCTGCATGTATTCTATATTTTAGTAAAAATGCCCAAGCTTATTCTAGTGTTCTTGTTAATTGCACAGAAATAATCATTTCTGATTATCTTCCCCCTTGAATTTTACAAAGCATTTTGTTTTATAACTCATCAATAAACTTTTTTAAATTTCTTTTTATTAAATAGCAACATGTTCTAATGTTTAGAGAACCAATTTTGAATCCAAGAATACTTGTTTTCATATTCTATTTCTGTTAAACTCTAGCTGTATGTTACTGAGCAAGTGATTTAATATTTCAGGGCTCGATATAACTCTCTAAGGCCTTAAATTTAAAATAAAAGTAAAAATTTACTTTGGTAAGAGTTTCCTCCTCAGAAAGTCCCTTATTTCAATGAAATAGTAGGTTTAGGTTTTGTCCTTTTATTGTAAATAATATTCATAGATATTCATTTATGCCTAATAAACATTTTAGTTATAACTACTTGTGTCACTTGTGTCAACTACTTGTGTTATAATAAGTAGTTATAACTACTTGCTTCTCATTGTGTGACCAAAACAAAACAATTTCTCTCTATTTAACTATCTTCTTATCTATTTATCTATCTATATGTGTATGTACATATATGTACTCATTCACATATATGAATGTGACATAAAACATTAATTAAAATATTTTTAAATGAAGATCTCAATAAAAATAAAAT
Organism: Potorous gilbertii; assembly: GCA_028658325.1. NCBI lineage: Eukaryota > Metazoa > Chordata > Mammalia > Diprotodontia > Potoroidae > Potorous > Potorous gilbertii. The sequence goes on from CM053772.1 coordinate 18,619,578, forward strand.
AAATTTTTAAAATACTGGGTATAGTGGTGCATGCTTATAACCTTCTCCCCTTCTAGGAAAAGTTGAGGCTGGGGCATCCTTTGAATTTAAATGTTCTGACCTTTAGTAAAGTAAATCAGGTGTCCACACTAAGACTGGTACCAATATGATCTATCCCTAGGAAAAGGGGGTCATCAAGCTGCCTAAGAAGGTTGGCAAAGCAACTTGTTAAAACTTCTGTACCAATGATCAATGGGCTTAAACTCTTGAGTGGCCACTGCATTGTTAGCCTGAGAGAAACTGGGAGAAACAGGCTCAAAAATAAATAGTAAAATAATACATAGAGATAGACAGACAGACAGAAAGATAGATAGATAGATAGATTGATAGATAGACAGAAAGAGACAGCTAGATAATAGATGGTATTTATAGATAGTGTTAAGGTTTACAAAGCACTTTATATATGTTATCTCTTTGATCTTCACAACAACCATGTGATATAGGTGTTATTATTTTCTCTTTTTGCAGATGAAGAAACAGAGGCTGTTAGAGACTGAGTGACTTGCTCAGAGTCACAAAGCTAGTAAGTAATTGAGGTAAGATTTGAATTCAGGTCTAACTGTGACATCCTCTAGTACTTTATGACATCACCTACATAGTCAATTTCATTTTTTTATTTTATACTTTTCTAAATTTATTTTAAGCTTTATTTCCACAAAGTGTTGAGTTCCAAATTGTCTCCCCATCTCTCCACTCCCCACCAAAACCCTCAGCATTCTAATTTCCCTTCCACCAATATGCCCTCCCTTCTAACACCCCTCCCTTCCCTTATCCCCAACTTCTCTCTTGTCCTGTAGGGCAAAATAAATTTCTGGACCTGTATTTCTTATTTCCCAGTTGTATGTGAAAACAATTCTCAACATTTGTTCCTAAAACTTTGAGTTTCAACTTCGCTTCATTCCTCCTTCCCCAACCATCCCCACTGAGAAGTCAAGCAACTCAATATAGGCTATATATGTGTAGTTTTGCAAATGACTTTCCATAACAGTCATGTTGTGTAAGATTAATTATATTTCCTTCCATCCTATCCTGCCCCTCATTTATTCTATTCTCTCTTTGACCTTGTCTCTCCCCAAGGGTGTTTCCTTCTAATTGGTCCCTCCTCCCATTTTCCCTCCCTTCCATCATCCTCCCCAACCTTGTTTGTCCCCTTCTCCCCTACTTTTCTGTAGTGTGAGATAGATTTTCATACCAAATTGAGTGTGCATGTTATTCCTTCCTGGAGCCAGATGTCATGCGAGTAAGCTTCACTTTTCCCTTTTCACCTCTCCCTTTTCCCCCTACATTGGAAAAGCTTTTTCCTGCCTCTTCTATGAGAGATAATTTACCTCATTCAAATTCTCCTTTTCACCTCCCAATATATTCCTTTTTTACAACTTAATTTGATTTTTTTTTAGATACGATCCTTTCCAGTTCAACTCACCTGTGCTCTGTGTGTGTGTGTGTGTGTGTGTGTGTGTGTGTGTGTGTGTGTATAATCCCTCTAACTACCCAGATACTGAGAAAATTTTCAAGAGTTACAAATATTATCTTTCCATGTAGGAATGTGAACAGTTCAACTTTAATAAGTCCCTTGTGATTTCTCTTTCCTGTTTTCTTTTTCAGACTTCTCTTGATTCTTATGTTTGAAAGTCAAATTTTCTTCTCAGCTCTGGTCTTTTCATCAAGAAAGCTTGAAAGTCCTCGATTTCATTGAATGACTATTTTTTCCCCTGAAGTATTTTACTCAGTTTTTCTGGGTAGTTGATTCTCAGTTTTAATTCTAGTTCCTTTGATTTCTGGAATATCATATTCCAAGTCCTTCAATCCCTTAATGTAGAAGCTGCTAGATCATGTGTTATCCTGATTCTATTTCCACAATGCTCAAATTTTTTTCTTTCTAGCTGCTTACAATATTTTCTCCTTGACCTGGGAACTCTGGAATTTGGTTACAATATTCCTAGGAGTTTCTCTTTTTGGATATCTTTCAGGATGTGATTGGTGGATTCTTTCAATATTATTTTGCCCTCTGGTTCTAGAATATCAGAGCAGTTTTCCTTGATAATTTCATGAAAGATGATGTCTAGGCTCTTTTTTTGATCATGGCTTTCAGGTAGTCCCATAATTTTTAAATTGTCTCTGCTGGATCTATTTTCCAGGTGAGTTGTTTTTCCAGTGACACACTTCACATTATCTTCTTTTTCATTCTTTTGATTTTGTTTTGTAATTTCTTGGTTTCTCATAAAGTCATTAGCTTCCTTCTTTTCTATTCGAATTTTTAAAGAACTATTTTCTTCAGTGAACTTTTGGACTTCCTTTTCCATGTGGCCAATTCTGTTTTAAAAAGCATTCTTCTCCATATTGACTTTTTGGACCTCTTTTGCCAATTGAGTTAACCTATTTTTAAAGGTCTTATTTTCTTTAGCATTTTTTGGTTCTCCTTTACCAAGTTGTTGACTCATTTTTCATGATTTTCTTGCGTCACTCTCATTTCTCTTCCAAATTTTTCCTCCACCTCTTTTACTTGATTTTCAAAATTCTTTTTGAGCTCTTCCATGGTCTGGGATCATTGCATATTTATTTTGGAGGTATTTGAAGCAGAAGCCTTGACTTTTATGTCTTCCCCTGATGGTAAACGTTGTTTTTCCTCATCTGAAAAGATGAGAGAGAATACCTGTTCACAAGAAAGTGACCTTCTATAGTTTAAATTTTTTCCCTTTTTTGGGCATTTTCCCAAGCAGATACTTGACATTTGGGTCCTTTGTCAAGAGTAAGTATACTCTGAGACCTATAAGGTCTCGGTTCCTCCAAGGTGGAACAATCAAGGGAGGGGAGTTTACTACCCTGACTGGGCTCAGGGCTGAGATTCAGCCCAGCTGATCAATTCCCACAGGGACTTTATGCTGAGCACTCCAACAATGGAACAATGGATGCTGGCAGCTACCACAGCTGCTGCTGTTGCTGCTGCTGCTGCTGCTGCTGCTGCTACTTGGGGCCAGAGCTGGAGGGGGGAGACCTTGCTCTCTTGTCATGGAGGTGAAAAAGCCCTCTCACTAACCTTTGAAGTGTCTTTGGTGCCTGTGGGTTGAGGGATCTGTGAATCGTCCCTAGAGGCCTGTTCCAGTCCTCCTCCTCCCAGTGCCATGCAGCCAATGTTTGGCTGAGGTCCACTCCATGGCTGATGCAACAGACCTTTCCCATCAGCCTTCCAGGTCACCCTGGGCTGGAAATATCCTCTGCTCTGTTGTTCTGTGGCTTCTGATGCTCTAGAATTCGTTGAGAGTCTTTCTTTACAGGTATTTTATGCGCTGTGGGGGAAGAGATAGAGTATATGCATCTTTCTACTCTGCCATCTTGGCTCCTCCTCCTCAATTTCATTTTTAAACATAATTTAATGCTTGTCATGTGCAGCATATATTTTCTTGAGGAAAGTATCAATAATTCATTCTAATGTAATATTGTAGAACTTTTTAAGATCTTCCTAAAATTTCTCTACATCTTCATCCTGGGAAATAAATGTTGATACCCAGACTCTACTTATATTCTTCATGACTTCTTTTTTGTGGTCATTATGAATGTAACAAAGTTAGATACTCCAATACCACCACAAAATGAAGTTTTTTACTTGTTTTGCAAAATATGTCCAATTCTACTTCCTGCTTTATTCACCTTTCAGAGAAGAAAGTTTGTAATATACATTTAACTGCAATTTCTTTATGTCCCTTGCTACTGTATAAGCTAAGAATATTTTAAAATGAGTGTTTTTCTGTTCCTGATAACATTGGAAAATTCACTGATAACTGGACAGAAAATATGCATTTTAACTAACTACCATTAAATAAATATTTAAAGGAAACTAAGAAAGTGTGGGAGAAAAGATCTACAGAGACATTGTGGTGACCTCATTTTTGCATGCCTGTGAAACCTACACAGCAAGTCAGAGAGCTCAGCTTCAATCAGCTGACCACATTGTTTAAATGCCAAAAGTATATTTGCTTAGAAGACTATTTTATGGAGAACTCACAGAAGGCAAACAGAATAAGTAATACAGGGACACTCTCAAGGTCTCTCAAGAACTTTGAAATGAATTGTGAGACATGAGAGACACTTGCATAAGATTGCCCAGCATGGCATGCCTACATCAAAAAAGACTTATACTCTATGAGCAAAGCAGAATTGCAAAAGCTTAAAAGAATTGTGAGATGCATGAATTTAGAGACATCTCTGTTCCAAATATTCAGAGACTTTTTGTGCCTGACCTGTGGTATAGCCTTTTGAGCTTGTATTAGTTTGATCAGTCATAGTTGGAAGGATACATTTTACCTTGACCCCAACATAGTGATGCCATTTTGATCTTCAAGAATAAAGGGCAACAATAACCAAGGGAAAATGCATTATCCTCAGAGTCTTCTATCATCAATAACCATGGAGGTAGAAGAGTATTGCCCATTTCTGAAGAATATTTTGTATTATCAGTTTTCTAGCCAAAAATTAATGACCTACTAGCCTCTTTCATGATCAACTTCTCTGCCCTTATTTAGATCAGGCTTTAGACTACAGACATAGTCTGTCTCTTATCTTGTACTCATTATCAAGTTAGTATTTTGTTGTTGTTGTTGAGCCATTTCAGTTGTATCTGACTCTTCATGACCTGATGTGGGGTGTCTCAGGTTAGATTTGAGCTCAGGAAGATGATTCCTCCTGACTCTAGGCCCAGTACTCTAACCACTATGCTACCTTACTTCCCCTAGTTACCGTGACTCACTGTATATTAATGTTTTATTGTCTGTATTTTTGTATAGACACTATTTCATCACTATAAGGAACTCCCAAGCGGAAATTCCCTCTCACAAGGCAGTTCCACACATTCCCTACAACTTACAGCTTTAGAGAATTGTCTGGGGGTACTGAGAGGTTAAATGAATTGTCCAGATTCTACATGTCAGAAGTAAGACTTGAATCTTGGTCTCCCAGACTCCATGCTAAGTCTTCTATTCATTATGCCATATTTACACACACACACACACACACACACACACACACCTGGGTAATGCACAACTTTTTTTCTTTTACTAAGGTCAAATATAGATGTTGGCAAAATAATGTGAAAGAAAGCTTCCCCAAATCTGATAAACAAAGCGTATTCCAATTTCAGTGTAAATGGGCTCACAAAGCTAATGTTACTTCACTCATCCTTCTATACTGCTTTTTGTCCCTACTGCTGAATTGTAGCTCCTCCTTTCTTGGCAAGGTTCTAAGCTCTCATCCTTTGCCTGACTTCAGACGTACATTTCTATCACTGTTACACTAAGCCTAAATACTTTTAAGAAAGACACTCTAAACACATATATACCCCTTTAATCTATTGCTCATATATCCCACTGGAGAACACCTAGTAATAACTCCCAATTATTTTGTACTTTAAAGTTTTCAAAGCAATTGCTTTATAGAGTTACTGTGAGATAGATAATGTAGGTAATCTTACCTTCAGTTTACTGAGTATCTCCTCAAAAACTAGGAAATAATCTATTGTCTTATACACACTGCTGCCCAAATATTCTGCCTGCTCCTATGCAGACTTGTCTCTGTTACCTTTCAACAAATTATATACACTTTTAGTTAAAACAAGGTTCCTTTGTCTGACATGTTACTTTATTCTAGTAGACTTTATAAGTAACTCTAATTACTTTATTCTGAAGACAGAACACTGTCTTTGCTGTATTTGCCTCACACTTATGTGTGTTTTGTATTTCTATGTCAGTAAGATATTCATTGTCTTGCTTCTTCAGACTGTTCATATTACTGAGTTCGATGAATGACCAATGACATATTGAGATCATTGATACTAATGGCCACTCTTTATTTGAAGTAAAATGGATGTGATTAGGAGGGATGCAAGACCTGCTGAATATAGTAGCTGAGAGTACACTTCTCTCTTATTTTAAGAAAATAATTTGTTATGAAGAATTTGGGAATGTGACAATCTCTGGTGAATCAAAATGCAATAGACAAGGGAGAGATCTGTGAAGGTCAAAAATAGGCTTCAACATTTTACCAAAGATGGCCTATACCCAAAAAAAGGAGAAGGGAAGGAAGATATCACCCAAAGATGTACAAATGTAAAAGAAATGGGGCCAGACATAGTAAAAGTTAGAGGAAACAGATGGTTCCATTAGAAGCCACAAAATTTCAAAATCCCTATGGACAGTCTTGAGTACTTTGGATTGATGTTGTTTATCCTTCATTCTCAAAGAGGACCATGACATCAGGAAGATGATGCCATGATTGCAAGTGAATCAGATTTAAGTGAGGAGGGGCTGTGCAAAGGTACCTAGCCTCACTCACCCTTCTGGAGCCATCTGGATCGAGTGGCAAGACATTGATCAGGATGACTAGAGATGGCTCCAGACACAGTGAAAGATTATGGCCTTATAAGTTAAGGTTTTTCCAGGTCTCAGTTTGAATGAGGCAATGATCATTCAGTGATTAAGACTAGGTAAAAAATGAGGCAAAGAATGGCCTCTTTAACCTAGTCAAAAAAAAATCACTCTTGCAGGAGAAACCCCGCCCCCACCCAGGGTCTCTGACCAAAACAGAAACAATTGCTATTTACACTCACTCTAAGCCATCAGGACTCAAACAATGACCAAGTGAGGTTTTAGGTGGTTTCCTAAGGAAGTGTGTAACGTTTCTTTCTTAGCTCCTTTACTGATTTCCTCTAGCCCTGGAAGTTAAATCCCTCAAGGATTCCGAACTATTGTCTCAAAGTCCTAATTGTACTACAGAGGCTTGGAATTTCTAGTACTGTCATTCATAAAACTCCACCAGATGTCTTTCCCAAAATCAAGCAGGTGATATCAATTAGCTTTTACAAAAAAATGGATATTTACTTAGGAAGTATAGCAAGAAGAGTAGTTATAAAACAGTCCTCTATCCCAAACCAGAAGGATACTTTTTCTACCTAGGAAAAGTGGGACAAAATAGCATCTGGTTACTGGCAGTCTTTTTTCTTCCTTTCTGAAAGCCTCATGAAATTTTCTTTGTGTTTTACTCTTCGCTGAGCTCTGGAGGTTTGTGAACTTGTAGATTCCTGAAAGCTGCATTTTCTCAGGTGCCTAATTTACCTTTGGTGTGCCTCTCAGATTCTAATTTGTATGCTGACATCAGGCACTATTGCTCCAGGGACCCTACCACAGGTTTAGATAGATACTGCCACAAACATAATGGAATTGCCTGATCTAACTTTTTTAAAGTTCACAGGGTCATCATTTGGTCAATGGAGGGAAGAGAAGGAAAGAAAATGAAACCTCTCCTCACCCAAGGGCAATCCTTTGGTCCATCATTCAACATTCTTACTGTTTTAATCATAAAGCTCCAGTTCTGACTTACTATTTTATCCAAATTCCTATGGGGAATCAGTGATTCTCATCAACCAATAAAAACATTTCCTATGATGTACCTGTTTTCCCATAGCTTCACAATGACCTATTTCACCTTTTCTCATATTTTCCACTTTGATAGTTGGAAAAATGAAATTTTAGAGTTATTTTAATTTGTATTTCTCTTATTAATCATGCTATTAAACATTTTTAATATAGTTGACAATTTGAATTTTTTCTTTTGAAAATTGATTATATCCTTTGCTAACCTATCCATCAGTAAAAGGTTATCACATGAACATCAGAAGAAATGATCTCAGGGTCAATCTGAAGAGCTTTGGAATTAATTGGAAGACATGGGAGACTCTGGAACAGAACCACCCAGCATGGCATGCCTGCATCAAAGAAAGTGCTGTGATCTATGAGTAAAGCAGAGTTACAGTAGCCCCAAAGAAACATGAAATGCCCAAGTTAAGAGATATCTCCACTCAATACTTATGTGGACCTTTTGTGACCAGCCTGTGGTAGAGTTTTCTGAGCTCCTTTTGATCTGATCAGCCATAGTCAAACACATTGTACATTGACCTAACGTAGTGATGTCATTTTGGTCTTCTTTGAGAACGAATGACAATCATCATACTCTCCTATTAAGTCTTATGTGGTATCATCCACTTTTTCCAATAATTAAAGTACCTCACTCTTTACAAACTGAACAAGGATTTGTGTGTACCTAGCTTACACTTTTGATGGATTTATTGATTCATTTGAAAAGGCTGAACCTTCTCTGTTTACATTGATTAATGTTGAGGTGGAAACTGCAAACTTTATAAATAGAAAAATATAATAAAGTGTCACAAAAGATGAAAAGCCATGGCATTGTCCTGACTGGGATAGAAACACTGTAGTGATGTCTCTGGATAAAAAGCTTTTTTCTGAATCTATCAATGTAATCATCTAATTGTATCATTCTGTTATTAATATTATTAGACATATTAGCTTTCCCAATACATAATCCTTGCAGTTAGACCTATCATCCCAATCTCTGTTGTCAGTAAATGTGAGAGATTGCTTGGGATCAGTTCTTTGCACCATGGATGGAACCACACACATAAATAGCACACAATTGCCATGAGAACAGACAAGAGACAACCCATAGATACTTTAGTCAATGAAAATTCTTCACCCCAAAACACATCTGTAACCCATAGAATTTGACAGTGCAATATATTCTTAGTGTATTCAATACACTCAGAATGTCTTCAATTGGTAGGGAGTCCACTTTCACTCCCATCTTTTCTTTTACTTTCCTTCCATGAGGAATCAAGTAGATACCACAGGAAGGGCTTTTGTATTACCACGGCTGTCAAGCCATGAGTGGCAAGTGTGAAGTACAAAGATCTTGATTCCTGCAGAAATGATAAACAGCTTACAGAAGAGGTAATGGGTCCTAATGAGTAACATGCACGCAACTAACATGACAAGCAAAGTGACAATAGCTGAATAAAGAAACTCAACATGGAAGTGGCTTTAAGAGTGTCAAGACTTTTTGAAACATTCATGATCTTCAGAAGTCTGGTAAGAAATTCCTGTGCATCTTTCAAACAGTTGTATATGGATCAGGACAGGTCTGTGGAAGTTTGGCCTCAAGCATCTCCAGGTTTCATGTTATTTGCAGGGCTTCTCATGATAATATTGCTAGGTCCTGCTAGTGATAAGTCTTTGCATAATTTAGTAAATTGAGACAAAATCTATTCAGATTGGTTTCTTAGTAATGAATTCACATGGGGTAAGAGTTAAGTCAAAATGAACAATCTAACTCTATTAACAACAGAACTATAAGAAGAACAATGAATTAGGACCCCATAATTCACCTGAAACTTCAAAGAAGTTCAGGTGTTGCATATCACTGACTCTTTATATCCTTACCCAAACCATGTACCCAATATGGACAACGTCATCCACAGGCAGAAGGAAAAGGGCCTGATTTGGAAAATGAGCCCTCTGTTCCTTAATATCATCCCACAAAAACCTGAAAATAAGAGAAAAAGACATGGTCCAAATTTTTTTAAATTATTCATGTAATTGTACATATAAAATTTTAATCTAATTTTGAGAACTTGATACCCAAACATATTCAAACCTATATTTCCCATTAGACACATTTGGAAATTAATGATATAACTATGTACACATATGAGTGTGTGTATATATACATACACAGTATCTATCTATACAGTATGTGTGTGTATATATGTATATACACACATATATACTTTATATATGTATATATACACATATACAGTATATATATACACATATCTATGTATAAGTATACATATACATACATATATACAGTATATATATAATCTTAGTTATATACATGTAGATCTTAGTTTTATATATGTATATCTTAGTTTTATATATATCAGTTACATATATATGTAAATCATATATATCTTAGGTTTTTATATATATCTTAGTTACGTATTTCTATCTTAGTTCTTAGATTTTTTCAAAATCTAATTTTATTGCTTTCTCAAATTTAGTAGTAGTGCATTAATTGCAAAAACTAGTATTAGATTTTTGTCTTATCCCTCCTTTTGATGCCAAACACACACATATATATATACATATAATACAAGCATACATACATATGTTTGTGCATATAATCTTCATACTGCCTCAAAGAAGGACCTAATCTTATACACCAATATACAACTATGAACCAAGGGATGACAAGTGAAGAATTCATTTGCCTAGTTACGTAGCATGTGGAGCTGACCACAAATACAGATTAACAATAGTGAGCTCTCTCATATTTGTATCCTATTATGGTAAATCAGATATCTTACTGTTAATCAAGTAACTAATAGATTTAGTATTGCAGTGACAAATATCCATTGTTTTACTGCCCTGATTATAACAATTTTTGCAATGAAAAGATAAAGGAGGAACATGGTTATGACAGTATCAAGACCATTCCTTCAAGGGCACAGACTGATCTGACATAAGCTGTATAACTCTCTTAGCTCTGTTTGGTTCCAGGCAAGAGTCATATTTAACAGCCAATCACACAGTAAAGTCACTGAAAATATACCCTATTCTTAGTTTTTCATTTTATAAATAAAGATGATATGAACATTGTAGAAAGATATCTTTTTTTTCTTTTAAAAAAAACCCTAACCTATAATCTTATGTAATAGATAATTGGGATATATAAAACTACACTGGTTTTGTAACTCTAATTAAATAAGAGCTGACATTTATATATAACTTTAAGGTCTGCAAAGTACTTTTATATCTGCATGTATGTACATATGTGTATGTGTATATGTACAAAATAGATGCATATATATAATGTCACTAGACTATCATAGCATCCTTATGAGATAAATATCATAGGTATCATTGCTGGTATCTTTGTTTGTATTAGTACCATCATCTTCATCATCCCCATTAAGTAAGTAGCCATGGCTATTATGCATCCAAGGCAGGATTGAATCCTGGATCTCCCCTGATTCTAGCCCAAGATCCTTTGCAGTATATCACATGCTTAGGAAAAAGATTATAAGAATTCCAATCTCCACCATGAGAGTAAAAGTCTTCCAGTCTCTACCACAACTTTGCCAACTTTAAATGTGATCATTTTTAACTATTTTTGACAAGTTGGTGGGTGTAAGGTGGCACCTAAGAGTTGTTTTATTTCTGTTCAGTTTTGAGAATTTGAACAACTATTCACATGTTTCTTGAGTTGAGCTATATGTCCATAGATTTTTTTCATTTATCTGATAATGAATGGGTATTGTTCTTATGAATGGGGATTAATGACCTCATGTATTCTTCTGATTAGATTTTTATCAACTAGGTTTACCATAAATGTTTTTTCCCAATCAGTTTCTTTCTTCTTATTTTAGATTCACTGACTTTTTTGTTTACTACGCAAAACCCATTTATGTCATCAAACCTATAGATTTCACCTCCAAAAATTTTCTTTAGTCATTCAGTACATAAGAAGTTTTGTTCTCCTACATTAGATTGCTTGTTATTTGGGGAGGGAGGGAGAAAAATCTGAGGGACACTTTGGTGGAAAATATGAAGGAAAATTCATAAAAGTAAATGTCAAAAACTATCTTTACATGTAATTGGAAAAAATATATATTATTAAGTGGGGAGAAAAAATTTATCTTCTCACTAACACTGAAATGTACGATTCCTTTCTCTCCCATTTTGTTGTGGTTTATTAAAATGCATTTAGATCACTGATCCTTTCCAAATTTATTCTAGTATGTGGTATACAGTGGATCTAACCAAATTTTGTTTCACTATTATCCTTTTGTCCAAACAATTTAGCTAAAAACTCATTTGCTTCAAATTTTAAAAACTTAGGCTTATCAAACATTCATCTGGTTTATGAACTGGGCTCTAATTCTGGATGTTTTGTTCTATGCTATTGACCAGTTTTTCTGTTTTGTCTTATTCTGTTTTGTTTAAATCTAGTACCAGAGAGGACAGATGACTATTTCTTAAAGATATACTTAAAGATCTGGTGGTATAGACACCCCATTTTCTTTTTCTCTCATAATTTCTCTGGCTATTCCTGTTTGATTCTCATTTCATATATCTGTGTATGCATAAACGTATGTGTGTATATGTATGTATTGTACACATATGCACTCATGTATATGTGGGTTTCTGTGAGTGCAGGAAGTCATGAAAGTGTATGTTTGGGTATATGTTCACACAATCTGCAATTTAATTGTCATGGAGAATTCCCAGAGAAAAAGTTCCATCAAACAAGGCATTTGCTCTGAAAATTGTAGCCTTTTAGATTCACTGGGGGCCTGGAGAGGTTAAGTCAGGGTCCCACAGTGACAGAGCCAGCAAGCGTTGGAGGAAGCAATTAAACACAGCTCTTCATGACCCCAAAGCCAGCACTCTGTCTGTTACTTCATGCTGCCTGCTTATTTTTTTCATTACTCCTTCCCCTGGCTTTCATTTGAACAAATTGGCATTTTCATGGAATCATAGAGTTAGAAAATACCTCAGTGACCACCAAGTCCAGACCATTCCTGGCAAATAATTCCTACTAGAGCATGCCCAACAAGGAGTCATCCAGCCTTATTTTAGAAGATTGCCAGAATATTTTAGATGTTTTCTACTTTCTTCTTGAAGGCAATTGGAGTTTGGTGACTTGCGCAGGGTCACACAGCTAGTAGTATCTGAGGCTAGGATTTGAATTCAGGTGTTTCAGAGCTGATGCTGTATTCATTGCATCACCTCATTGTTGTACGTCCATGAAACCTGGACGGTATACTACTGTCACGCCAGGAAACTGAATTGCTTCCATCTGAATTATTAGGAAGACTCTGAAGATCACCTGGAAGGATAAGGTACCAGATATTCAGGTCTTTTCTCAAACTAAACTGCCAAGGAATCAAACTCAACTGCAGAGAGCACAACTCCGATGAACTGGCCACATTGTTCAAATGCAATATGTATGTTTGCCAAAAAGACCATTTTATGGAGAACTCCCACAGGGCAAGTACTCATATGGAGGTCAAAAGTGATATAAGGATACTCTTAAGGTCTCTCTTAAGAAGTTTGGTATTGATTGTGTGACATGGGAGACACTGGCACAGGACTGCTCCACATGGCATGCCTTCATCAGAGAAGGTGCTGTGTTCTAGGAGCAAAGTAGAATTGAAGTAGCTCAAAAAAAACATAAGGTGCACAAATTTACAAAGTCTACCCAAAATATTCATGTGAATTGTCTGTGTCTGACCTAGAAATATTCCAAGCTCATATTTATCTGATCAGTCACAGTCAGAGACAAAAGGTAACTTGACTGTAGCATAGTGATGCTATTTTGGTCCTCTTCAAGAACGAAGGACAGCAACCAGCCAAGAGGATTGCTAATGTAAGAGAGATGCCCCCCTCCATCTTAGGGAGCAGTCTATTCACTTTTAAATTGCTTTAGTTGTTAGAACTGATTTTTCCTAACATTAAGTCAGAATTTTCCTCTTTATAACCTCTGTTTATTCCTCCAAGTTCTGCCTTCTGGGACTAAACAATAAAAAGTTAATCTCTCTTCCATGCAATGGTTCTACAAATGCGTGATTGCCTAATTAACATGAAACCGGATGGCTCATAAGCCTGTCAAACCCAGTACATCAAAAACTGAACTGATTTTTTAACCACCAAAGCCACCTTTCATCCAAATGTTTCTATGTATGACAAGAGCAACACTTCTTTTTCTTTTTTTTTTATTTTAAATAAATTTATTTAACTTTTTACATTCATTTTCACAAGATTTTGGGTTTCAAAATTGTCTCCCCATTTGTGCCCTCCCCCCTCCCCAATACACTGGACATTCTAATTACCCATATCAC
>CM053772.1:18633863-18661145 GCA_028658325.1 Potorous gilbertii
CAAATGGGGAGAAAATTTTGGAACCCAAAATCTTGTGAAAATTAATGTAAAAAGTTAAATAAATTTATTGAAAAAAAATTTTTTTCTGTTAAGTTTTCCTGAATGGTTTTTATTTTTGTCATTTCTATTCCTATTGTAATGAGAGATTTGAGATTATCCATTCCAATGAAACATGTCCCTGAGCCATCCTTTTTTGGAAAGCTGATTCATTAGCCTTCCATCGAAGGACAAGGAATTATTGTCAATGGAACTGATATTGCATGATTTGTGTTTTTCTTTTCTAGAGCTTTTATTCATACGCTTTCTGTTAATATCTTCAACATTTCCCAATGCCACCCCCTTCCCTCTTCCACAGACCCACCTCATATCAAAAAATTAAAAATGGGAAAGTTCCCCCAAAGTAACCAACACATCAACAGAACACAATGATGTATATAGTGATCCATATCTATTGTTGCCCATCAATGCAAAGAAGGAAAAGAGGCAAATTCTCATACTTTTCCTTGGGAACCAAGTTTGAGTATTATAATCTCACAGCATTTGGTCTCCATTATTTCTTCTAGTTGTTGTTTTTAACTATTTATATTGTTGTACTCATTATGTATCTTTTTTTCCTGCTTCTGAATACTTTGTGTAAGTTCACATGTATTTTTCCATACTTGTCTGGACTCACTACATTCATCATTTATTAGAGAATGGTAATATTATGTTCAGTTTATGTACTACAATATTTTTAGCTATTCCTCAGTCAATGGGCTTTTATTTTGTTTCCTGTTCTTTGCTGCCACAAAAGGTGCTGCTGCCTTCTGTCATGGATAAAGTTTTTAAATTATTTAATAACCTAATATGGAATTTTAAAGAAGGTCTTAAACCCAGAGTGTTCCCTAGGAAATAATAGGATACTTAGAAGTAGTGACAAAAAGAAGCCTGAGGTAACATTAGTCTATGAGGAAAGTCTGTTGATATTGCTGAAACGGATGTATGTGGTAGAGTAGACAATTAGCTTCAATTAACTTCAATTAAGGGACTATCTATTTGAACAACAGATAAGACAATGTGTGCTGAATTCTACTGAGCTTGAGGGAAGCATCAAAGCGTAATTGGAGGATGCTATGTATCTGCTTGTCTGTGTTTACTGAATGAAGGAGAGGAAAACTCATCTGTTTTATGTCTGATTGATTCAGCATGAGATCCCTGGGGAAGAACAGAGAGAATGTAGCAGCTGTGGACAATGATAACTTTGTCCTTTGTACAAATGGTGCTCAGTGCTCCAGGGCATGGGTCACCATCCTTCTACCCCCAAAATGCCTTGAAGAAGGGGATGGGATGGGAATGGACTCCACTCAGTCCTCAAGGATCTTGGCTGTGATAGGAGCTTCCACCTAGTAAGCAACCACATTGAGTTTAACTCTTCTGGGACAAAGGATGGTGACTTTCCTCTAGAATTGAGTACTTCCTCTTATAGAAACCCCACCCAGTTATGGTCATTAGGGAGAAGGGGTTGGAAAGATGGAGGGAAAAAAGGAAAGAAGAGATAGGAGAGAGGTGGGAAAGGAGCACTAGAAATAATCCCTTATGGACCCATAAATTTAATTCAGTTGAATGAATAAATGAATGAAAAAAAGTATTAAGCCCTTACAAAGTGCAAAATACTTTAAAAGTCATATAGGCACTGATAAGAAAGAAGATCAATGACCTTTATTATAATAATACTTGCTAAAGGAGAAGTCACATGGTATAATGCCCTGAGAGTTAACCTTGGAATTAGAAAGTCTTGAGTCCAAGTTGTCTGTGATACCTGCTAACTATAGGTCCTAGACAAGGAGTTTGATTTTCTTCCAGTGCACCATACAACTTTCCAAGACTAATCTGCATTGGTAAAGAAAGTTTCCTTATTGAGAGTTCCTTGTATCAATGAAGTCATAGGTATAGTAAATAGATGTAGATATTATAGTGCTTTGTAGTAGAGAGTTCTTCTTGGATCCCATTTCAGAGCAAGGTCCAAAGGATCTTATTATAAAGGGAAATCTGGTGCAATTAATAAGCATTCATTAAGGACTATGACAAGTATATAAAAACATGAACCTCCAAGATGTCAGGGACCTTCAGTAGCCCTGAATGTCATCAGATGAGGCTCATGGTTCAATGAGGCCCAACACTTAAAAGGCCTAAATCTGTCATAATTCTGCCTTCGGAAATGCAGTTATGAAACATGGGAATATCTCCAACAAAGGGCTGGGATTAGGAATCCAAGATGGGAATTTCTCATGCAAGGTTCTCAGACCTGTTCTAATCCTTCATGCCTTTGTTCATGGGGACACCAGAAAACATAAAGGGTTGACCACAGGGGTTGTGAGGAGTAAGATTAGATCAATTGGATGGGTCTGTACAAAATAAAAGGACCCAAGAGGCATCAGCTGACCCCTCACCAAGTCTTTCTCCACTACATTCTTCAACACTCTAGCCACAGTTTAAAAGTGGCCTCATACCTTACCCCTTTTCTCCCTTGGTTTTGGTTGTTTTTTTTTTTACTTCTTCAGGGTTTCAGGAGGAAATGTGCATTTAAGAAGGAAGGCTGCTGATGTCCCTGTAACTCTGATGTTTTCCATGTCTCAGGTGGAATAAGGTAGGGTGGGCAGAGGTAAGTATTTCTATCCCATCATCTCTCCTCTCAAGAATAAGATCTTTTAATAACTCTTCTGTAGAGAAAACAACTCTACCCCCAACTTGTGATCATGAGTTCCCTTCTTCTCTTCTAAGCTGGGAAGAATTCCCAGGGTCTTTCTCAACTAAGTACCCTTTCTTTGCATGGAAGACAGTTCAATCTTGCCAGGCAGACTGGTGCAGTCACTTCCTAATGTGGGAGAGAGAGACAAGATGTACTCAGAAAGACAAATATAAAATATAGGCATTATATGTTCAGTAATTAGAGGAAGGAGCAGTAGCAGCTATGCAGATCTGGTAAGCCTTGCCCTGCAGGAGGTGGCAAGAGGTAAGCTCTGAAGGAACAAGGACTTCTGAGAGACAGAGATGTGGAAGGGTGGCATTCCAGGCATAGGAAGCACTAGAAAAAGGCAGAGAGATGGGAGATATAGTGAGAATGAGAGCAAATAGGTCATTTCAACTGGACTAGAGTGAATTAGAGTAGTGCCTAGTATATCTAAAAAGGTAGGCAGGAGCCAGAGGTATGCTAGGAAATGTTTAACAACCACCTTCTTGGGGAAAAGGTTTTTTCAAGACATTTTTAAATTGTATCATGACTATCAAGTACTTTCTTAAGTCTAGCAATCAACAAAACAGAGCGTCCTAATTTGTGGCTTTGCCAGTTTCTGGGGTACAAATGCTCACCCTGAAAACTTAACAACCTCATCTCAGGAGCTGGTTTGAGCTGGTTCCAGCACTTACTAAGTGGAACCAAGGTATGAATAATTTTAATTCCAAGGATACAAAGAGCCACTGGAACATTTTTAAACAAAGTAATGTTGGTTGAGTAGTCAGAGGGTCTGGGTTCAAATCTTGGCTCTGCCATTTTTATAATGTGTTAAACACATGTTAGATACATGAAGTTCAGAGAAGATCAAAATAAATCTGAAAATCTAAGGAAGAGATAAGTAGTAAAAGCTATTTCTTACAATATTTATATGTAAATATGCAAAACCTAGGCTCCAAATGAGAGGAGGCAATGTGGTAAAGTGGAAACATTCTGGACTATATAGAGTCATGGGTGATAATAGGACCTGGGTTCAAATTCCAGTTCTGAGACATGCTATCTGTGACCTTGAGTAAGTTACAATCCTTGTGAACTGTTTCCTCATATGTAAAATTATAGATTTGGAATAGATTTCTCCTAACAACTCCTCCAGCTCTAAATCTATTAATTTTGGATACTAAATCATTTAGTCTCTTCTTACCTTCAGTTTCCTCATCTATAAAATGGAGATGTTGAAATAAGAGGCCTCTTTGGTATCTTCCAACATTGTTGGAATTGTTAAGATGTACTAAAAGTCCTGAGGCAAATTGGACCTCATAATTTTCATTAGGATTTGATGGGATGAAAATTATGACCAAAATACAGCTCTGGATGACTTATACTTAACTCAAGTGCCATCTCCATCTGGGTGTCAGAAGAAAGAAAGAAAGAGAGAGAGAGAGAGAGAGAGAGAGAGAGAGAGAGAGAGAGAGAGAGAGAGAGAGAGAGAGAGAAACGAAGGAAGGAAGGGAGAGAGAGAGAAAAAGAAAGAAACAGAAGGAACAAATGAAAGAAATAGAGAGAGAAAAAGAAAGAGAGAGAAGGAGCAAATAAAGGAAGAAAGGAAGGACAAGAAGGGCCAGTACACAACCTTCATGCACTCACATATGGGGGAAAAGGCACAGCAAATCTTGAGAAATAGGATTTGAACCCAGCTTCTCTGACATTAAAGTCAGTACTGTTTCCACTGTACCACACTGCCTCTTATTGTTTGTTACCTAAGCTTTATGGTCATAAAAGAGAGGAGGGATATGGCTGCTGATCCTGCAAAGAAGACTGAGAAGGATTAGTCATATAGGTAGAGAAAAAACAAAAGAGGGTAGTTTGATGAATTTTGCCAAATACTGAAGTAAATGAGATGGATGAGGACTCTTTAGCAACAAAGAGATCACTGATGAGCTGATGAAAACTATGGAGAGAGAAGTGGTTATTTACAGAGGATGCTCCTGGAGATGATAAGATAATAGGTGATCAAGGGCACAAATGGACTGAGGGGCAACGGCAAGAGGGGCCACCTCTTCCGAAACTAGAGCAAAGGAGCAGAGAATGGGAGTCATACTGAGGGTATCAGAGACACATCACTGGGGAGAGGAGAAAACTCATGATGGATGGCCTCATGTTTCTCAATAAAAAAACAAAAAACAGAAGGAGGGAGGAATGATGGAGATGAATATAGAAGAGAAGATTAGGAACAGATGCTGTGGAGAGGGTGATAGAGATTACATCAGGAGTCAAAGGACTGATGAGAAGCAGTGAAGCACCAACTGAGATTAGATCATAAAATGTTGTGTCAGTCCCCAGCAGCACAGTTATGACTTTTTTCCAATGTATTTCAGCAGCATCACTGGTAGAGTGGGGTGGGAGCTTGGAAAGAAAGAAATAGGGATAAGATGGAGGGGCAAGAGACCTGAGAATCAAGGACTGTGAAAAGTGGAACTGCTGAACCCTAGGATCAAGAGTTGAAGGGAAGAAAAAAATTGAGATGAGGACCTGAGGAAACCAGTTAGAGATGGACTGACTGAAGGTTACAGTGACAATGGATAATAAGGGTTGGAGGGATAAGAAACAGGGAGAAAAGAGAGAATAAAAGATCAAAATCAGATAAAGGAACATCCATATTAC
Source organism: Potorous gilbertii (assembly GCA_028658325.1). Taxonomy (NCBI): domain Eukaryota; kingdom Metazoa; phylum Chordata; class Mammalia; order Diprotodontia; family Potoroidae; genus Potorous; species Potorous gilbertii. The sequence goes on from CM053772.1 coordinate 18,639,235, forward strand.
CAATTGTAGAGGTAAAACACTGGTGGAGGATAATGAGATCTATGGCACAACTATCCCTATGAGGAGCCAAGATGGGATGAAGATCATGGGAATTAAGCATGTCATGAACTGAGAAGGAATGGTATTTTAAACAACAGCAATTATTTAAAAGAAAACAGATGGGTAAATAATGGTGGGTGGAAGCATTATATATTAAGAAGGTATATTCATGAGAATAAACCTAGGAAACAGGGTGAGCAAATACATTAGAGAACACTGGGGTGAAGGACAAATGACATCAAAACAGAAATGATTTAATCAGAGAATGCTATGGATAGCCAGGACAGAATGAGAAACGAGATGATGAGCTCGGGAAACATGTCACAAGTATGGTCGAGAGGCGTGATGTGATAGTGGGGAGGGAGGGACTTTTAATCTATCTCAAATGTGAGATCAGTCATGACTACAGTAGATTACACAATAAATGTGCTGAGTTGTTATCCAGGAATCTTGGGAAATTAATTCATTGGTAATATTTCTTCACACAGAAAGCCTGAAATGGACATTTCTAGACGAACACTAACAAGCCTTCTATTGAAATTTCTAAAACGCTTTGAACAAACAGATTACACAGACTTGCTGACATTTATAAAATAAATCCTGTCAAAACATGTTTGTCTTTTGAATGATTTATGTCAGCTAATAACAAGGGTGGGCTGACCCATCATAATCGTTAAAGATAGCGTATATTTCTCTACATAAGTAAGAGACGTTTTCCCTAAGATTTTTACTTGTGAGTTTCTTACCTATTATTCTTGGGAAAACAGGAAGTTTTGAACAGAATGTACATAACAGGATGCAGTGTGAATCTCACAATCTGTGCTGTTTTCTGTCAAGTGCTGCCTCACTTTCATTGTTTTTCTACCTCTTTCATGGTTTTAAAGAGCTACAAAGCCAGTGAGTCACTGAGGGATTGATTGTACGCCAGGCTTCCAGATTCTATTTGCCGCTATTGTTTAGCCATTTTGGTCATGTCTGACTTTTAGCCACCCCATTTGGTGCTGTCTTCCCAAAGAGGTTGGAGTGGGTTTGATTTTTCCTTTTCCAGCTCATTTTACAGAGGAACCTGAGGCAAACGGTATTAAGTGACTTGCTCAAGGTCACACAGCTAGTAGGTGCCTGAGGCCAAATTTGAACTCAAGATGAGTCTTCCTGACTCCAGGCCCAACCCTCTATTCACTGTGCCACCTAGCTGCCCCCCACCTTTAATTTCCATTAACTTACTTAAATAGGTCCCACTAAAAAAGCCAGTTCTATGTGCAAAATTTAATGCTCTTAGTTTTGCCTGAGTTCATTCTGATTTGCTGGTGGTTTTAAAAAAAAGGATATTGATAAGCTCAAGAACATCCAGGGGACAGTAAATTCATCTGAATTCAGGTCACAGGAGCATCTGTTGAAGGAGTTACTAAGGGTTAGCAGGGAGAAAATAAGAAACTAAGAGAAGAAGATAGCTATCTTCATATTCTTTGAAGGGTTGTCACATGGTAGAAGATAGGGTCCAAGAGAAGGCTTCATGAAGGCATAGGGATAGAAGTTGCAAAGGGTAAATTTAAATTCCATATAGGAAAAACTTATTAGTAAGTTAATTTTTCAAATTTAGAATGGGCTTCCTCAGGAGGGAGTAGGTTCCACCTCCTTTCAGGTCTTCAAGAAATGGACAGATGGCTACTTAGGGTTGCGGGTAGACACCATTCTTTTCTAGGTATGGGCTGAAATCCCTGACCATGCTGAAACTGGGATGAGATATTTATAAAGCTTTTATTTAGCACAGTGCCTAGGACATAGTAGAGGCTCAATAAATTCTTGTTCTTTTGACTTACTTCACCTTCTTAAGTTTTTCTAACCTTAAGATACTTAGCCATGCTGAGCATCAGTTTCATCTTCTGTAAAATGACAGATGAGACCTAAGAACCTGTGAGATCCATTTGGGCTCTAAAGGGTGGTGGTGATGAATGAAAGTTGTGATAATGGTGGTGGTAATTGACAAAAGTGATGGTGGAAGTGGTGGTGGAGTGGTGATAACATATACAATCAGATCCCACTTCCTCAGATAACATTCTGAAGCACATGACTTCTGGAGGAGTGATCTCATTCCTCCTGAGATGGTTCTCAAAATATGAGAAGGTCATGTACGTTCCTCCTTGGTTAGAAATGTATTGCCTATCACCCTGCTCCTTCTGTGTTCTGCTACATTTCCTAAAGCTTACGTGTCTCTTTTATTATGGAGGAAACACACCAATATTTTGTGATATAGTTTGTGAGTTGTTCTGATTCGGTGAAAATTTTCTCTAAATATTTCTTTTTTAATTCTGAAAACCTCCTTGTTTGAGAAGGAAAATTCCTACCATGAAGAAAAAAACAGTTCCTAACTCTCTTATCATGAAGAGGCAGAATGCCAATAGTGATTGCTTAAAAATAAGTCGTGGTCATTGTTTAAGTCATTTAAGGAAGGCTGTGGTACACAATGCTGATCATTGTTTCTGTGGAGAAAAAAACACTAGCAAATGAATGATTTACCAGCTTCTCAATTTTTGGTCTTTTTTTAACCTAAATAAATAGTGAAGCTGAATGAAATTCTTAAAAAAAGGCTCATCAAAGAACAGGATAGTCAGTGATAACAGTAAGAACTTTGACTTCTTTTAATCCAGAATGTTATCAGTGAAACATGTTTTGACAGTGAAAAGAAGAATAATCAAAGACACGAAATGCAGCTTTGTGATTTGGACAAATAAGACCACCTCTCTGATCCAAATGAGTAGCAACACGACTGCTCCCACCATTTGGATGAGCTGAGAGTCACTGAGTGTGGTGAGGAGGACCTCTTACCATCCTTCCGTTGGGTCTTAAGGTCCTCGGAGTCTTACTATCTTCCCAACATCTATGTCCTCCAGTTTTCCAGACATTAGCCCATCCACCCTTGAGATGTTTATTGACCCTTATCCTACACTCTGAGGATTTAGGAAACTTTACATCTGCCTTGCAGCTGAACATTCATCTAAATATTGTCTGCTCCAATTATAGTATTAAGAACAGAATTCCATTTCTGGGTCTGTTTTTCTCTCCAAAACTCACCACTTATTTACACAAGAGAGGCACTTGACACATAGACATCCAATGCCTTTTCCTTCATTCAGCACAGGAACTTTAATCTCTTTCTTTCCTCTGAAGAAAGTATATAAGGATTCATAAAAGGTTACACAAACAGCTCACATGCCTTTCTTTGATACATTACCCTCATTTGAGACCCTCAGCAAGGTCTCAAAGAGTTTAGAGTGAGAGAGCACAAGCTCTCATAAATTACACCAATTTGGCAGATCGTGGCTAATCTGAAAACCAGTCCAGGTATGTAGAGAGAGGTTCTCGGCTGGCAGGTTGGAAATTGATAATAAATTCTTGGACTAAAGCAACCCATGACACCAGTAAAAGTAGAGAATGCCCTTCATCCTTATGCAGCACTAGCCATTGCCATTATAATGGGAATAGAGTGGTAGAAGGGGGGGAAGAAAGTGCTGCCATACCCTTACTGAGTTTGTAGATGTTGACCATTTACCAGCAAATGTTTGTCTAATAACTAACAAATTCTTATCAATTAACAATAATTAATTAAGGACCTACTATGTACACTCACTGTGTCAGGTATTGAGGATACAATAATGAACAAAAAAGACCTTTATCTCATGGATACTATATTCTAATGAGAGAAACAGCAAAGACAAATAGAATTATATGTGGAATATGAAGAGAGAAACAAATAATTAAATACAAATTGTTTCAATCAAACCAAGAAGGTCATGGCTTCACAAACTTATATATGAGTGCAAATCAAGAAATGCAACCATCATGATTATGTAACCACTATGTTGTGATTACATAACACTTGCTATCAATAAAATATCAAAAGGCTCAGAGGTGTGCCTCCAGCACACCTTGGCAGTCCTCTGTAGAGGATTTAGAGGGAACACTCAAATATTCAAAAGGCTCTATGATCTATTGAGAACCTAGGAAGTTTGGTTATTTGAGGGAGCATCTACATGTAAATTTAAGTCCTCTGATATTAGGGAATGAGGTGGGGAAAAGAAAAAGACTGTGAGTAAGAACTAAACTCATTGAGGAACATAAGAAAATGTCCTGAGGGTCCGTGTAAAATGGTCACCAGGATTTTGTTTGGGTGGTAAATTTGGATAATGCAAAACTCAAAGGAAGTTAATAAGTTGATAATTAATCATGGTAAATGGAGATTCTGGAAATGGTAGAAGTATCAAAGAATATTCTGACTCCCCAACTATGAAAAGAGAGTCTGGGAGTATGAGAAAAATTATAGCCAATACTGGAAAGGGGAGCCAGGGCAGCTGTGCTGTCGGGGGCAGGGGACAAGTCTCCATGAGCTGCAGAAGATGGAGGAGTGAAAAATTTAACAGTTTAAAATGAAAAGCAGCTTATTAATTATGGAACAGGCATTCCACAAGGAATAGTCTAAAAGAAGGAGTATCTTGAATGCAATGCGGGGAGGAGAGGATTGAGGTGAATGGAAACAGGTATGAGAAATGAAGTCTGTACAACTACAGTCATGAGTTTGTAATCACTGGGATGGGGAGAATAAAAGAGGTAGAAGTGTGTTATTCATTGAGCAGTACATATAGGCAGAGTATTCACAGTTATGGAGATGTCAAATGGACAGTTCCCACTTCTAGATGGTACTCTTGCTTATGGTGTGAAAATAGTAAAATGGCATCTAAGGGTGCCATAGCCAATCGTTCCAAAAGGTCAGTATAGACCTCTCTGATGGATTGCAGAGATATTGCCATGGCATTGGCTAGCCCAAGTGCCTAAATAAGTATTCAGTATCTGAACCAAGCACAGAGAGCCATCTTCCACTTATCCCTGCTGCTACTATTTGTGAGAATGGAAGCCCCTCCTGCCCTTCAATCCAGCTGAGCACACACTGGGCCCCTGTATTCTTATCAGGATGCCTCTGAAAGAAGGGACAAAAGGCAGCCTGGGATCATTCTATTTCTGAGCCCTCTGTCTTCAGTACAGAACCACAGCTCTTCTTTCCCCTAGCTCACCTTTCCGGCTCAGATGCCGATATAGGGTGCCTCTGATGCTCATCACAGTGACACAGCCTAAGCTGAGTTTCTCCAAGCCCTGTCTCATGGACAATAAGCGGATGCTGTCCTCATTTCCAGCACACCAGCCCAGCGGGGCTCTTCCATTCCATGTTCATCACTAGCGGTGCTCTCTGTTATCCATTGCCAACCGAACTCTAGGTAGGTACATTGCAGAGTAGGCAGTTACATAGCATGGGGTACAGAGTGCTCCACTTGAAGTCAGAAATCAGATCTAGACACTAGCTCTGGGTGAACAGTTTCTTAATTGATTTTAGCTTCAGATTCCTCATCTGCAAAGGCGGTGGGGGGAGGGTAATGCTATCTCTCAAGGTTGTTGTGAGGATAAAATGAAATGCTATTTCTAAAACACATTACAAACCTTAAAGTGCCATATGAATGGTAGCTATTGTTATTATCATTAATGTCCCAGTGTTTTCTTCTTATTGACCCCTCTGGGTCACAGGTCTCACATGTATAGAATGCAAGAGTCAGAGTGGAGAATGTCGCTGAATCTATGAGTCAAGACTAATAAAATAGCAGAGGGTCAAGATAACCCCTAAACTGGATGGAAACTAAAAATTAACTAGATTCAGCTTCTAGATCATGTACAGATATAGAGAGAGGATGCTGAACACAAAAAGAATTGTGTCTTTTGCAGGGAGTAAATACATCAACTATCTATGATGCAACCTTGAGTATTAAATTACTGTAGCACCTGACAGTTGCTGCTGGAGTCCCCAGGCAGGATCCCTGATGGCAGAACTTGTTGGAAATTTGTTTCTTACAAATGGATTTTGTGTTTTCACATATCAACACATTTTGAAAGGGATTAAAAAGTATGTTTTTCCCCTAATAAGTGACATTCTTTCAATACTCTTTAATGTTCATTTGTTTTTCAATAAAATAATTAAAATACAAGAAGAATGATGATATTTTTTAAAAGGGAGATAATATCATCACAGAATCATAGAGTGAAAGCTGAAAGGGACCTTAGAGATAATTTAGTCTGACTTCTCGTTTGACAAATAAGTAAACTGAGTCCCAGGGTGTTTAAGTGACTTAGGGTCATAAGATCATACACATCCTAGAACAGGTAGATACCTCAAATCTACTCTGAACCTTTCATTTTACACATAAAGAAGCTGAGACCTACCTTTGACATATATAAGTCTATAAATCAGATTATGTAACCTAGACCAAGGGAATACCACTATCTAAAGTATACTAACTGGGTTCAATTCTTTGATTTAAATCTCCTCTCGAGTGATGATCTTGAAGATGGATACCCAAGCCAATAAAATGGTGATGAATATCCCCTTCAGATACATATTTCAAACATATTACCTCCTGTCCTCCAAACATATTTCTCTATTACCTTCTACAAACATATTTCTTCTGTCAGTCCATCTGTCCCAGAAAATGGCAGCCACAAAACTAGATTATTCCATAGCTTAAGCTACATTTAAGAAGTAAATATGGCACTTTGAGAAAGCTAACATCCATCAAGAACTAGAGTTTTGATAGTAGGCTATGTGTCTGCAAGGGAATTCAAATACATAGGGAAAAGGCCCATATATACAGAAATATTGACCACAGGATTTTGTTTTTATGTAGGCAACTAGAAACAAAATAGGAATCAACTGGTTGGGAAGTAGAAAAACAAATTGTGGTATATGGGTGCAATGAAACATTATTGTACCGTTTAAAAAAATACAAAAAATTCAGAGAAACTTGGGAAGACAGCCTGCAATAGTGGCTATAGTGCTGGTATTAGAGGCAAGAAGACCTGACTCCAATTCCAAGACTAACTGTGACAATGTCTGCATGATCTTGGGAAAGTCACTTGAACTTTCATGCCTCACTTTCCTTATATGTAAAATAAAGGTGTTGGATTCAATGGCCTCTAAATTTTCAGCCTGAATTCTGTGATTCTGTACTATTTTATACTGAAGTAGAAATAAACATAACTAGGGAGAGAGTTTATACAATCACTATAACGATGCAAAGGAAACAACATCGAAAAGCTTCTGAAGATGAAGAATTCAGTGATGCAGTATTGATGGACTATAAATGAGTAAGGAGGCATACATTGTTAGACATGACAATGGGCTGGCTTGTTTTTATTCAAATATAATTATTGGTTACAAGAGAAGTTTAGTGGTAGAAGGATCATTGGTCAGTGACAATAGCAAAAAAATCGGTAAATTATCCATTTTTCAATCAATTCCTGGTACATGGGGTAGAAGACAGAAAAAATAAAAGAGAATTTTGGTACACCAAGGGGCAAGATAGTAAATTATAAATCATCTTTGCTCCTAAAAGTGATAAATGACCATTTCTGAAAACCCTGACATACTTTTAGAAAGTAAGTTAAGTACTTGATGACTATACCTTATTAAATAGAAAATATTGAGAGGTTCAGGGAGATTAAGCATTTGTATTAATTACCCAGTGAAGACCCTCCAATATTTAACTGGGAAGCATTTATACTAAGATGATAACTTCTCATTGAGAATATTAGGAAAATTCATCAAAGTGAAAGTCACTTTAAAGCCTAATATTTAAACATACTTCTCATATTCCCTTTCCTTGAGCGCTGTACTCAAAGTTCATTTGACACTCTGGACTCTATCTTTGTCTTTTTCCATTTTATTCAAGGAAAGTCTCAGTCTATGTGGCTTCTTCATCAGTCTACGTGGCAACCTTATTATCTGAGTGCATCATGGAGTGATCAGTTAACGCTGCCTGCACTGTCAAATAGGATATATACTACACAACAGCTAGAACATAAACTTTCAGTAGAATAAGCCAAACAACTAATTTATGTGAGTCTTGGGGGAAATAAAGTAAATAGTTCTCCAGAGTAGAACTGTTTAAAGTGAGAAATAAATCTGTGAGCTTGGAGTAAACATTATAATAAATCCTAAAGTCAACCCCCACCCCCAACAAGTGTGGGATAAAGGCACTTAGCACTTAAGGTCTTTGCTCACTCTAACTGAAGCACCTTCTGTCAAATTACATTCGTTTCATATGTCAATGTCTATTCTTCAGGCTAACAGGTACAGCCTGCCCCTTGGAGGACTATAACTCTGGGTCACAAAACAAAGCTAGATTAATGAACATAAAACCTTGAGAAGTGTCAACATGGGGGGAGAAATGTGGCCAATTATTTTTGGCTGGATTTAGGGGGTTGACCAACATTCAATAGATTTAGGAAGGAATTAAAATAGATGAAATACTTGTCTTAACATCATTTTTACACAGCTCACTTTATTAGTTTATTAGCTTAGGAACGAAAACATGAAATATGTATAGTCTGATTCCCTCATAAAATGATCATCTTGCACATATTTTTTAAGATATAAAGACTTGTTTGGGAATAGAAGGGAAATGTTGTAGGGTGGCGTGTGTGTGTGTGTGTGTGTGTGTGTGTGTGTGTGTATGTTATTCCTTCTGATGTCTGATGAAAACAAAAATAGAATAAAAATAAAGAGCTCTCAGAAGCAAGAATTTTTGAAGTTATTTTCTTTTTTTATAATTAATTTATTTGTTTTCAGTTTTCAACAATCACTTCTACAAGTTTTAAATTTCGCCCCCCTTTCCCCATGGTGGACAATCTTAATGGGTTCTACATATACATTTCTTATTAAACATGTTTTCACATTAGTTATGTTGCATAGAAGAAATAAAACAAATGGGAGAAACCATGAGAAAAACCAAACCAAAAGAGAAAATAGTCTGCTTCATTCTGTGTTCTGACTCTATAGTTCTTACTCTAAAACAAAATAACACTTCACCTTATTGAAATTTTGATTTAGGATTTATTCCCCTTGAATCTATGTGTATGAGCTCATATCACAGCTTAGAACATTTTTTCAGACTCAAAAATAACTTATATCTTGATTCTACCAGTTATCATTTGTATAAATTATTAAAATGTACAACTTTTTATATTTAATATTCTTGTGATTAATTCTTAGTTTTTGATTCTTCTTCCACCTGTCAAAGAAGCTCACGGACATTATAAGTTTGAAGAAAAATGTTAGGTGATCTTGGCAAAAAGGAAAACATATTAAAAGAAAGTGAAGTCCTTCAGAAGATCTGGAAAGATTTATATGAACTGATGCTGAGTAAAGTGAGCAGAACCAGGATAACATTGTACACAGTAAGAGCCACAGTGTATCTGATAAACTTAGCTCTTCGCAACAGTGCAAAAACCTAAAACATTTCCAAAGGACTCATGATGCAAAATGTCACCTACATTCAGAGATACAACTATGGAGTCAGAACACAGAATGAAACAGTTTAAATTATTTTCTAATTTGCATAGAACGTCACAATCCCCTCTCTAAAAATAAATCAAATAAGTATTTACTAAGTATTTGCCATGTCTCAGGCTCTGTGCTAAACACTTTACAAATATTTCAGTTAATCTTCACAAAATCCCTCCAAGGCTGGTGCTATTATGATCTCCAATTGACAACTGAAGAAACTGAGGCAGACGTAGGTTATGCTATTTGCTCCGGGTCACAGAGTTGTATCTAAGAACTGGCTTGGAACTCAGGTCTTCTGGACCCCAGGACCAGACCTTTATCCACTGTGTCATCTAGTACAGGCTGAATGACCATAGAGGTGCCTAGCATTTACAGTTCCATAAGTTCTGCAGCATCCTTTCCAGCTATAACACTTTTTAAACCCATGATTCTCCTCTTTTATCTTGTCCATGGTAACAGTAACAATGTTTGAACTGACCTCCTCCTTTCTCCTCCCCCCAAACACTTTGAAATCTATATTGTCAGTGTCCTAAATACCCTCAATGCTCTTCTCTTTTAATTCCTAAAAAGGGGGAAAATTTCATGGAAGGGTAAAAATTATAGAAGCATAGAATGGCACAATTGGACTATATCCCTAACCGTGAATTCTTTGCATACCATCCCTGGCAAGCAGTCATCCAGGCTTCTCTTTAGGACCTCCAACAAAGGTGAACCTCTTGAGGCAGTCCACAGTACTCATGGATAGTTTTAAGGAAGTTTTCTTTCCATTGGACTAAAATCTACTTCTTAGAAACGTATCTTAAAAAATAAACAAGAAAAATGCACTGAGGCAATTCAGGGGTTGTAGAGAACCCAGAAATCTAGAAAGGATAGGGAGACATTTGGAGATAGTAGCAAGAGAAAACAAGGTGGCGAATTGAATTTGATCATTGGATTTTTCTTGTAGATGGACACCTGGGGATTCACAGGAATATGCCAGCTCAGGATGAAAGTGAAACAAACATATTTTGTCTCATCACAAGGAAATGTGAGAAGTCCATCCAAAATAAAATATGCTTCACTTTGAAACTCCCAGTGAATAAATACAGTAAACAAGCAGAACACACAGGCAGTATTCTCCCAGAGTTAGCCACAAGGGACAGCCAAGGAGCTATCAAAAAGAAGACAATATATAAAAGATCTATCTTCAAACAAGTCTTGAAGGAAAAAGAATGTTTAAGGAAGTAGCATAGACAATGTCATCTTGTTATAGCTGCCTATAAATCAAACGAGCATTTATTAAGCACCTATTGTGTGCCAAGCACAGAGATCTAGGGAATGAAAATATAGCAAATAAAATTATCTCTACTCTGTTTTTTATTTTTAACATTTTATTGACTTATTTTAATTTTACTTTCCAAACACTTCCCACTTCCTGAGAAAGATCTTGCAACAAAACAAAATAACCAAAGAAAATGAATAATATACTGTGATCTGATCTGTGCCTTGTACTGTTTAACATTCTTATCAGTGATAAAGCATAGACGGTATATTTAGCCAAGTGGCAAATGACACAAAGCTGGGAGAGATACTAGCTGACAGAGGAACTTGATGGGCTAGAGCACTGACTAGAAGTTTTGAATCATGAAGAAAAACATGTGGGTGGATTTTTTCTATTGTAGATATTTAACAGTGATAAATGTAAAGCATTCCACTTTGATTCAGAAATTAGCTTCCTAAGTAGAAGAAGCAAGGTTAGACAGCAGTTGTTCTTATAAATACCTGGGGTGAGGGGGAGTGGAAATCAAGCTCAATACCAATCATCAGCATCATATGGGAGCCAAAAAAAGCTAGTGTGATTTTATCCAGCATTGGGAGGGGCAAAGTTTCCAGGAACAGAGAGACCATCATGTCACTCTACTCTGCCCTAGTAAGACCTCAACTGACCATGTTTATTTCTGGGAACTATGGTTTCAAAAGATCATTGAAATATCCCAAGAAGGACAACAAGGATGAGAAGAGACCCTGAGTCCATGTCTTAGTGGAATCAGCAGAAGGGATGAAACATTTAATGCAGTGATATGACGGTTGTCTTCAAGTACTTGAAGGACTGTCATGTGAAGGAATGAGTCTATTTCACGTGGGTCTATTTCACCCTAGAAGGCAGAACCAAGAACAATGGGAGGAAGTGGAAAAGAAGCAAATTTGGGCTTGATACCAAAACGAACTGAGCACTGGACCCAGAGTCAGAAAAACCCAAGTTCAAATGTGACCTCAGACATAATGCCTGTGTGGTCCTGGACAAGTCACTTAACTTGTTTACCTCAAGGTTTTTTTTTTATCTGTAAAATGAGATTGATAATAGTACCTACATCCCAGCATTGTTATGAGAATCAAATGAGGTAACTGCAAAGCACTTTGCATAGTGCCTGACACAGATATAAATGTCAGTTATTGTCACTGTTATTGTTGGGTTATATTATAGCTGTCAAAAAATAAATGACATGCCTTGAGATGGACAGAACTCCATACACCTGAAAGTCTTCAACTTGAGGCTGGTCAAGCACTTGTCAGATGTGTGATGGTAGGAATTCCTTTTGAGTATGGGTTGAACCACATGGCCGCTGAGGTCCCTTCTAACACATAAATTTTTTTTATTTTAATTCTTTACTTGATCAGAAACATTTAAGAACTAGGTTCCAAATATGCATAAACCATTTGTTGTCCATGTCATGATAATGTCCTGACAATCTCCTGTAGCCTTGGGTGTTGGCAGTGCTAGGGGTGGAAGCAAATCACTACCAAAGGACTTTTACACATAGAAACTATATCTTCAAACTCTATAAGCATCTTCTATTCATGTCCTTTCTTCCCCTACACTCAGCAACAGGGATGTCCAAAAGGGAATTGGTATGATCCTCCACTCATACCTAATGCTTTCTCCAGTACCCTAATGGCTCTTCTTGGCTTTCATCAAGAGTTCAAAAAGATGCAGCGACTGAGACCAGGCAAACTTTACTATCTCAGAACAGCAAAATATAAGCAAATAAAGCAAAAGAAAAACAAAAATGAATGGAAAGGAAACCTCTACAGGAAAACTACCAGAGAGATGAAAGAAAAAGCAAGAAGAAAACCTGATACAATAGTATCAGGGTTTTGCTTGTGTGACACAAAGGAGACATTTTGTTAGCACTTTTTCTCCTTAAATTACTTTGTATGTTTCTCCATACTTATCTATGTACAAACTGTTTCCCCAGCATACTGTAAGCTTCATGAGGAAGACTGCTTCATCTTTTTTCTTTTGTTCTTAGAATATCAGCTTGCACATTTTAGGGCTTAATAAGTGTTTGTTTAATTGATAAAATAGTGCAGGGTGAAATATATATATATGCGTGTGTGTGTGGATGTATCATACACAGAGAGAAAGAGAGAGAGAGAGAGAGAGAGAGAGAGAGAGAGAGAGAGAGAGAGAGAAGAAAGGAATAATCGTGCAAAACCTGCAAAAAAATAAAGAGCCATACACAAGAAACTACAAAGTGGCTGAAAAAATTAAATGAAATGACAGAAGAGAGAGATATGGAACTTTCAAACAAAAGAATGGATTGTAGAGTTTTTTAAAGAGCAAAGTAAGTAGACAGAAAAATTGGAGCAACATATGTAGAAGAAAAAGTTGAGAACTTAAAGCAATCTAATACTTATTGACAAAACAAAAAATCATATATCGTATTTTAGAAAATTGTAAGATAGATTTGCCCAGTACTGGTACTAAAGAACAAATTTGTAGGGCAAAAGAATCTATAAGACACTAACAATAATGAACTTTACATTTATTTCATTGAGAAATATAGCCACCAAGATCCAGAAGTTCTACATCAAAAGATAAAACTGTTGCCCATCCCTAGTTTTCAAAGAGGACCAATAATATCTCAGAGTGATGGATTAGATTTAAGTGACATAGAGTTACACAAAGCTGCCACTCTCACTCTGTCTTCCAGAGTCATCTAAGTCCAGTGGCAAGACAATAGTCAAGATGACTGATGCCATTGCCAAAGAGAAAATATTACAAGTTGGCATGCACATGTTCATATACCAAGTAATTTCAGTCCATATCCAGCAAGTCTTCTCAATTAAGAAAAAAATGAAAAGAAGTCCTGGAACATAATACACAAAACAAAACAAACAAGAAAGAAAAATGGTTTGCATACAACTTTGCCTGGGGTGTGCTCCCTTCCTCTAAAGCCAATTTGAAAAGTTTACAGTGCCCTAGGGATCCCATAATTCCTCCAGTGGTTATGTTACTATCTCTTGCTCCCTTTCTTCAGAAACCTAGAAAGAATAAAATTTTATCCCAGGGTTTCCTCACTCCAACAGAAACACTTCAGAACAACCCAGTTTTGTTGGCCAACCATTTGGCCAAGGGACTATATTTCTGGTTAAGCTTGGGTGGGGATAAAAGGGAGTAAAAAGGAATCAAGCTGTAGATATATAACACATTGTCTTCCTTTCTTTCTTCCTTCTTTTTCTCTTTCCTTCCTTCCTTTCTTCCTTCCCTCCTCTTTCTTTTTTCCTTCTTTCTGTCTCACATATTCTAGCATTCTTACTTTCTTTTTGTTCTTGCTTTTATTTTCTTATTCTTTCATTCACGTTAAAATAAAATAGATCAATAAACATTTCTTTTAAAATGTATTAAATGAGATTGACCAAAGAACAAGCCCAACATTTTTTTTTGTCTTCTAGAATTTAGCAGGACACACTTTACAAAGTATCCTCTCATAACACAGTCTTTGGCCCACAGTAGGGATTTAATAAATGCTAATTGACTCTACAGTATTTTCTGTACATGGTCCTGAACATGTATAATATTTCTCTATATTGTTTTTCCTCTCAACAATTAACCTGCTTGGGAAGAAAAACAAATTAGTGAGCTATATGGTCAAAGATATTGTCAAAGCAACTATGAATAATTGGTTTTGTGATCAACAGATATATGGTGATTTTTTTCAGTTTTATCACCAAGCTAAACATGAGTGGAGAGAGAAACAAAAGTGCAGAAGGTCAAGAAGATACATACACAAGAAAATATTTTGGTATATTCCTGTGGTGAGGAAAATTAATTCATTATGTATGGACTATATATGGTATATAGAAAGGCAGAACGATGTAGTGGACAAAAGACTAGCCTTGGAGTAAAGTCCAAAGTCTGCCTCTGAAACCCAAAGGTTGTGTGTTGGAAGACCACCATGTCACCTCTCAACGATCTAGGTTCTGCCACCGTAAATTAAAGATTAGTGTTGATTTTCATTGGTAGAAGGGATTGCCCTATTTCAGATCTAGATCAAAAACTGCAGCAACAAGAACAAAAAGTACGTTTGGAAACGTTTATTGAACTGCTTGGAGACTCAAACTTCTACATTCTCAACTTTCCATAAGCCTAAAGTAACAAGTGGAGGGATCTGTTAATAAACTCAGCTCCATGGCACTGTGTTGGAAGATGAAATATGTTGCAATTCCCTTCATCCTAGGAAAGGGAAGTATACATAAGGATGGAGGCACTGTAGATCTCTGCTGAAATTGCAGTAAGCTTCAATAGACCAGAGAATGAGGCATAAGGAGTCAGACTTGAATCTGAAGATGATTTACCAAAGGGCCCTTCCTACACTCTGGGAAACTATTCATCAGCCAAAAAAAGTTTTCCTCTACCCTATCTCATTCACAGTAAGATTTCAGAGTGGGTCAAAGGTTCTAGAGCCAGAAGGATTGGGCTCCCCATGATCCTTTGATAGCATCATAGAACTAGATGCAGAAGGAACATTGTTTTTCAGTCATGTTTTCCACTCTTCATGACCCCATTGGGGTCTTCTTAGAAATGATACTGGAGTGATTTGCCATTTCCTTCTCCAATTCATTTTACAGATGAGGAAACTGAGGCAAACAGGGTTAAGTTACTTGCCAAGGGTCACATAGGTATTAAGTGTCTGTGGCCGTATTTGAACTGGGGAAAAAGAGTTTTCTATATCTATTGTGACAACTAGCAGCCCTGGAAGGAACATTACAAGTCATCTAATCCAGTTTTTCCATGCTAAAAATGAGAAAACTAATTAAATAACTTTCTTATTATCTAGTCCAAATCCAGTTTCTTTCTCCAGTGGATTAAGGCTGACAGAGATTAAGTAACTTGCCCAGGGTCACATAGCTAGTAAGCTATTTAAATTCAGATCTTCCTAACTACGGGTCCAAAGTATATAGAGTGTTCAAGGAGTACTAGTATCTCTGGTATAAGGGCTTGCTGAACCCCTTTCAGGAGTGCTCATCTACCTTTGGTGTCCAGCTAGGGTTTAACACCTAGCTACATCTTCAAAAGCTATAACAAATAGGCCTAACCAGGTTGGGGGTGACAAGTAGGTCTCAAACCATTGATGAGTTGTGGGATGTTGACCCTAAGCATGTAAAGCCTTCCCCAGGCAGAACGGGCAGCTGAGAACTATCTGCAAAATAGCCATGAAAGTGGCTGAAACAGGGGCTGTGGAGTACTTAGAGCTTGGTCAGACATGGAAGACACCAAGGCCATCCACTGCATCCTGGATTATTGCCAGGCATCTTGACTTTTGTCTTGCCACTAGACTTCAATGACTCTGGAAGAGAGGTTGAGGCTGATGCTTCACTTAAATCCAATTCACCCATGAGTCAAGGCATCACCATGTGATGTCATTGGTCCTCTTAGAAAAAGAATGACAAAACAAGTTCAAATTCATCATTTAAATGAGCAAGAAAAGTGAAAGTGAGGTCACAACGTAGTGAATAACAGTGCTATAATATAGCTTTATATGTGACACTTAAGTGATGCATAAAGCTTTACAAATATTATTTGTATATCACAACATCTCTGGGAAGTAGATGCTATTAGCCCCATTTTATAGATGAGGAAACTGAGGCAGATAATTTCGTGACCTTCCCAGGGTCACACAGCTACGAAGCATCTGAGGCAGGATTTGAACTTGAGATGAAGGAGGAGGAGGAAAAAGAAGAGGAGAAAATATTATCATAAACATCGATATAAAGCTTTAAGTTTTGCAAAGTGATATACATATTTTATTTCAACCTCACAACCACCTTAGGAGTTAAGTACTATTTATCCTGGTTTTACAGATGAAGAAACTGAGGCTAAAAGAGATTAAATGACTTACCCAAGGTCCCAATAATTATTTTTTAAGGTGGGATCTGAACTTATTATTTTAACCATTTTCTATAGTAAGTGGGCTTGCCTTCACTCTAGGTCTTTAAACAAGAGGTAGCTGACCACTCACTACATATCACGTAGAGGGGATTCTCATTCCAGGAGATTTGGTACAGCTCATTTCTGAGATTCCTCACAAACCTAAGAATTAGTGACTATGTCCAGAAAACTATTTGTCACAATTCATCAGATTTGAGTTAGCTTGTGATGACCCTTGAACTTTCCTTTAGAATACCTGACAGCCAGAAGGCTTGGAAACAGTGCTACGTATTTACTTCCTGCCCCTTCTCTTTCATTTCATGCCCTGACTCCTCCCTTTCCTTCTCAATTAACCACTTCTGTCCAATAAATTGCCAAGGCCAATTCTAAACCGACACATGTCTTTCATCCTCCCCCTCCGTTAATAACCACTCACTTATTTGACAGTAATGACATTTCCTCGCTTTTGATGTACTTACGATGGCATCCGAGTGGTCAGCGTTCAAACTGTCTTCTGTCTTATCTTGTACAAATTCATGATTTTCTGTAAACATCCAATGAGAGTCTAGCCAAAATGCCAGACAACTTCCTCTCACTTTTTCCATATTTCGTAGAAAGGAATGAAGCACTTGGTCTGTCCATCTGTCACCTTCCACTTTTAAAATCTGGATGGCCTATTCATCCCGCCAATTGCACATGCCCTTGATGATGTCTTTTCTCTACTTGTCCTATATAAGTCATTACTGCCCTGGTGCAGACGCATCTAAAAAATGCCTCTGCTCAGAAAACTTCATTTATCCCCCATTGCTTGCCTAACAAAGTCCAAAGTCATTTACGTGGCATTGAAAGCCCTCCACAATCCTGGGCCACCTCAAATTTACAGTTAGGGTCTAGTTTCAGGAGAGGACTTAACTAGTAGCCATCATGTGTAGGGATGTATAGATGTATATATTATAAACCTAAGAAGAGTAGTTCACAGTGGTAAGTCTGAAAGTGATTCACATCAAGTCATGAACAAATATCTCTAGAGTCTCCTCTGCCTACCCTTCTCCAAAAGATACTTGGATTATCAGGAGGGAAGTGGATATTGATGCCAAAAGACTGGCCACTCTACTCTTCTCAGAGAAAGGGTGCTGGGCTAGAATTTTAAATACACCCATACACATATACATATATACATACACCCATACACATATACATATATACATATACACATATGCACATATACATAAACACATATACATAATTAGAATTTGTGTGTGTATTCATCCTTCATTGCTGAAGAAGACCACGCCATCAGAGAAATAATGACATGATTTGCACTTGACTTTGTTTTGAGTGAGGGAGGGCTGTGTAGGTCACCAGCCTCACTTCTCTAGAGCCAACTGCATCCAGCGACCAGATATTCATCAGGATGAGTGGAGATGACCCAGGATGAGGCAATTGAGGTTAAGTGACTTGCCCAAGGTCACACAGCTAGTGAGTGTCAAGTGTCTGAGGTGATATTTGAACTCAGGTCCTCCTGACTCCTGCATTGGTGCTCTATCCACTGCAACACCTAGCTGCCCAAATAGAATTTATTTACATATACACACGCACACGCACACACACACACACACACACATATATACATATATATATATATATATATATATACATATACACACATACATATACATATTGAGTCCCTGAGTATTATTAGTTTAGCTCACATAATTTTTAGATTTAAGCTGAGCTCCTGATGGTTGTCTCTTAATGGGGAAGAAATGCCCCCAAGCTGTAAGGTTTGTTTTTCTCTTCTCACCAAACACCAGTTATACAAAGATGAATATTAAGTAAACTCATTTATCAAAACTAATAGGAAACAGGAATAAGAGAAACTGTACACAGGAGACTATGGCAGACAATATACAGAGTGAATGAGTTCTTCCAATAGGAGTGCAATATCTTAGTTCAAACAAGATATACAATCCCAGACCTCACTAAAAGAGAAATTAACTCAAGTCTCTAGGAAGTAAGCTGTGGACAGAGACCACATAGAGGGGCTAGCTCCTCTGAATGTCGATCTAATTTTCCAGGCATCTGTGTACTGAGTAGGATGTTAGTAGTGAAGAGTATTTGAATAACACTGATTTCAAGAGGGAATTTTTTGAATCGGCCTTTATACAGAATGTTCAAGATCCAAAGAAAGGCTCTATGGTAGCCATTTTTAAAAATAGCAGATTGACCATAATGATGGGTTTAGTTTTTTTTTCCTTTTTTCACTTTTTTTCTTTTTTCATGAAAAAGACAAAAGATAATCTAAGAGTTCTCTGACTTCTTTATCCCTTCCCACTTTCACAGTGATGGTGGTGAAGTGATAGAAATTCTGATTTTATAATCATTTATAAAATGCTGTGTGTGTGTGTGTGTGTTTCCCTCCATTGGTTAGAGACAAGTTCTCAAAAGATTAAGAGATGCATCATTCCTAGGACTAGGGAGATCATCCTCCTACTTCACTTGACTTTGTTAATATCCAGTCTGCAATATGATACTCAGTTCTGGAGGCCACATTTTAGTGAAGATATTAGTATGCTAGGAAACACTCAGGGTAGGGATACCAGGATTGTGAAGGGCATCAGTGGAATACAAAGCAAAGTAAGCTCCAAGTAAAAATAAACATTAATGACTGGGAATGAGAGGAAAAGCTTTTGGGAGGAAGTTGTTTTTAAAGTTGCAACCTGACCTGAAAGATAGATATTAATTCAACTAAAGAGGAAGAGGATGGAAGGCATCCTAGGAATACTGGAACAAACAAGTGATGTACATAAATACTGGGAGTTTAAAGGAGAGAGGTCATTGTGCATTCCTGAGTGAATTCAGATTTGAGCCTCATTCAGTTTCAATAGTGCAGAAGTGAGCAGGCTATGGAATGACCTCTTGCCACCAGCTATGTCAGCAATGGATGAGGCTGACTCAGTCAGTACTTAGATGCTTCCACTATCTGTCATCATTTCCTCAGTTTGAAAAACACCCATGCCTCTTCTTCCTGGGGGTCTTGGCCAAAATCTGGGTAATGCCGAGTACTCACTGCCTCCCTGTCTACCACCTTCTCAGTAGAAGGAAGCAGTGTGGTATAGTGGGAAGAGCACCCAATTTAGAGTTAAGAAAACCTTGACCTGGGTTTGAATCCTGACTGAGTCACTTACCTCACATATGACTATGAGCAAGTCATTTTATTTCTTCTAAAAAGTGATGAATCTGGACTAAATGGCCTTTGAGGTCCTTTCCATTTTAAATCTTTGATTTTACAAAGTAGGAGATCTGTGAAGGACTGAAGGTTATTTTTCATCATTTCATCATCTGTCATGGTCCTTTGATCTATCATCAGCTCCTAACCTTGATTTTCAACGTTCTGTATAAAGGCCAATTCAAAGAATCCCCTCTTGAAATCACTGTCTCCTCAGGGCAAGATCATAATCTCACAGATTTAGAGGTAGTAGTCGTGGCAGAACTTAAGTAGTACAATGCTCTCCTTTACAGAAGAGGAAATTGAGGTGAGGAGAGGCTACGTTTCTTATCCAAGTTCTCCAAGAGATCAGAAGAATGAAGTTCCAACTTCATTCTTCTTGGGGATCATCTCTTCCTGTGACTTCTATGACACTGCCCTCTCCTCTTCTCTTATCTGTCTGGTCCCTTCTTTTCAGTCTCCTCTGCAAGATCAATCCCCACTCTGCCTTAGATCAGCATGGCAATTCTCAATATTCCATAGGGATCATTTTTTCCCCTCTATACTCTGCTTAGGGTGTCTCCTGACCAATTCTAAGGAATAAAAGCTACCAATTATATAGTGATTTAAAGTTTCCAAAGTACTTTACGTTTGTAACTGCCTTTGATTCTGACAACAGGAAAACATGTTGAAGGCAGACAGGCTAAACCAGTTTGAGAGTAGCTGATAGACCTCAAACTTATCAGTGAGTCAGGGAGATACCTACCCCAAGCACATGAAGACTTCCCACGCAGAATGGGCAGATAACAATAACTGCTTCCAACAGTCATGAAGGCAGGTGAGGCAGGTGCTATGAGAAAGCTTAGAACTGGGTCGAAAGTCATCCACTGCGTTCCAGTGGATTTTAATGATAACTCTAGAAGAAAGAGTGAGACTGTGCAACTCTGCGTCAATTAAATCCAAAGGATATGCAAAAGTCACATGACTAATATTCATTGAGATGTAGCTCTGTATAAAGAGGTTGTGTTAGTGTGAGGGCTCAGAGCTAGGTTGTGACTGGGCAAATACACAAATACACACCACCCTAGACAATGAGTTCATTGCTTTCTAGTGAAGGGTAAAGCTGAGAAATGGAAAGTTTTAGACTCACTGGTAACCAAAAAGAACGTAACACTCAGCTATGTCCCCGAGATAGACATTCACAAATCGCTGGGGTAAGTAAATTGGGGATTCCCGTTGCTGCTCAGTTGTTACAACTCCTCTGAGTCTTTTTCCTTCTCCATTCTAGCAAAATATTTTATTACTATTATTTCTTTCTTTCCTCACAATCTATGTATGTGCATTAGCATACTTGAAACACATTTTCATAAGACAATATTTGATATTTTACATAAATGTTATGTTTATGTTCCATTTCCTTTTATGCATTTTCTGATTATGTCTTTGTCAAAATATTTTGGAAACATTCTGCTTCCCAGAGCTAAGGCCCAGTAAGCAGATTGTGCCCTGAGCTTGGCATAACAGCAATCCTCCACACTCTGGGTGAAAAGTGTATTGTTTTTATTAGGTGTTCACTGAGGAATTTACGTTCGGAGGTCCCTCTATTGACCAGAGACCTGAGAAGCGTTCATGATGCCTCTTGGCCTGCTCACGATCCCTGCTTCTTATAGCAGCTAAGTGAACTGAACCAGGTACTACACTCCTGTTACCACCATATTAATTCTGGTTCTGGACCCTGCTGTGAGACAATCAATTTGGATACGGTACCCACAGGAATCAACAATGCCTGCATTGTCCATGTGTGAGCCTACCATGAGAACAGCTAAAACTGATTATGTCATGGTCCAGCCCACTTGTGGTATTTTATGTATATAAAGAATTGCTATGAGGGGAGCGGGGGATCTCCAGGACTCGGACCCCCTGGGAAGTGGCCACTGCGGCAGAGGCCGAGGCAGCTCAGCCAGAGACTCCCAGAGTGGGCAGGAGCTCCACCCCAGCTCCACTACAAAGGATCTCTGTATAAACCCCCTGAGGGAACTGAGCCTGAGAGGCGGCCCTGTCCCCACCTGAGAACCAGCAGATAAGCCCCC
>CM053772.1:18661645-18702027 GCA_028658325.1 Potorous gilbertii
GATGATAGAAGAGAGGGCAGATTGGTGATAGGGGTAATTAGAATGTCCAGTGTATTGGGAAGGGGGGAGGGGACAAATGGGGAGAAAATTTTGGAACCCAAAATCTTGTGAAAATGAATGCAAAAAGTTAAATAAATTTATTTAAAAAAAAAAAAAGAAGAAATGCTATGCCCCAGCATGTTAAGCCCTCCTCAGGATGTATTTTTCTTCTTGGGAATTGTTTCCACTGTGCTTTTAGAATTTCATTTCTGAGAGTTTTACCATTTGTTACATACTCAGTTCCCTTGAAGAATTTTAGACTATGGGATATTCCTTATCCTTTCTTTGCACATTTTCGTATCTGTTCTCCTAGATCTTTAGTATACCTTACATTCTGCCCAGCTTCTTCTCTTTCTCTATCACACCATCTAAGGTAGAGTTCTCATCTCCCCCCAAGTTTTCCATCATTCTACTCCAGTGAGATTAAGTTCCATAGTAATGTTTCACCTCATTAGTTTCTCTACATTTTCAAGTATAAGACCCTCTCTGGGCTACTTCCTAATTTGCATTAACATTCACAGGCTGGGCCCCTAGAGGCATGACTACTACCTTAAATTCCAGGAGTAACCATGTAGATGACTACCTTACTATTGTAGGTCACAAGCTCTCACAGGTATACTTTTCATTAAAAATCAGCCCATAGATTCAATCAAACTCTTAAAAAGTTCTACATGAATAGAGTTTTTTAAAAGTACAAGTCATTACCAGATGAACCAAGGGATATGACTTTATTCACTCTCAGTAAGTGCCTATTGAGTGATTTAATTTGACTTTCCCACAAATATACAGTGCCCATGGAAAGAATGGGCTCCAAGTGAAGCACCTATGTAAAGAACACATGTAGCAAAATGTAATTCACAATTCCTGGCACTGGAAGTCCTTTCTAAAGGGTCCTCCTACAAATACCCCTGGGTATTGCTCTTTGGTAATAGAGTATCTCATCTGGGCTCCAAGCACTGGCTTCTTTCTTGAAATGGTAGCTGGCATTTTTAACCATTATAAGAGGTCAAGTGTCTTGAAACTTTCTCCCTCGGGTATGAGGTGTCTTTGGTGTGTCTCTCTGCTACCTGCTGGTTATCCTGTCTTAGTCATCCAGCCTCTCTGATAGTATGGTCAATGGGAAAAGGGGCAGAGAGGTATTATCACACCCCTTCTGAGCTTATTTCCCCTCCCCTTCTTGCTCCCCTTTGGAATAGGTGCAAGGGTCTACGGACACAAATGTGTGGAATCTTCCACTGCTAGAAGGGTAAACTGCTGAAAATCTTTCATTTAAAGCCCCCAGGAGTGTGGCTAGCATATATGTTGTCCAATCAGCTGCTTTCTTCTTGAAGCAATCAAAAAAGTTCATACCTAAAAGTGATCACAGGGCATAGGCAAATCCTGCTTAC
This sequence comes from Potorous gilbertii, assembly GCA_028658325.1. Classification (NCBI taxonomy): domain Eukaryota; kingdom Metazoa; phylum Chordata; class Mammalia; order Diprotodontia; family Potoroidae; genus Potorous; species Potorous gilbertii. The sequence goes on from CM053772.1 coordinate 18,663,073, forward strand.
AGATTAAAACTACACCATGTGTTATTATACTGTTTTAGGGTTATAAGAAAATGCCTCAACCCCTACTACTCTGCTGATTGAATTCAGATACCTGCACCTTGTGAAAGGCAGACAACACCTCCTTTCCAAACTGACAGGAAGATAAAATTATAATTCATTTTTATTATGGAATAAACAATTCCATGCCACTGACTATATACGCCCAACCTGCTACATGCTTTACAGATATCTCATTTGATCCTGACGACCATTCTTTGATATAGGTGCTATTAGTATTTCCACTTTCCAGTTGAGGAAACTGAGGTAAATAAATCTAGCAACTTACACGAAGTCTGAGGTCACTGGCTAATGCTACAAAAATTACTTTCTTCGTGAAAACTCAAGTTTAGAGAATTTCAGTGAGTGCCTCATGGGACTAGGCAGTAGCAGAGGGAAAATTGGAACCCAGATTCTTGTGTCTGCAAATCTAGCACTGTTCACACTCTATCGCACTGCTAAGAAATTCCTTCCAACTTTGAAATGAACTGTTTCTGTTTTCTGAATCTTGGCAATAAAATAGCTGAGAGCTATATTCTCTCTTTTATTTTTCCTAAGGGTCTAATGAACCAATAAATTAATCACAGTTAAGTGTCCATTGAACTATGTAAACCTCAGGGGAATGGGGCAGCAGCTGAACTCTGTTGACAGCACATTAGGAAATTTTTTTTAAAAAGTTATCAAGGTCTTTAGCTAATATGTCCTTTAGTTGTATAATAAAAGTATCTTGAAAAATTATTATTGCTTAAAGATATTCCCTGTATCCCATGCAGGGACTTAGTGGGAAAGAAGTTCTATTCCAGGGATGGGGAACCTGTGGTCTCAAGGTCACATGTGGCCTTCTAAATTCTTAAGTGCGTCCCGTTGACTGAATTCAAATTTTACATTATGTTTGTACAATGCAACATTTTACAAACATTCTGTAAAATTTGGATTCAGTCAAAAGGCCACACTTAAGAACCTAGAAGATCACATGTGGTCTTAAAGCTGCGGGTTCCCCACCCCTATAGAGCCTGATGGACCCATACAACACATCCATTTTTCAAGACTATTCCTCTGATCAATGTGGAAATTCATAGACCAATGGCTATGTTTCATCCACCACACCTGGACTTTCACAGATATACCACCCTGTCTTCATCAGCAATGTCTCCTTTGCCCTATGTCTGAGGTATCTATATTGTCAAATGGTAAGAGAAGCTCTATGGCAAGGCAGGCCTGGACCACTGAGCTAGCCATGAAGTATGGCTGCTCTCACTGCAAATTCAATGGGCTGGAAAATTCATTTTCTCCAAGCTACTACTGGATTTGGAGCTAAAACGGGCCGCCACAAGAAAAGAAAGAAACTTTCTGAAGTGCAACTCACCAAACATTCACTCTGGACAGCCCACTAAGAAGCAGCTCTGCAGATATCCCAAGTAGAATACCTCTTTTGGAACAAAAGCTCTGAGTCCAAGGAGTGCAGTGGTAAACCAAACATGGGGCTACAATGACTTCTCTCCGCTTCCCTCCAATTAAAATGCCATGCTACCTGTCCATAATGTACAGGAACTCGGAGTGAGGAAGACCCTCAGTCTAACCTGGCCTCAGCAACCCTGGGCAAATTATTTAGTTCCTCAGCCTTTCATCTGTAAAATGTAAGTCATAATAACAGCTATTCCAAAGGGCTAATGTGCGGATCAAAGGAGATAACAAATGTAAAGCACTCTGCAAACCTTAACGCACTGTATAATCCATAGCTATCTTTATTGGGGGTCAGTTTGAAAACCCTCTACAAAAAGAGTGTAAAAATAGAAATCACCTCCGAGTATAGAGCTTTGTCATGGTGATCCGAGGGTAAGTGGGGAATGATCCTGCCAAGGAGACTGAAAAGGAGGGACCAGGCAGATAGGAGAACCAGGAGAGGGCAGGGTCATAGAAACTACAGGAAAAGAAGATTTTCAAGAAGAAAGAAGTTGAACCTTGGCTCTTCTGATCTCTTGGCGACCTTGGATAAAAATTTAGCTTCTCTAGGTCTCAATTTCCTTTTTCTGTGAAGAAGGACATTGAACAAAATGGTCTCTATGGTCACTTCAAGCTCTAATTCTATGACATTATAATCTCACCTTGAGGAGAGAATGGCCACTAGGTAATGACTGATCAAAGGACCACCACATACCATGAAATCAAGAAAAAATAGTCCTTAGTCCTTCATGGGTCTCCTTCTACTTCATAGAATCAAAGTTTTAGAAATGGAAAGCACCTTAGAGGCCATTTAATCCAAATCTATCACTTTAGAGATGAGGTAAAGTGAATGATTGGCTCAGTGACTGAGCCAGGCTTCAAATTCACACCCACAGTACCACACTATCTCCTTCTGTTGAAATGATGGCATAAAAGAAAGGCAGTGAGAATTCAGGACTACATAATTTTTGGACCAGAGACCTATAGGAAGGAGGCACCTGGATGTTTTACTAACTTGAAGCTTTAGAGGAATTGTCATCATAATTCAACTCACAGATCTATGGTAGAATCCAAGTGTTATTTGTGGTGATGTGCGTGATGAGATTAAAGCAGAATGGTCAGCTTATTGCCTGCCAAAACAGCACAGAGTATTTCTTCTGCCTTTAATGATGATTGGTTTGGCCTCATTCAGTACTGATGCAGTCTATGGTTCTGCCATAGTCTGTCTGGTCAATTCCGTGTTATTGAAATTAAATAAATACCAAAATTAAATTTACTAAAGAACACACAGTTATCTCTATCCTCTACACTCTCATTATTTACCTAAAAATTCCACTTTGCAATCGATCATTTTGGATATTCTATTTTGTCATTCATTATGTTGTTATCACACTTTTCGTAGGCATTTATCATGTCTCCTCAACTAGATTGTAAGCTCCTTGGGCTATCGTCCTATGGATTCTGCAAACCCCTGTAGCCTCTTTCACTATACCCTGTACCCAGCAACTGTTCAATAAATGCTTGATGATTGATTTTCTGTTTACGGGAACAGTGTGTTGCAATTCAAAACAACAATTATTTATTGAGTGTCTATTATGTGATCTGCATTGCAGGGCATAGAAAAGAAGTTTGAAACACAGCCTCTGTCTTAAAAGGAATTTAAAGGCACAAAATTATATAATCAGAGAACCTCTGAACTGGAACAATTCTCAGAGACCACTGAGTCCAACCAGTACCCAAACAAGGATCCCATCTCCAATCCATACAACCATGTTCAAACTTGATCATCCAGGCTTTGTTCAAGTGAGAGCAAGGTCACTCTTCCAAAGTCGTCCCTTTCCTTTTGGATAGGCCTAATTGTTAGAAGGATTTTTCTTACTTCAAGTCTAAATTTGAATTTTTACACCTTCCATCCATTATCCCTGGTAATACTGTCTAAAGTCAATCACAAATGGCAATCTAGCAAAAAAGGTCATATTTGAATTCCTCATGACAGACCATCAGATACTTGAAAAGAGCTCTATGCCCTCTCCTCCAAGTCTTCTCTTCTGTAGACAGAACTTCTCTAGTTCCAATACATAACAGATATAGCATAATATTGAAGTCTTTCATTTTCCCAAAATCCCTACCCTGATTACTGCTTTCTTTTTAATTTTTTGGTTATTTCTAACACGAGGTTTTTTTCATTTTTGAATTTCAAATTCTCTTTCTTCATCCCACCACTATCCCACCCATTGTGAAGGTAGGAAATGTGAAAATAGGTGACCCCACCACTATCCCACCCAATGTGAAGGTAGGAAAATATACAATATATAGCTCCAAATTGTTCTCCAGAATGGTTGGAGCAGTTCATAGTTCCACCAAGTATGAATTAGTGTCTCAATTTTCCCATATCCTTTCTAAAATTTATCATTTTCCTTTTCTGTCATATTAAATAATCCTATAGGCATAATAAAGTGGTACCTCAGAACTGTTTTAATTTGCATTTCTCTAATCAGTAGTGATTTAGACCATTTTCCATATAACTAGAGAGAGTTTCAGTTTCTTCTTCTGAAAACTGACCCTTCATATCCTTTGGTCATTTATCAATTAGGGAATGACTCACTTTCTCAGTTTTCTATATATTTGAGAAATTAGAGCGCATTTAGGGTTAGACAATATAAAATATTTGGGAGTCTACTTGCCAAGACAAACTTGGGAACTATATATACACAATTAAAAAACACTTTTCATGAAAATAAAGTCAAAATCTAAAAACTTTGAAAGCTATCGATTGCTCATTGGTTGGATGAGCTAATATACTAATGATAACAATTCTGCATAAGTTAATCTACTAATTCAGTGCCTACCAATCAGACTACCAAAAATATTTTTCAGAGCTAGAAAAAAATTGGAATTACAAAATTCATTTGGAAGAACAAATGGTCAAGAATATCAAAGGAGTTAATGGGAAAAAAATTCTAAGGAAGGTGGCCTAGCCATACAAGATCTAAAACTCTGTTATAAAGCAGCAATCATCAAAACTATTTGGCACTGGACAAGAAGTGGACTGGTAGATCATTGAAATAGATGAGGTACACAAATATAGTAGGAAATGACTATTGTAATCTACTCTTTGATAAAATCCAAAGACTCCAGCCTCTGGGATAAGAACTTGCTATTTGACAAAAACTGCTGGGAAGACTGAAAAAACGGTATGGCACAAATGAGGCATATACCAATATTTCACACCTTATACCAAGACAAGATGAAAACGGGTACATGATTTACACATAAAAGGTAATACCATAAACAAATTAAGAGAGCAAGAAACAGTTTTACCTGTCAGATCTATGGAGAGGGGAAGAATTTATGACCAAATGAGAGATAAAGAACATTATGAAATGAGAAATGGGTAATTTTTATTACATTAAATTCAAAAGGTTTTACCTGTACCAATTCAACAAAGATTAGAATTAAAGCAGGAATGTGGGAAGTAATTTTTACACCAACTGTTTCTGATAAAGGCTTCATTTCTCAAATATGTAAAGAACTAAATCAAATTTAGAAAAATACAAGCTATTTCCCAATTGATAAATGATCAAAGGACATGAACAGGAACTTTTCAGATGAAGAAATGACAAATATCTACAGTCAGATGAAAAATATTCCCAAAATCACTATTGATTAGAGAAATGCAAATTAAAACAACTTTGAGGTTTTAATTTTATTTAATTCTTTGAATTTCAGAATTTGCTTTTAATTGCATACCCAATCCATTGATCTACTCTTTCTCTACTTTACTGATGTAAGCATTTAAAGATGTGATTTTCCTCCAAATCCTGCTTTGATTGCATCCCACACAGATTTTGGCATGCTTTCTCGTTGTCGTTCTCTTTAATGAAAGTAGTGATTTTTTTCTATAATTTGTTATTTGTCCTACTCATTCTTTAAGATTAGATCATTTAGTTTCCACTTGATTTTTATCTGTTTTTATGACCCTCTATTGAATGTAATTTTTATTGAATTATGGTCTGGAAAGGATGTATTTAATTTTTCTGCCATTCTGCATTTGGTTGTGATGTTTTCATGCCCCAATACATGGTCAATTTTCATGAACATTTCATGTACAACTGAGAAAAAGATAATATTCCTTTATATTTCTATTCAGTTTTCTCCAGAGGTATATCACATCTAACTTTTCTAAAATTCTATTCATCTCAGTAACTTCTTCCTGTTTTTATGCTTAGATCTATCTAGTTCTAAGAGGATAAAGCTAAGGTCCTCCATTAGTATAGTTTTGTTGTCTATTTTCTCCTGTATCTGATTTTACTTATCCTTGAACAATTTGGATACATATATGTTTAATATTTATATTACTTTATTTCCTATTACCTTTTTTGTTATTGTTTTTCAGTCTTTTCAGTTGTGTCAATTCTTGGGTGATCCCATTCAGGGTTTTCTTGGCAAAGATACCAGAGTAGTTTGCCAATCCCTTCTCCAGCTCGTTTTACTGATGAGGAAATTGGGGCAAACAGGGTTAAGTTACTTGCCACTTAACTAGTAATATTTGGGATCATATTTGAACTCAGGAAAATGAGGCTTCATGACTTCATGCCCAGCACCCTATCCACTGAACCACCTACCTGCCTCAAGGTAATTTTGTTAATTATCTTATTTAATCACACCTATTTCTACTTTGGCTTTGGCTGAGATCATGAAAGCTATGCCTGCTTTTTTTTTAACCTCAGCTGAAGTACCATATATTCTCTTCCAATATATTCTCTTTACTGTATTCTAAGTATGTCACTTGTAAACCACATTGTTGGATTTTGGTTTCTAAATCATTTTGCTATCCACTTCTGTTTCATGGGCAAGTTCATCATATTCACATTCTCACATTTTTGATTACTTATTATGTATTTCCCTCCATCCTATTTTCCTGTGTTTATCCATTTTTCTCTTTTTATCCTTCCTTTCCTCAAAAGTTAATTTTGCTTTCAACCACTGCCTCCCTTAATCTTCCCTCCTTTCTATCAGCTTCACCCCCAACTTCTTTTATCTTCTTTCCCTTCTAGTTCCCTGTTGGATAAGATAGATTTCTATACTCAGTTGAAATGTATATATTATCCCATCACTGAACAATTGTGAGGAGGGCCGGGTTCAAATATTGTCTGCCACATACACCCTTACTTTCCCTTCCGCTGTAAAATCTCTTCTTTGTGTACCTCTTTAATGGTTGATAATTTTCTCCATTCTTCTCCTTTTTCCCCCTTCTCCCATTTTATCCTTTGTTCTTCATCCATTTTTTTTGGAGATTATCTCACCAGAGTTAAGTTACACTGGTGTCCTCTACGTAAATTCTTCTAGCTGCCTGAATAAAGATAAAGTTCTTAGAAATTACAAGCACCATAGTCCTATATAGGAATGTAAACAGTTTAAGCCTATTGAGTTACTTATCATTTCTCGTCAATGTTTACATTTTTATGCTTTTCTTGAATCTTGTATTTGAAATTCAAATTTTCTATGCAGCTCTGATCTTTTCATCAGAAATACTTAAAAGCCCTCTATTTCATTAAATGTCCAATTTTCCCCTGAAGAATTTTACTCAGTTTTGCTGGATAGTTGATTTGTGGCTGTAACCCTAGCTCCTTTGCCTTCCAGAATATCATATTCCAAACTCTCCAGTTCTTTAATATAGAAATTGTTTAATCTTGTGGTATTCTTATTGTTGTTTCATGATATTTGAATTGTTCCTCTCTGGCTTCCTGCAATATTTTCTCCTGGAGCTCAGAGTTTTGGAATTTGGCTATAATAATCTAGGAGTTTTCATTTGGGGTTCTTTTTCAGGAGGTTATCAGTGAAGTCTTTTGATTTCTATTTTACCCTCTGCATCTAGGATATCAATGAAGTTTTCTCAATGATTTCTTGAAAGATGATGTCTAGGCTTTTTTGGATTATGGCTTTCAGATAATCCAATAATTAATCTGTCCTTGATCTATTTTCCAGGTAAGTCATTTTTTCCAATGAAATATTTCACATTGCTTTCTATTTTTTTATTCTTTTGACTTTGATTGTTTCTTAATGTCTGATGGAGTCATTAGCTTTCATTTGCTCAATTTTAATTTTGGAGGAATTATTTTCTTCAGTGATCTTTCAAACGTCTTTTTTCTATTTGGTCAATTCTTTTTAAGGAGCTCTCTTCAGTGAATTTTTGTTCCTCTTTTACCATTTGGCCAATTCTAGTTTTTAAATGTTATTTTCTGCTATATGTTGTGGCTCCTTTATCAAGCTAGTAATTCTCTTCTCATATTTTTTTTTTGCATCACTCTCAGTTTTTCCCTAATTTTCCTACCTCTTATATTTGATTTTTAAAATCTTTTTGGAGCTCTTCCAGGAATTATTGTTTTGCTTATGTCCAATTCATGTTTTTCTCTGAGGCTTGCTTATAGCTATTTTGACATCCATATAATCTGAGTTTTTGTCTTAATGTCCCCTTGTCATCATCATAGTTTTTTATGGTCAGGTTCTTGCTTATTGTTTGCTTGTTTTTCCAGTCAATTCTTGATTTTTACCTTTATGTAAAAGTTGGTCCAAGCTCCTGGGATAGAGAGAGCACTATCTTAAGCTTTAAGATTTTCATGCTGGTATTTTCAAGGCTAGTTCTATGTGTCTGCAAGTTTTCAGTACTTGTAAAGTGATATGATCTAAGGAAAGATGTGGTCATTTCTCTGCTGGCCTGAGCTTTGATCTTTACCCAGAAAGTAACCTTGCTCCCTTATTGCCACAATCACTAGTGTTCCTCTTCACCTTGGAACTGCAACCCAAAACTTCCTATAAACAATGAAACAGGGTCCTATATCCAGTGTCAGTAAATGGTCTTGTAATCTCTTTCTGACCCCATTCTCATCTGCTGGCTGACAGTTCCTGAAGTTGCTGCTGCTGTTGCAGATGCCCTCAATGCCTCATGTTGGTAATGTTGTGATATGGGCTGTATTATAATCAGAGTTCCACCCCAATGTCACAGACCTTCCTGCCAACCTCCTAATTTATTGAGGGATGGAAAAATGCCTCACCTGAACTTTTGTTAGCTCTGGTTCTCCAGAATTTGATTTGAAGTGTTATTTTAAAGTTGTTTGGAGGGGAATGTTGGGAGAGTTCAACTGATTTACTGCCTGTATACCAGTATCTTCCTCTTAATAATGTTTTCTGCCATGCCAGTGGCCTTTCTGGGACAGCCAAGAGGTCCAATGGGAGTGCTAGGCCTGGAGTTAGGAAAATCTGAGTTCAAATCTGACCTCAGATACTTACTAGCTGTGTGACCCTGGGAAAGACACTTAAAACTGTTTGCCTCAGTCTCCTCATCTGGAAAATGAGCTGGAGGAGGAAATGACAAACCACTCCAGTATTTTTCCAAGGAAACCTCAGATGGAGTCATGAAGAGTCAGACAACTGAAACAACTATACAGCAACAATAACAACAATGTTTTTCTTATGATGTAACACCTAGAAATAAAAATAATACTTTTTTGAAGGCAAATTTCCAAGTTATCTCTCTGGTTCTAGAAACTAGGTCTCTCTTAATTGTTTTGGAGTCTGATTTAATCTTTTAGCAATTCCACATCCCTCAGTGGATGAAGAGAAAGGAAAAAAATGATATTTGGAGAATACAAAAAGAAAACTCAACCAGAAGATGGAAGTAGATATTGAAGGCACGAAATAGACCTTATGCCTACCCTAGAGGCATAACAGAGCATTTTGGAGAAAATTCAACTATTTACACATCTTCTAGAAATCTATGCTAAAAGTAGAGTGGCTGGTAAATTATTGACAAGCTTTAATAAAAATTTAAAGTCATCAAAAAGTGAAGGAAATAGCATGAGAAATGCAATTCTGATTCTAATGGCAACTAAAGAGGAAGAAAGGAATCAAGCATTTATTAAGTGCCTACTACATTCCAGGCATTGTGATAAGGGTTTTATAAATATTGTCTCATTATTTGATCCTTATAACAATCTTGAGGGGTAGATGTTACTATTATACTCTTTTTACAACTGAGGAAACTGAGGAAGACAGAGTCTAAATGACCTACCCAGGGTCACACAGTGTTATTGCATGCTACACAGTCAGCTCTGACAAACAGTAGGGTAAAAAGGCAACCCTTGGTTTTCCTGTTCACATGAAATTGTATTTCCTTTCATAAATGCGTGCTGTTTTTTGGTTTCCTTTCCTTTGGCTTCACATTATACACGTTTTACCCTGTATCTCCATCAAATTTTGGCCATTAATGGAGTTATCAGTCATTGTTCAGGCATTTTAGTCTTGTCTAAAATGCATGACCCCATTTGGGGTTTTGTTGGCAAACATATTTGAGTGGTTTATCATTTTCTTCTCCAGCTCATTTTATAGATGAGAAACTGAGACAGAATGGCATGAGATGCCTACGGTCACATAGTTAGGAAGTGTCTTAGACCAGATTTGAAAGCACAACAATGCATCTTCCTGACGCCAGGCCCTGACGCCAGGCCAGTCTATCCACTATACCACCTAGCTACCCAAGGAGTTAGCCACTGTATCCAATCTGCCGGCTAGAATTAGGGGATAGATACTCTTGTGCCTGCATGCTAAAATAAATACTAACTGTTGAATACATAGTTTCAGCACCTACAGTATACAGAGTGCTCCTTGTGCTTAGTATTAAGGAAATACAAAGTTTAGGGAAGAGGAAGACCGTTTGCAAGACACCTGTTCTCATTCACTGAGAGGCATCCTCCACATATGTCTCATTCACACAGTGCCACAAATAAAATAGCCTTTGGGTCAAGGTGGAAGGTTGGCACCAATCAAAATTATCAAGGGAAGATTGATTGGATAGAGGGCATTTCAGTTGCTTTTTTTAAGGCTTGGGAGTTCATCAGGTTAAAAAAGGAAAAGGAACAGTTTGAGTAAAGACATAGTGGTATGAGAGCTCAGGGTTTAGAGAGCTGGATTCAGTATGGTCAGAGTGTGAAGCATACAGAGGGAGTAATGCAAGATCAGGTTGGAAAGGAAGGGTGGTAATGGTCTAGGAAGGCCTTGAGTGCCACATAAAGTTGGAATTTGGCTCAAGAATAAAATTGAAGCAGAATAGTATGGACAGATTATACAGGCAATAGCCAATTCAGATCACATAGGTCTAAAAAGCAGATTTTAAGACAGGATAGGTGCTATTAGCAACCACACTAGCACACAGGGTGGGCTGCTTGCACAGGTTCTTTGATATGTTTTTTTTCTCTCTTTCTTCAGCTTTGAAGAGGTTAGCAGTCTTACTTTAATTAACAGATAGATAAGTAGAAAGAAGTGAGTATGGGAAATATAAGTAGAGAAATTAGCATGGAGATTCAACAGATAGGGCTCCAACTCTCTAAACAAAGTAATACAATCACCTACATACATCACCAGACTGGGAGAGCACCAACATCTGAGTATTGGGGGGAGGGAGTGTGGCTTTTAACAAACAAATAGTCACCCAGAGTCCCTTTCAGGGAATCAAAAGGCCCTCCCAAGCGAACTCCCAAACCAAAATACTAACCTCCCTGTATATATAATTTTCAACTAATAGTCTCAGAGACAGAAGGTCTCACAACTCACATGTCTCAGCACAGCAGTGAATTACCAAGGTTATCCTTCAGATGTTTACAATTTAGCCTAAGTGTAGGAAACAACTCCAGATAAAAAAAATCTCACTTTGTTTATGCTTACAACAGGATGTAGACAGGAAGACCTACAATATCCTACATAGGACTCATGCACACATTCTTCACTGGCCTGTTGGCCCAGACCTAGTGTAGAATCTCCCTTTTCCAAAGGAGATCAATCCGTGCTGTGCCACTTAGAGTCTTAAAGAGTTGCCTTTGGCATGGAGAGTTTTATGTGGCTTGTCTGGGACCCCACAGTCTGGATTATTAGAGGAAAAGTCTGAAGAATATTCCTTCCTGACTACAAGGCTATTTGTCTATGCATGACACTATGCTTCTCTTTAATATGAGTGAATTTCATTCATCATGGTCCTGTTTGTAGTAAGAAACTACTAATGACTGGAAACAATTCACCTACCCCTATTGTCTTTCCAGTGATCATGGCCAAGTCAGTACTGCCTGGCTCTCCCACAAAGAGCACAACAGCACATTCTAACTCTTTCTAATAATGAGAATAAAGTGGAACAAGCTGCCTGCAGAAGTAGTGAGCTCCCCATCATTGGAAGTTTTCAAGCAAAGGCCACATAACAATTGATTATGATGTTGAGGGGATTTTTATTCAAAGAACTGCTGGATCAGTTAGTTTCTGATATCATAGGACCATAGATTTAAACTGGAAGGAATCTCAGATGCCACCAAGTCCAACTCCCTCATTTTACACATGGGGAAACTGAGAGTTAAATGACTTGTCCAGGGTCACACAAGTAATAAGTACTATAGCAGAGCTGGCATTTGAACTCAGGTGTTCTGATTCCAAATCCTGCTTTCCTTCTATTGTACCCTGTAATTCATCCTGAATTAAGAGTTTTTAATTCTCTGAGAATAGCTTTTAAGATAAAATCTAGACTGAATCAGGGCAGCAATATGGTGTAGGGGATAAAATTTGGGGTCTGAAGTCAGAAAGACTCACCTTCCTGAGTTCAAATCTAGCCTCAGATATTACTAGCTTTGTGACCCTGGGCAAGTCACTTCACCCTATTTGTCTCATTTTCCTCAGCTGTAAAATGAGCTGAAAAAGGAAATTGAAAACCACTCTAGTATCTCTACCAAGAAAACCCCAAGTGGGATCATAAGTTGATCATGATTAAAATGACTGAACAAGAGTAGACTGAATCCCTCCTTCTCACTTCTAGTCTCACTCCCAAAACACTTGTGTCTACTGTTCATGGATTTGTGATATCTCAGATCCAGGTCTGACAGTGGGCAGCAAACTTCACTCAGACTTCAGGTCAAAGAAATGTATGATTCCAGCTGATATGAGGAGCTTAAGGAAGGCACTGATCCCTGTTCCTTCCAAAATTCCAATTCTAATGATGTCTATAACTTCAAAGTCTGGGGAGGGACAGCGACCAATTCTGAAGTAGAAAATAGATCAGTGACCCAATACTGTCCCTAGGAGAGAGACCTGTGCCTTGTCATGTCCAGTCTCCAGGTGAGTGAGGGCTAAAAGCATTGTCTGAGATGAGAGGACCAGGAAAAAAAAGGAGGGAGTGAATAGAATAGCTGGGTTTCTGAAGAACTGGCAGGAGCACATCAGCCCCCAACTCCATGGCAGCAGAGCCCCCCCTCAATGAGGAGGTAGGTGCCTGCAGAAAGGTTTCTCTCCAGCTCTGCCTCTGCTCACTCGCCTCTGCTGAAGCCCTGTCTGCCTCTGCTAGGCAGTGGAGGTAACGCTGAGCTCGAATGTACAACTGTGCTCTTCAGGGGAGAGGCAGGCAGTACTGACTTGGCCACAGTCCCCAGCAAGCCAGGAGGGGCAGGGTGGATTGACAAGATGCAAGTCAATGTCACAGAGGGCAGCTGGACGGTCAATGGGACCATGGAACCACGGGATTCCAGCCCCCTGGCAAGTTGTGCAGAGACTGTGACTTTTCCTGAAGTGGTGGAGGAGGAGGAGTGGGGTTCGTTCTACTACTCCTTTAAGGTAGGTGGGCTGCTTTCTCATCTTCTTCATCTTCATGCCCATCTGACTGTCTTTTGAGAGTAATTCATAGCACAAAGAAAATGGCTGAATATTTAGCAAAGATTTTTCAAACCCTAACAACCTAAAGTTCAGAAATCAGTCAGGGGATTCCCAAAGATCAGGGACCTGCAGGTCCTAAATAGTATAGAGGAACCTGGATAGGGTTTCCTGGGAGGAGAGAGATTGTACTCTTGTCCCATTGTCAAAAATGAATTAGGAGTCATCTTAGTTACTGATGTCTTTGCTTCTTCTCCCTCAAACAAACAAACAAAAATATAGTTTTCCTTTCCTTTATGGTAGTGCTATGGATGTCAGCCTTAATGGGGAATTGAGTCTCCCTAAGTTTAAAGTAGGGATTAAAGAGATGAGAGGCTTAATTTTACCCAAGTGAAAGGATAGATGAAAGGGTAAAGGTAGACCTTTGAATTCAGGGCAGCCTTTTTGGATCTTTAATTAAGCCTTTGTGGTGATGGTTTGAGGTCATGGCTTTGACTGGGAAGTCTAAGAATTAGCACAAGGCAGGCAGCTCTGGTCCTAGTTGCCCCACTGTAAGCTGAGTGACACTACACTCAGAGTCACTACAACTCTCGGAGTTTCAGTTTCTTGATCTAAAAAGATGGGATTATAACACCTGTCTAGTCTTATTCAGATGGCTGATGTGAGGTGCAAGGAGTAATGGGAAAAACCTCTGCAAAGTGACAAGGCACTGGAGAAAAGCAAGGATCATGTTTACTAACAACAAAGGATGTTATGGTGCTGTATGTGTGCTCTTAGAGAGGTCTGCATGTAAAGTACCTTAAAATAGCCCCAGATGTGCTTTGACGTGGACACTCCTTTATTGAACTGAGATGAATGGATATTGACAAAACAAATCTTCACAATGAGTTCTGTGGCCATTGGACAACAACAGCATCTTTGCACAGGCAAACATCAAAAACTTCAGGGCATCTCTGTCTCTATCTATCTATCTATGTCTATCTGTCTCCCCTCTCTTTTTCCTCTCTGTTTTTGTCTTTGTCTCTCTCTGTCTCTGTCTTTTTCTCTCTATCTCTGACTCTTTGCTCTGTTTGTCTCTCCAGCTCTGTATGCCTCCTTTCTCTGGCTCTCTCCTCTTTTTCTCCTCTGTCTCTCTCTCCATCTCCCTCTCTGTCTCTCTCATCTCTCTCTCTCTCTCTCTCTCTCTCTTTCTCTCTCTCTCTCTCTCTCTCTCACACACACACACACACACACACACACACACACGCACACGCACACGCACACATACACACACTCTTGATTCATCAGTACCTGCAGAAATTCCAAAGAATCACAAGATCATAGATTTAGAGCTGGAAATTCCAACCCTCATTTTACAGATGAAGAAACTGAGGTCTGGGGGTTTCCCCAAGGGGGGGATTTCCCAAAGTCACACCTAGAATCATAGATCTCGAGGTACAAAGAACTTTGAGGTGATCCAGCCCAACATCTTCATTTTACAAATGGAAAAACTGGGGCTTTGAAGAGGGAAAGGGACTTGTACAAGGTGACATATCCACTAAGTGGAGAATGAGGACTTGAAGTCATATTTTTTGACAGCAGTCAATCCACTATCCCACACCGCCCATTGGAATTATGATTTCCTTCTCCAGAAAGGGGAGTAGGAAGAAGGAAGGGAGATGCTTTCAAAGAAACTTCAAAGTTTTTGACTCCCCATCCATTCCAGAAGCAACTTTTTAATACCTGTCCTATATCTCTTATGAGATGTTCAGCTTGTGTAATATTTACTCTGTACTTCCTCCCAGGCTCAGCTTGCAATCTCCCTCAGTCAGCAAACCCCAGGGAAAGGAAAACTGTGAGATTAAAACAGTTCTCTCTCTAATGACTCATGAATATGAAGGGAGTGCAGTTTGGCCACTGGGAAGCATCCCTCTGCTCTGGAGTATCTCAGTGCACATACATGATCACCCCAGCAGCAGTTCCCAGGAAAGGAAAAGTGAATTACAATCCGGCTTTGTTGCCCTACTTTGGTAACTGAGGAATTGTGTCCTTAAGACAATCACTGATTACAAATGATGAGCTTCTGGCTCAAAGAATAGGAGGCATACAACCTGAAAGCATATTTCTGGCCATTTTCCTCTCCCCTGTCTTCCCCTCCCTCCAAGTGAAGCCTGCCAGTGCAGAATCCCCTGTGATATTTATGGAACATGATATCAAATAGAATGAAGAGAGGCTGGTCATTGTAAATGCAACATTAATGAAGGAAAAACCAGGCCTTCAAAGGTGTGTGTAATCACCACTCTGAACGCAAAATCCCATTTCCCTGTTTCTGGGAAATGAGAGAGAAAACAATGTTGGGGGGAGAAGAGGAGCGGGGCAGTGCTTAATATCAGAATAAACTAGCAAATGCCTGCAGGCTTTTCAGGTGGCAGAATCTCTGGTCACTCCCATAAGCCTCATCCCCTTCATCCCCTTCCCACAGCCTCCTCCCCAAGCACAGGAATTTGGGCTCAAAATAATGGAGGTGGGGGGAAGCACAAATCACATCCTGCCACTGAGGCATGGAGCCCACATTAATCTTTCCAATTATGATCCTTAATTACTAAAGAACACCAAGGCTACCTGAGAGTTCCACAGCAAGCTGTGGCCAGGAGACATGGTAAGATAGGTTTCAATGCACTCAGACTTTTCCTTTCCTTTGTTAATGGCAAAAATTCCCCCCAACTGCCTTAAAAGGGGAGAAAGGATGCTGGAAACCCTGTGCCCAGGGGACATGTGTGTATCTTAAAAAGAAGTATATTCAAAGTGGTATCCCTAGGTACTCACCTTATCTTTCACTGAACAAGCTGCTAGGACCAGGAATAAAGACTTCGCGCTTTATTAGAGAGTTTGGAATAAAGGGCTTCTGGTTCACTGAAACTTAGCAAAGATGCCTAATGGGATACTTCTCAGTCAGCTTTTTTCTAGTTCTGTCTTTGGTGAGTATTTTAGGAGGAAGCGTGCTCTCCATTTAGCCTTGTCCTATAGGCTTAAAGGATCAATCATCCTCCCTTAGTACTTGCTGCAAGTGAAGTTAGCCTCAGAAAGGAGGTGGCCCTCCATCTCCTATTGCCACTCTCCTGCCTCACCTTTAAGGATGCAAGGTCATCACGGAAGAGAAAGGAAAAGTGTTGGTTGGTGAGAGAAACAAGGCAATCACTTTTGGTAATTGCAAGGGACCGTGTGGTCCTAGTGGTCCCTAAGAACATGACTTATGGAACTCCTAGATAATATGTCCATGCGTTAGTCATGTATTAGTAAGGAAGAGAGAAAATAATCAAGTTCCAAGAAAGATTTGGGGAAATTTAAGACTCGGTTTGGAAGGGGAGGAGAAGGACCAGGCAGTTGATGCAGCTCTAGCTAATATCCCCAATGCTGATGATGGTGAGATTTGTCAGTGTGAGAACATCCAAAGGAGTCCTGACTCTTGCATTCCTCGGACCGACCTTCTCAGTGCCAAACAACATCATTTTCCCCTGATCAAGCCTGAGGTTTCTCATGAAACACACAGTGCCAAGGGTAGCAGACCTAAAGGGCAATAATCCAGGGAATTACAGGAGCGGTCCTTTATTCTCCCCAGGGCACCTTCCACAATCAGATGTTGCTCTTTTGGTTTGACTTTTCATCTCTGGTGGAGCAAGAGAAACATATTCAACTTCACACAAAGGGCTTCCAAGGTTGCAACAAAGAATGATTTTGTAAAAAATAAATGTTTCAAACAAGGCAGTGCTCTGCTCTCCTCCCCTGGCCAGTCAGAAAACCAGGCAGCTAATGTCCCCATCATGCCTCTACTGACCCCTGGGGTGGATGGTTCAAAGCATGGAAATCAGTGCATTGCAGGGAGCAGGGAGGGGATTAGGTGACAAAATCTCTTCCTTGATTTTCTTTTCATGATGAAGGAGGAATGCATGAGGAGAAAAATACATGAGTGAATGAATATAGTTATTCCCACAAGGAGCAATCACAGAGGGAGGATTGAGACCCAAAACAAAAAGACCCTCCCACGGCTCAGATATTTTCATCTCAGTGAGGAATACTTGTGGCTATAATTTCAAACTACCTCGAATTTAGGGGCCATTTACCATTTTCCACAAAGAAACTTGAGGGAAACCAAAAAATGTGAACACAGAGCTCTAGCTTCATCGTTCCTCCGACCAAGATAGAGGCCTTGTGTAGAAGAAGGTAGCAGCTTAGTACAGAGAACAAAGAGTGGTGCAGTGAGAGGCAGGTTATTTGTTATGATCCTGGACAAGTCACTTACTTCTCTGAGACTCAGTTTCCACATCAAAAAACGAAGTAACTTTAAGGTTTCTTACAGCTCGGATTCTACAAACGTTTTACTTCTAACAGTCCAAAATGTATCTTTTATGAAATGTTGCTTATTATTGTTTATTAACTTGATAGAAGTTAACATTATATCTACAATTCATTCTCATAATTGCAGTATTTGAAATAACCTTGGTAAATTCACAAAATTATAGACCTAGAGCTGCAAGTTACCTGAGATACTATCTAATTCAGACCTGTCATTTTATTTATGTGGCAATCAAGTCCCTGAGGAAATTAGCCAACAAGCTCTCCCTTCTGTGGCTCATGTAGTTTCTTCAGTGGCTCTAACATCTACCACTGTTTAGCTAACTGGGAGAATCTTCAGACAAGCCTAGGGCCAGCTTTGCCTCTTACCTCTTCTTTGTCCTCTCAATAACCCCCAAACCCAAATAGGTCTCTTTGACCTGGACTATACAAGTAGGACTCTGGAGGACATGGTAATCCATTTGAGCACAGAGATAGGAATCTCCTTCTCCCTACAGCGTCACTCAAGTTGGTTGCCCTATCCCCATCTACCAGAAAACTAGATCGTTACCAAAGTCTTAAGAACAGTTATGAAAGGTAGCAAGGTGGTGGATAAGGAGATAAGCTGGGAAGACATGGGTTCAAACATTATCTTCAAGACAAATTAGATATGTGATCCTGAGAAAGGCATTTAGATTCTCAGCACCTTGGGTCACTCTCTAAAATGAGGAAGTGATCATTTGCTTTGATTAAGGGAGCTTCACTGATAATGAAATTGCTGATCTGGATAAAAAAAAGGAGGGGTAGAAGGCATCTGCTCTTACCTCATGGAAGCTGAGCACTAGAAGGAACTTTGGAAGCTATTCAATCCAGTCTGTAACCCAAAGTAATTCCCTCTATCATGTGACCGAAAGATCATCCAAATACTGTTTGAAGACATCTACCGTGACATTTTAAAACTTCAAGAGATATAGTTTCTAGGAAATTAATTATTTTATTAATAATGTCAACATTTTATTAATGAAAGGGTCAGCAACATTCTTGAATACTAAAGACCAATCATGGAGGTGGGATCAGAGTTGATATACCCTTGCAAGAGTGGATGTTCTAGAGAGTGGCAATCAATTCAGATATCAGAGAGCCACAGTCAGGATTCCACAGGACTTAGCAACTGCAATATTAAAGTATCAGAAGTCAAGGAACATGATATTCTGGAAGGCAAGGGAGCTAAGACTACAATCAAGAATCAACTATCCAATGAAATTAAACATAATACTTCAAAGAGAAAAAAATGGTAATTCAGTGAAACAGAAGGATTTCAAGCTCTCACAAAGAAAATAACAGAATTGAACAAAATATTTGATCTCCAAAATCAAGACCCAAAGTGATAAAGAGAACATAAAGGATTCAATAGAGTTGAACTGTTTACATCCCTACATGGGAAGATGACACTTGTAATTCTTTAAAATTGTACTACCAACAGTACAGCTAAAAGGAATATACGTAGATAGAGGGTACGGGTAAAAGATAAATTAGAGGAAATGACATAAAAAATGATGAAAGGATGTGAAAGAGTAGTACACTGGGTGCAGAAGGGAGGTAGAGGTAGAATTGGGTAAATTATTTCACATGAAGAGGCACAAAAAAGCAATTATAGTAGAGGGAAATATGGGAGGGTGATGGATGTCACTTGAACTTTACTCTTATCAGTATTGACTCAGAGGGAATAATATACTCAACCATTTGAATGTAGAAATCTATCTTATCCAATAGGAAAGTAGAAAAGGAGGAGATTAAGTCAAGGGTGGTGTGGACTAACAGAAAGGAAAGCAAATCAGAGGAGATAGCAGACAGAAGCAAAACACTGTTGATGAGGGAAATAGTGAAAGGAGATAGAAAACAAACAGGAGGAAAAACAGGATGGAGGGAAATATACAATGTGAACGAGAATGAGATGAGATCTCCCATAAAACAAAAGTGGATAGCCAAATGGATCAAAAATAAGAATCCTACAATATGGTGTTTATAAGAAACATACTGGAAGCACAAAGTTACACACAGAGTAAAGGTAAGGGGCTGGAGAAGAATCTATTACGTTTCAGCTGAAGTAAAAAAAATAAAAAGTGGTAGCAATCCTGATTTCAGGCAAAGCAAAAGCAAAAAAGACCTAATTAAAAGAGATAAGGAAGAAACTATATCTTGCTAAAAGATACCCTAGACAATGAAGTAATGTCAATACTAAACTTACATACACCAAGTGGTATAGTATCCAAATTCTTAAAGGAGAAGTTAAGTGAGTTACAGGTTCATGACCAAACAAGAGATAAAAGCATTACAAAATGTAAAATAGATCAGTCTGATTATATTAAATTAAAAAAAACTTTTGCACAAACAAAGCTAATGCAACCAAGATGAGAAGAAAAATAGAAAGCTGGGAAACAATCTTTACAGCAAGTATCTTTGATAAAAGCATCATTTCTAAAATATATAAAGAACTAAGTCAAATATTTAAGAATACAAGCCATTCCCTAATGTGAGAAAAGGGGGACACTCATACATTGCTAGTAGAGTTGTGAAGTGGTACAATACATTAAATCACTTTTGATTAGAGAAAAGAAAATCAAAACAGCTCTGAGGTACCGCTTCACACCTATCAGATTGACTAATACGACAAAAGAAAAAAAAGATAAAAATTGTAGAAGATATAGGGAAAGGGAGACACAAATGCATTGTTGGTGGAGTTGTGAACTGACCTAACTGTTCTGAAGAGAAATTTGGAACTGTGCCTAAAGGGCAGCCAAACTGTACTTAGCCTTTGATCTAGCAATACCACTACTAGGTCTGAATCCCAAAGAGATCACAAAAAAAAGGAAAAGGACCTAAATGTGCAAAAGTATTTATAGCAGCCAAAATATTGGAAATTGAGGAAATGCCCATCCATTGGGGAATAGCCAAAGAAGCTGTGGTGTATAGATGCAATGGAATATTATCATACAATAAGAAATTATGAACAGGAAGATTTCAGAAAAACTTGGAAAGACTTGTATGAACTGATGCAATGTGAAATGAACAGAATGAGAACGTTGTACACGGTATCAGCAACATTGTGAGATGATCTTGAATGATTCAGTTCTTCCCAGCAACACAATGATCCAAGACAAGTATAAAGGACTCACAAAGGAAAATGCCATCTGCATCTACATAAAGAACTGATAGACTCTGAATGTAGATCAAATCATTCCTTTTTTTCACTCTACTTGTGTTTGTGTTTTCCTTTTAATTTGTTTCTTCTTTCACAATTGTGATTAATATGGAAATGTTTTACATGATAGCACATATATAACCTATATCAAATTACCTGCCTTTTCAAAAGAAGGGAGGGAGGAAGGGAGAAAAATTTGGAATTCAAAATCTTGTAAAAATTGAATACTAAAAATTATCTTGACATGTAATTGGGGAAAAAATGAAACCCTATTTAAAAAAGAATGGATGTAATTTTTAAAGGAGAAAAAAAGCATATAATAGAAAGTCAACATAATGCAGTGGCAAGAGCAATGAATTTGTTATAATAGAACACAGGTTAGAATCCTGGCACTGGCACTTAAATTTGTATGATCTTGGGAAATTCAATTTATTTCTATGAGCCTTAGTTTTCTCATCTATAATAGGAGGCTGCCAGATAAAATGATTTACAAAGTTCCTTCTAGCAGTAAATCCTATCATGCTCAGAGAAAAAAAAAAAAAAAAAAAAGAGGCCTCAGTTTTGAATTTAAGGTATGCCTACATTTCATGATGGAAATTTTATGAGAAAGCAATGTTTTTCTTTTCTCCACTGGCTATAATACATAGTTTTAACAAAAATTACAATTTTACAAAATACACAGTATGAAATTATAATGCCAAAACTGTGGGTCAGGATCTAAGGGCATTGTTTCTGGTTTTTGATAACTAGGCATGGTGGCTTGTAGTCTTTGGCTATGATTAAGGCACTATCAAACTGCACTTACCATGGAGGGGCTTTATGACCACCACACCCTGTTAGATTGGAGCTGAGATGTTAGGGACCCAGGAGTCTGGGCCTGATCTCTCAGGCCCACAGGCCTTATGTGACCAGCCGGGGCCTGTAGGCCTTGGTGGAGTTTAGCTGTAAACAATGACGGAGGCGGGAGACAAGATAGTAAGAACTCCGTTTATTGAAGCAGCAAGCAGTGCTTTTATCTCTTTTCTGACGCTAGAGCCCTAAGTGAACCTATCAGCAATTAGTTTGCCCTTATAAGGAAGTAATTTACCTTTGACCAGGACTGCCCAGTGCGGACAAGTAGCCCCTAGAAAGAAAAACATTTTTGGCCTTCTTTGTTCTCCAAAAGCCCGGGGCAAATAGCCTTGATCAAAACAGGGGCTGAACTCTTCCTCCCAGAGCCATCTTGTTCATGCCTTACCAGTCTCCCCTCAGTTTACCTGAGTCGTGACCAGTGAATGCCATCCAAGAGGCTAGGGGTTGGCAATTCCCTTACACTGAGATAATCAACAGGTGACACTAAAAAGATGAAGACCAGAAACTGATAGCAGGGATCAGTGACCAACTGCCACCACAAGACTAGTGGAGTGGTGAAACTAATAGAGAAAGTCCAAGAAATTGAGAATGACAGGAGGAGAAGAGACAAGACATCAAGTAGGTGGAAGCTAAAATGGAATGCACAAAGGAAGTCCAGGCGGGAAACAATACCAAACATGCTAACAGTAGGTTAATGACATCATCCTATGACATCAGCTGGGATACAAGTAAACAAAGAAGGCAATAGCCAGGGATGGCGGGGGTGGGGGGGGGGGAGTTTGAAAGAGATTAAAAGAGCCAATTGCTAAATATTCAATATGAACATTTATTTACACCTTGGAAATCAGTAAGTGCTACAAATCAGGGCTTGATTTATTGTTCTGCCAACTGTCCAGACTTAAGAAACTGGTAGAGAAATGTTAATAAGGCAGATTAAATTCTGAGTGCGGTGTGTATTCTTTTCCAAAGAACCAATTACTACAAATTTACCAGCACCATGCTAATTGGGGCTTCTGAACCCTCTACTCTTTATGTTGAGAAGAAACCTCTCTCTTTGAGCTCTGATTCACCTAAAAGTTTTCTCCACCCCAAGCTAAACAGACACAGGAGTCAGGAGGTGAGGTATCAAATTAGAATTCTACTTTATAATGCTCCTTTGCTTTCAAAGACCTTGGACTTGAGTTTTGGGGGAAATATTCATGTCCACTTCTTGACATGGACAATGGGAAGGATTCTAAATGAAGATGGTCCTGTTTATGTACCCATAACTTTCGTGGATGGGGACGATCCCTTAACCTTAGGGATATAAGTACTCAAAATACTTTGCCCTCTATCTCCCTTGTAAATGACCTATGGATCAATTTCAACAGACTTGGGCAGTACATTTGTTAATTGATAGAAAGTCTAAATAATGAATCATTGGAGGCCTCCAGACAGAGCCAAGATGGCAGAGTATAGACAACAACTCAGCTGAACTCTCCCAACATTCCCCTCCAAACAATTTTAAAATAATGCCTCAAATCGAAGTCTTGGGTGGCAGAGTCAACCAGAAGTCCACATGAGCCAATTTTCCAGCCCAAGACAATTTAAGAGGTTGGGAAGAAAGTCTCACAGGGCAGCACTGGGCCTAGAGCACTGTGCATACAGAAGCAATATGCCTTAGAGGCAGTTGCATCAGTGGCAGCAGCAAGGTGGCAACAGTAAGGTGTTTTGACAATCAATCAGAAGGAGATTACAGGGGCACTTTTGTTGGCACTGGGTGCAGGACCCTGTTGCTTTGCCCATACACTGTTCCAGGTTGCAGTCCTAGGGCAAAGAGGAGTACTAGCACTTGTGACTTCAGGGAAGCAGAGGCCTTGATCACAGTTGAGACACTAGTCACATTTCCAGGGTAGAGAAGAGTGTTTACATTTGCTCACAAGAGAGGAAGGACCCTGATATTTGGTGCAAGGCAGAAACAGCTGTAGGAAAACAGGAGACCTGGCCAGGGTCAAGAGGAACTCTAGAGTTTACAGATGCAGGGTAATAAATTCACTGCCTGGATAAAGACCAGAGCACAGGCCATGACCACAGCCTCTAACCCTAACCCTATTACCCTAACTTTAACTTTAATTAAAGGCATGAATATTGAGGACTGACTCTCTGTCTTTTTGTCTCTCTGTCTCTCTGTCTCTCTCTCTCTCTCTCTCCCCCCGCCCCGCTCTGTGTGTGTGTGTGTGTGTGTGTGTGTGTGTGTGCCTAGGTAAAAATATACTAAATTGATGAACCCAGGGGAAAGGAGAGGTTGGGCTTCTTCTACTGGACCTCAGTGAGCAGAACTAGAAGTAGTAGGGATGGTAAGGGGACGAGGGTGAATGGGGTGGGGTCAGCAAGATACATTTACACTTGACCTAAAGAAAAAGGGCTTCTGAAGAACTAGGAGCTGTCCAAAACTGGAATGACTTGTCCTAACGAAGCAGTAGGTGAAGTCTTGAAGCAAAGGATAAATGATTAATTATCAGGAATAGTCTAATGTTGTAAAGGGAATTCTTATTCTGTGAATTCTTGTGAATTCACTTGACTCATTATTTAATAATCCATCCTCTAAATCTTTTTGTTTCTTTTTCCTCCTTCTTCCCTCCCTCTCTTCTTTCTTCCTTTTCCTTCTTTCTTTCATTTCTTCTTTCTTTCTTAGGTAGCACAATGAATAGACCACTGAGACTGGAGTCAGGAAGATGAGTTCGAATACAGCTTCAGATACTCATTAGTTGTATGTTGCTAGGCAGCTCATTTAACCTCTCTCAGCCTCAGTTTCCTCATCTGTAAAATGTGAATAATGATAGCACCTACCTCCCAGGTAGGGTTATAGTGACGGACAAATGAGATATTCATAAAGTACTTTGCATTAGTGCTTGACACATAGTAACTACTTAATAAATCCTTGTTTCTTTCCTTCCATTTCAAGTTCAGTGAAGTCTATAGACCCTTTTCAGAATAATGTTTTTAAATATGTAGAATTAAATGTATAGGCTTACAAAAGAAACCAGAGGTGTGTGAAATAAAGTTATATATATTGTTTTCCATCCAAATTTACAAACCCCCTGAAATCTATCTACAGATTCCTTTGGATGTCTGTGGATCCCTACTCTAAAGCAGAGTTTGACTTTCTTTTTTTAATTTTTTTAGATTTCAAGTACATTTATTAATTTTTACATTTTGAGTTCTGGGTTTTCTCCCTCCTTTGCAACCCCACATTAGAGAAGGTCAACATTTTATATATGCATATATATAATATATGTATATATAATATAGATTACATATATACATATATATTTAACACTGTACAGTACCCACTTCCATATATCAGTTTTTCTCTGGAAGTGGATAGCACTTTCCTTCATAAGTCTTTTGTAGTTGATTTGGGTGATCATATTATTCAAGACAGCTTAGTCATTCACAGTCACTCTTTGAACAATGTCAGTCTTCCTACATACAACATTTTCGGTTCTGTGTGTTTCACTCTGCATTATGTTATCCAAATCTTTCCATGTTTTTCTACAACCAACTTGATCATCATTTATTATAATACAGTAGTATTTCATCACCATCATATACCACAAGTTATTCAGCCATTCTCCATTGGTATCTCCTTACTTTCCAATTCTTTGCCACTACAAAGAGAGCTGCTTTAAATAGTATAGAATATATAAGTTCTTTCCCTTTTTCCCTGATCATCTTGGGAAGTAGACCTAATCGTGCTATTGATAGGTTTTACAACCAGTGTTACCTCACACAGATTTACAACTCTTTGGGCATAAATTCAAACTGCTCTCTAAAATGGTTCAATCGGTTCACAATTCCACCAAAAGCATTTTAGTGTCCCAATTTCTCAATATCCCCACCAACATTTGTCACTTCCCCTTCTATCGTTTTAGCTCATCTGATAGGTGTGAGGTGATTCCTCAGAGTTGTTTTAATTTGACTTTCTCTAATCAGTAATGACAGAGCATTTTTTCATGAGTTTAATGTGGATTTCCTTTCAATAATTATAGATGAAGTTTGCAGGTGGGCAGCATCTGTTAAGTGTCAAAATATAAATCCACTTGGAAAAACAAGCTAATGGCTAAAGAAAATTTGCAAAACACTTATTTTCAATTTCCTTCCCCTGGAAGTAGATGGAGCTCATATTTATAGCACTTTCCAGAAGAACAACCACAATGATAACAGAAACTTAATGAATATAGCATTGAGACCATAAGTCTGTGAATTAAGGGTGGAGCGAACATAAGATGCCTCTTTTCCCTTTATGTGGCGGCTTGTTTGGAGCCCAGGAAAAGGCAATAAATGCTCTGTCTATAGGTGACAAGATTGATCACTTTGAAAAAAACTTTATAGAACTGCTTGTGATAGATTTTGGGCACATCTGAAATCAGTTACGTCATAGTCTCAAAATAAGTCCTGAAATTGTAGAAAGTTCATCTGATAACTTACATCAGCTTAGCATCCTGCTAGCTACCACTGATAAATTAAATACTTTGGTGAGAGAGAAACAGTGACCTTTAAATTATTACTATACAATATTTACAGTGTTGACAAATATGTAATCGGAAAGAATCAAAAAAATGGAACAGAACAATGCCTAAGTATATTGATCAAGCTTGGTCCTAGAGAAAAGCTTAGAATATGCACCCTCCTCTTTGTTTGCAGAGGTGAGGGACAATGGTGGTAAAATGTCGCATTTATACCTACATATGATTGATGTCAAAAATGCTTGTTTTCAGTTGCTTCCATTTTCTTCATTTTAAAATGTTATAAAACATGGAAGGAGATGTGGGAGGGATAGATTCAGAAACAATAAAAAACAAAAGACCAATAAAATAGGGTTTAAAATAATTTTCTAAGTGACAAACCTCCACTAACTGTGTCATAGTATAATGGAATTGACTGTGGTTCTCAAAAGCTCTCCTGACAAAGCACAGGTTCTGTCAGATCCTGCTGCAATGGGGAGGTGGGGTCCTGTACAGTGTTAAATATATATGTATATATGTTATGTCATTATCAGTCCATAAACATTTACTCAGTGCTTCTGTTTGCCAGGCACTGTGCTGGGGACACAAAGACAAAAGATAGACCCTGTCCTTGAGAAGTTCACAATCTAATAATGGATACCTCACTTGTAAAAGTGCTATAGACAGGATAAACATAAAATAATGCACAGTGGAAAGGTACTGGAATTAAGAAAGATTGGGAAAGGCTTTTGTGGAAGGTGGGATTGTAGTTGGTACTTAAAGGAAGCCAGGGAGATCAGGCGGCAGATTTGGGAGACAGAAAATGCCCAGAATCAGGAGATAAAATACCTTATTCAAGAAATAACAAGGAAGCTGATGTGACTGGATACTCTGCAGTATTATTATTAGATGTTTGAGATCGGTAATGTATAGTATAATAATCAGTGTTAGAGCACAACAAAGATTTCAATTTTTAAACGACATAATTCAAGTCCTGTGATCCATTTATGAAGTGAGGGTTCATGCCCTGTCATACTGATTTACATATGGTCACTGGACCCAGATGGCGCCAAAGGAGACAGTGAGGCTGATGACCTTACACAGGTCTCCCTCACTTAAATCCAATTCATTCACAAGTCATGGCATCATCTTCCTGATACATGAAGAACAAACAACAATGAAGTGAGAAACTCTTTGGGTCAAGAAAGGTATGGGTGGTTGACTATCCAAACATGCTAACCATGTCTCTGGGAGCCTCCAGTAGGTAGATGGATATCAGCAGCTGTGAATCACAAGGTGAAAAATTGCAGTAGTGGAAGAGTTTGGGTCATAATTTCTGCAACCATGGTTTAATCATCTAGTTAAGCTAAGATCTTAATCTTTTTCTGGTTCAATGCCTAACTGGCAGATTCTAATGATGCCTGGCTTCTGTGATTCTGCTATGGTAGGTCCAGGATCATTGAAGGGATCAATAAAGGAATCTTGGAAATACATGAGTATTCAAGGTTTACTCAATCCTGCATTTAAGACTGAAAGGAAAGTTGGTGATCATTGGGGACAACTCCTCCTGTAAGAGAAGACACTGAAGCAGAGAAAAGCTAAGTGACTTGCCCAAGATCACAAAGCTAGCTAGTAAATGTCTGGGGTAACACTTGAACCCAGTCCTTCCCCATTTCAAAATCCATACTTTCTCCACCACACCAGGCTGTCTGTTCTCCATGTCACCTACCCCGCTCCTCATTCATGAGCCCTAAAAGAGTCTTAGAAGCCCCACTTAAACATCTCTGGTGACAAGACACTAGCCAAGACATTACATTCCCCTTTTGGTCATTGCAAATGGTGCAAGATCTTTTCCTTATGTTAAACTAATGACTTACTCTATGTAACTTTCTGCTGTAAGTCCCAGCTCTTTCTCCCCCTTTCCCTAAGGCCAAGACAAACAGAACAAGTTTAATCCCTTATTCACAAGTAGCCCTTCCTAAAAACAACTGTCTCATCCCACTCCTTATCCCCCAAGAGTTCTCTTTTCCGACCTTAAATGTCATGGCATAGTGGAAAGAGTTTTAGCCTGGAGTCAAAGACCCTGGATTCAAATCTCACTCTTGCTATTTCTTGCCTATGTGATGCTCAGCAATTTGTTTGACCTTTCTGGGCCTTAGTTTCCTTCTCTGTACAATGATAGAATTGGACTACGTAGTTTCTGAGTAACTTCCAGCTCTAAATCTATGATCCTAGGAACATTACCAGCTTTGTGGTTCAGTGAACAGAGCACTGTCTCGAGTCAATAAGACCTGAGTTCAAATCCAGACTCAGACATTGACTAAACATGCGACCTTGGGCAAGTTTTAAACTCTCTTTGCCTCAATTTCCTCATCTGTGAAACAGGAGTGATAAGAGTAGCTGTCATTATCAAATGAAATAATATTTGTGAATCACTTTGAAAACCTTTAAAGCTACATATAAATATTAGTTACTATTACCTATGACACCTACATCCTTCAATGGATCCCTCGCACTGTATTGTAGCAGATAAAATCAAGATTGAGTCAGAAACACTTGGGTTTGAATATTGCTTCTGATATTTACTAGCTATGTGGCTATTAAGGTCTTCGCTGATTCTCAGCTTCCTTCCCTGTAATATGATGATTATGATAATGGAGATGCTTGTGGTCCTGGTGATGATGAAGATGAAGAAAATGATGTCATCTGTAGGCCCGACTGCACAGAGCTGTTGGGAGACTCAAATGATAGGACGTATATAAAGCATTTTGCAAACTTGAGTGGCCCAGGGGAATACCAGCTGTTGGCAGTGCTTCCTGGTTTTCCCTGTTCACCCTCTTTGAGGAGAAAGCTTTGACAGGGTCATGATTGACAGTTCAAAGCCTGAGCTTTGGGGAAAGATCCAGTGCTTTTCAGGACAGCTCTATAATGGGATTCTAAAATCAAAATAAATACTGAAAATGAGATTCTCCTGACTCAAGTGAAATGAGCATTTCACTAATAATCTGTACTGGATGCAAATGAACGAACTCCATAATCCCCTGTGTCTGAAAGAAATTGAACCTACCTAAGAGAAAGTAAGCTGAGGATAATCCAAGTTTTAAGAAAATCTTAACTCTAGACCTGCAGCACTGGTGCTGAGCTGCTTCAGACCTGCAGCATTGGTGCTGAGCTGCTTCAGACCTGCAGCACTGGTGCTGAGCTGCTTCAGACCTGCAGCACTGGTGCTGAGCTGCTTCAGGCTGCTGGCAGATCCCATCTATAAAATTAGGCAGGGAAGAGAGAGAAGATGTACTCCTTAAGTCTATCTTCTAGCCTAGTCTGAAAAATAAATTAAAGAGGTCATTTAGTGTCCTCTTTTACACGTAGCCCTAGAAATAATCTCTGGTCTCCAACTAGGGGACATCATGCAAACACATGAAGATGAAGTTGTTTAATAAAAAACCATGTTGAGTTCTTTCCGTGGTCCTCAGAACCTTTGTCTTCTAGATGCAGGACCAATTCCATTTCAACAGACTTAGAATGTGGTTGTATTGAATATTCTCCCAAAATGGGGGTGGGGCTTAGACATCTCAGGCATATATCATGGTGCTATTAAGATTTGTTGCAATGGCATTTGGTCTAGAGTCAAGCAGGCAACACCTGTTCCACAGGCCTTGGACGAAGAGCAATTACACATGACACAGCATCTTTTAGGAATCCTGAGATGATCATGGGATAGGAGCTTTAAGACCAAAAACATGGGCATTAAATTCCATCTAGTCCAACCCCATCTTGTTACATATGAGGAAACTAAGGTCCAGAGAAAGGAAATTACTTAGAAAGTGGGTAGCAGAGCCACCCTTTGCATCCAGATCCTATGATGCAAAGTCTGGGATATTTTATTTGGTAGCTAAAAAGGTACTCTAATGGTACACAGAGAAAACTACCTTTACTTTGGGTCTGGTGAAAGTTTTGTTCTCATGTGAAAGTCAGAACCATGACTATCCTGGCTCTGGACTGGGCCCAGTTGCAAAGGTGGGAGCCAGCAGACTCTCTGGCTTCAAAGGGATTCTTGTTGGCTCTGGGGCACATCAGCAATTAGATTCGGGTCAAGGGAGAGAACATGCAGGGGCTGCTTTCCTTGGAAATCCAGCCTCATTATTTGGCATGATGGGGATTTGGATAGCCTGCTCTGGGGAGATTATCTAGTACCCATAATGGAAAAGAAAGCCTTTAATGCATTTGTATATTCCAGGATCCTCAAACATAATTATCTCAGGGTCTGCCTACGCAGAGCCAGAATTTACTGGATCTGATGTGCTAAAAAGCTGCTGGCACTGTGTATCACTGAGGATACAAAGGAAAAGAACTTGACTTTAAGAGGTTTACATTCTAATGAGGGAAGGAGGGGAGTACAATGTATACATCAAAAAGTATAACACAAGGTAACAATTTCAATTACAACACTAAGAATGTGGTGGTTTGTTAATTCATTTCAGACTTTTTGTGACCTCATTTGGGACTCTTTTCACAAAGATATTGAAAGGGATTGCCATTTCTTTCTCTAGCTCACTTTATGGATGAAGAAACTGAGGCAAAGAGGATGAAACGACTTATCCAAGATCACCCAGCTAGTGGTCTGAGGCCAGATTTGAACACAAGATAGATGAATCTTCCTCGTTCCAGACTCAGTATTCTGTCCACTGCACCACCTAGCTGCCCCAAGTAGCACTTACTGAGAAGATAAAAGTTTTCCAAGCAATGTACACACTTTATCTAATAAAATCTCATAAAATCTCGGTGCAGCAGGCATTAAATTCATTATCTATATTCTTACAGAGGAGGACACTAGGATTTGGAAATGTGAAATGGTTTGCTCATGTTCACTTGGATAGTGTCAGAGGCAGGATATAAATCCAGGACTTGTGAATTCCAAGTTTCCTTGAGGAGAGGGGTCGCGCCTTACTCATCTTTACGTCTTTCCTCGTACCAATTCATGTAACTGATATTTAAAAATCACTACTGAGCTTAATAATAATTATCACATGTAATAATAATATCTGAGTTTAATAAATATTGAGGAAATGGACGAATTGGTGCATAGCCATCGTGAGGTGGCGAGAACCCTGGAACTAGATCAGGGTCCTGACTTAAAATCCAGATGATGCCTCTGACTTCCCATAGGACCTAGGGTCAGTTACTTAATTTCTTTAAGCCTCCATTTTCTCACATGTAAACAAAATAAATGCAATGAAAAATAAAAATAAAAAAACCTTGATTAAGTACTTCCTATGTGCCAAATGTGGAGGTTGGACCAGATGATCTCTAAAGTTCCTTCCAGCTTGAATTCTATAATTAATCACAGAATATAACTATAGTACCAACATTTCTTTTGTGAAATATTTAAAGGGGAATATTTTTGAAACATATAAGGCTGAAACCACATCTTAGAAGAAATGCTGTGGTTGAAATATATTCCAAATAAACCAATATTACTATTCATTGAATCCATCTGTTTGCTGAGTCGGTAATGAGAAAAGTTTTCAAGTTCTATCGTCCCATGCTAAACTTGCATTCTGCCTTTTTGGTCATAAGTGGCTGAGGATCTTCTTACTCTTAGCCTTAACTGAAGATTGTCCCACCTTCATTCAATTTCCCTTATGTTCCTGGATGCATTCACCTCTCCTTGGTGTGTCTCTTACAGACAGAGCAGTTGGTGACCCTTTGGGTCCTCTTTGTCTTCACTATTGTGGGGAATGCCTTCGTACTCTTCTCTACCTGGAAGAAGAAGAGGAAGTCACGAATGACTTTCTTTGTGACCCAATTAGCAATCACAGGTAAGCCATTGGGAGGGTGGGAGTGGAGAAATGCTGGATGGTGAATTCCACTGGTTTCCAATTTTACCTTGTCTGCAACAATGGAGGGAGACAGTGGCATCAATGACCCAAGATAGCACATAATTCAAAAGTGATTGTTGTTCCATTTTATCTCCCTTTCCTGGTCCTCCATAATCCAAGTTCAACTTGCCCAAGTTGATTTTACATGATCCTTCATGTGAATTATTCACAGGAATTAATTTACACTGAATTATTCATCCCTCCCTATCCTCTCCAGCTGTTAATATACCCTTTCAACTGCCTGCTGTTACTGTTTTCTCCCTGATCAAAGATTCTTGTTCCTCTCACTCCCTCCCATGTGCTATCCTTATTTATATCTAAGATATATTACCTCAGTAGAATATAAGTGCTTTGAAGACAGAGATTGTTTCATTAGGAAGACAACTGCCTTCTCACTTTCACCACTTATAATCCCTTGTTTCCTTCAAAATTCTGCTCAGTACACATTCTTTATAATTCAGGGATTCTTAACTTTTTGTGTCATGGGCTTTCCCCTTTTGCAAGTCTGCAGAAGCCTATGAATCACTTCTTGAAATAATGTTTTTAAATGCATTAAATAAAATCAGATAAATTGAAATAAAAATATATTTTCCCCTATCAGACTCTCTGAAATCTATTTGTGGTCTCCTTGGGAGCTCACAGACCCCAGTTTAAGAACCCTGTACTATACTAAGGCTTCACAAAAGATGTGTGCCAAGACCCACTAGTGTTCTGAGAGTTTCACTATTCACTATTCACTATTTACCCAATTTTATGCCAACCTCCTTTAGTGGAGTTTCTCCAAAAATGAGTTCTCTATTCTAATTAAATCACAGGTCCACCTCATAGCTCCTTATTAAGTGATTACCATTAAGGCTTTGGCAATATAAATGACCTGGAGTCCTCTGCTTTCCTCATAACTCTAAGAAAAATAGTTACTCTGTGCAATAGTTACCAAGGGTTGAATCTGGCTCAACTGAGTTCCAAGATAAATGATTGATTCTTTTGAACATGACAAGCTGTTGTATACTTAAGAAATGTGGACACCAGGACTGTTGTATATTGATGAGAGAAATGCAATTCAGCTGCTCACAGATAGGTTAGAATATACACTAAGGTGTAATCACTTGCAGAGAGGATCAAGAGACTGAAACTAGGAAGACAAGAGAAGCAAAAGAGTGGAGATGTTGCAAGTATACACTCCAGAACTGCATCAGCTAAGCTCCAAGGTGAAAGTGATAGATGCTACAATTGCTGTTGAGGAGTAAGTCTAGCTTATCAGAGGAACAACTGAGGAGAGAAAACATTCAAGGCTAGTTAGTTTAACTAAGATATCCAATGAGGTATTAGTCAAGCATATTTTGAATCAATTTAGATTTGCAGTGGAAAGATTTATTTAACAAAGAAAATATATTCATCAAGGAACCTTTCTGGAGTTTCTGAGACAGAAAGAGGACAACAAAGTTAATTGAAATTACCTTCATAGGTTTTCCTCACTCATTTGCCTCATTGGCAAGTTTCTAAAAGTGTGTCCGCTCTTTCCTACATGCTCGGTGCATTAGTTGAAGAGTGGTCCAGGATTATGTGTAAATTGTGATGCTTTTACTATTCATCCATTTGTTTTAGTATATGAATATCTGTCATATTTTCATTATTTCTTTTGCCCTGTTGCTAAATAAATAGCTATTTTTAAAATCTAAAAGGGTCATAACTGTAAATGACTAGTTGTATAAATAAAACCTTGTCACTGAGGACTGAAGAGCAAGAGTGGTGATTAAGGTAAGAGGATTTTCCCAAAATAGTGTTATCACTAGACCCTGAGAAAGTTGTAGTATAACCATGTGATCTTGGTGATTCTCTAGGAGCTAAGATCTTCCAGTGTGATGACAGATTGAAATGAGTGAGTCAATCAAGAGAATAAGAAAAATGTCTACATACCAGCATGAGAA
Source organism: Potorous gilbertii (assembly GCA_028658325.1). Taxonomy (NCBI): domain Eukaryota; kingdom Metazoa; phylum Chordata; class Mammalia; order Diprotodontia; family Potoroidae; genus Potorous; species Potorous gilbertii. The sequence continues at coordinate 18,696,887 of CM053772.1, forward strand.
GTCTGAGGAACTGTAGTGTGAGTGGCACAAAACACAAGCATAAACTCTAGCATCAGTGAGCTTACAATCTAGCAGGACAAATGTGATCTATAAAAAATATGATAAGCTGGTATATAATAAAGAGAAGGGAGAGATCTAGAGAAAATTAGAATGAAACTATTCAGTTAGTCAATTAGACTTTATTAAGCATCTTCTCCAAGCACTGTGCTAGGCACTGGGGATACAAAGAAGTGTAAAATTAAATACAGTCCTTGATCCCAAAGAACTCAGTCTAATCAGGAGACAACATGCAGACAACTATAAACAAGCAAGTTGTATAAACAGTAAATCGAGGTTGATCTTAGCGGAAATTAACTAAGATTAAGGAGGAAAAGGAAAGACTTTGTGTATAAGGTGGGATTTTGGCTGAGACTCAAATGATTCCAAGTCATCCTGCAGAGGGGCATGAGGAGGGAGAATATTCCAGGCATGGAGGACAACCAATGAAATGGAGGGTCCTGTTTCAGGAACAACAAGGAGGCTAATGTCAATGGGACCAAGAATATGTTAAAGGGCATAAGGCATAAGGACACTGGAAAAATCGGCTATGGAGAGCTTTAAGAACCCAAAGGAGATTTTATGCTTGATCATAAAGGTGATTATGAGCCACTGTAATTTGTCAAATAAGGGATGACAGAGTGAGATGAGCTAAATTTGGGAAGATCAATTTGACATGTGAGTGGAGGATGACCTAGAGTGGGGGATAACTTGAAGCAGAGAGACCAATCAGCAGTTTATTGCAACAGTCCAAGCAAGAGATGATAAGGGCCTGTAATAGGTTGGTGGCAGTGCCAGAGGAGACATGTACAAGGGGGCATATACAAGAGATGCCATGAAGGTGGAAATGACATAAATTAACCACTGATTAGATGTAGTGGGTAAGAGTGAGGATAACATCCAGGGTGTGAGACCAGGTGCTTTGGAAAATGGAAATATCCTCCAAGGGAAGGTGGAAAGAGTGCAGGGTTTGGGGGTATAGGATTAACAAATTCATTTTGGGGTATTTTGAGTTTAAGGTGTCTGTATTATATCCACTTCTAGATGGTTAATAAACAGATAGGTGGAGATGTGAGACTAGAGGTTGGGAGAAGTAAGGACTCAACAAGTAGATCTGAGAGTCATCTTCATGGAGATGATAATTGAAACCTGGGACCTGATGAGACCACCATGTGGCATAGTGGAATGATGGGAGGGAAAGAGGGCTTCAGGGCAGAGTAATCAATTAATTGCTACCTCCCCCCTACCTTGTTGACCTTGAAGAGCCCAGAGAATATCTCCCCAGAAAAATCCTGGAACAGTGGGAGCAGAAGGGGTAAACAGTCTCTTAGCCTGTGAGGATGGGAAAATCATTAAGGAAGGTGCCTCTTGCTGTGACTGAAGGGGACTAGTGCAGGATCAGAGCTATCCCAGACAGCCCCACCTCAGCAAACTAGGAGATGATCTTGAACCCTAGTGGAGTGAAACCCACAACCACCAACACCAGGACAGCAGGCATGCCTCAGCACCCCAGAGGAACTGGGAAGACACTACAACAGATGGGATCACCAACTGCTGAGCTTGCCTATGCTCTAGTAGAGGAATACAAAGAGGTTAGCACTGAGACACTACTGTCATCTGAAACATCAGAAGGGAATATGAACTGATCAGAAGCACAAAGAGCATTCGTAGAAGAACTCAGGAAGGATTTTAAAAGCCAAATTAGAGAAATAGAAGAAAAACCGACCAAAATATGAAAAAAAAGAATCACAGAAGAATTTGAAAGGAAAATTGGACAAATGGAAAAAGAAGTACAAAACCTAACTGGAAAAAATAACTCCTTAAAAAAAGCAATTGGATAGATGAAAAGGAAAATGAGAAAGTTAACTGAAGAAAACAATTTGATAAAAATTAAAATCAGGCAAGTACAAGCTAATGACTCTATGAGACATCAAGAATGAGTCAAACAGAATCTAAAGAGTGAAAAGCTAGAATAAAATGCAAAATATCAAAATGGAAAACTAACTGACCTGGAAAATAGATCTAGGAGAGAAAAATCTAAGGAATATTGGTCTACCAGAAAGTCATGATGAGAAAAATAGCTTGGAAAATGTCTTCCAAGAAGTTATCAAGGAAAACTTCCCAGAAGTTCTAGACCCAGAGAGCAAAATAGTCATCGAAAGAATTCATCATTCGCCTCCTGAAAAGGATCCCAAGCTAAAAACACCAAGGAATATTGTTGCCAAATTCCAAACTATCAGGTGAAGGAGAAAATACTGTAGGCAGCCAGAAAAAAACAATTCAAATATCGAGGAGCTACAGTCAGGATCACATAGGACCTTGCAGCTTATACATTAAAAGATCAGAGGGATTGGAATACAATATTCCATAAGGCAAATGAGCTGGGACTACAACCAAGGAATTGAACTCAGCAAAGTTCAGCATAACATTTCAGGCAAGGAAATTGTCATTCAATGAAATAAGGAATTTCTAGACCTTCATGATGAAAAGGTCAGAACTCAATAGAAAATTTGATCTTCAAATGTAGGCCTCAAGAGGGGCATAAAAAGGTAGAAGGGGGGAAAAATGTTATTCAATATGGGCAAACTGTTTATATCCCTGTAAGAGAAGATGATACTACTTGATCTTGAGAATTGTATATTTATTATGATAAATAAAAGGGATATACGTAGATAGAAGGAGTGGTATAAAGTAGATGATGTCATGATAAAAATGTGATTTAAGAGTGCAAAGAATTGTAAAAGGAGATGTGAAAAGGAGGAGTCAGAAGTGCCTCATAGGAAGAGGCACAAAAATATATTACAGTAGAAGGAAAGAGAGGAGGGAAGTGAGCATTGAGAGTTACTTTTATCTGATTGGGTTCAAGGAGGGAACAACAAACTCAGTTACATGTAGAAATACAACTAGTTCTATAGGAAGTAGAAGGGGAAGAGGGAAAGAAAAGGGAGGGGGCTGAAAGAAAAAAGTGAAGACATGGAGGTAGTGGTCAAAAATTAAAACTACTGTGGAGGAGAAGGGAAAAGGAGAACTAAAAGTATAAATGGGGAGAATAGAATGGAAAGATACATATAGTAATCATAACTGTGAATGTGGATGGGATGAATTCTCCCATAAGATGGAGACAGATAGTACAATGGACTGAAAACCATAATCTAATAATATGTTGTTTTCAAGAAACACATTTGAAATGGGGGCAAACACACAGGATAAAGGTAAAAGGTTGGAGAAGAATATATTGTACTTCAGCTGATGTAAAAAAAGCAGGAGTAGCAATCCTAATCTCAGACAAAGCAAAAGCAGAAACAGATGTAATCAAAAGAGATAAGGAAAGGAATTATATCCTGCTCAAAGGCACCATAGACAATGAAGAAATTTCACTGCTAAACATATATGCTCCAAGTGGTATAGCACTCAATTTTTTAGAGGAGAAGTTAAGGGAGTTACAGGAAGAAATAGACAGCAAAACTATACTAGTGGGGGACCTCAACCTCCCCCTCTCTGAACTTGATTAATCTAACCTCAAAATAAACAAGAAAGTAGTTAAGGAGGTGAATAAAACTCTGGATAAGGTAAATATGATAGATCTCTGGAGAAAATTGAATGGGAATAGAAAGGAATATACCTTTTCTCAGTGGTACATAGCACATATACAAATAGTGACCATGTGCTAGGCCATAAAAATCTCACAATCCAGTGCAGAAAGGCAGACAGAGTCAATGCATCCTTATCAGATCACAATGCAATAAAAATTACATATAATAAAAGGCCATGGAAAGATAAAAATATTCATTGGAAACTAAACAATCTAATCCTAAAGAATGAATGGGTTAAACAATAAATTATAGAAACAATCAACAGCTTCATTCAAGAGAATGACAATAATGAGACAACCTACTAAATCTTATGGGATCCTGAAAAGCAGTTCTTCGAGGAAGTTTTATATCTTTGAATGTCTACATGAATAAAATACAGAAAAAGGAGATCAATGAATTGGGCATGAAGCTGAAAAAGCTAGTAAAAGAACAAGTTAAAAATCTCCAAGTAAATACCAGATTAGAAATACTGAAAACCAAAAGAGATATTAATAAAATTGAAGTAAAGAAAATTATAGAACTAATAAATAAAACTAACAGTTGGTTTTATGAAAAAAATCAATAAAATTGATAAACCTTTGATAAATTTGATTAAAAAAGAAAGAAGAGGGGGAAGAGCCAAGATGGCAGAGTAGAAAGACACACTTATGCTAGCTCCGAAACCACAGCCTATAAAATATCTATAAAGAAGAACTCCTAACAAATTCTGGAGTGGTGGAAGCCATAGAACAACAAAGTGGGGGAGATTTCTGTTCCAGAAAGACCTGAAAAACCCTCACCAAAGGTTCGTTGTGCACGGGACCAGAGCGGAACCCAGCCCTACCTTGGCCGTACAGCCCTGGGAAGAGCAGATCTGAGCGGGCTTCAGTGATGGAATCTCTGGTGGCCACGAAGGTCCCTCTACCCACAGGAGCTACAGGTCAATGAGAGAGACATCTGGACTGGCCAAGAGGGGAGCAGGGTGTCTCCATAACTCAGGCCCCCTCAGGAGGCAGCAGGTGGCCAGAGGCTCCCAGAGCAGGCAGGAGCTCCATTACAGAAAGTCTCTGCATAAACCCCCTGAGGGAACTGAGCCTGGGCAGCAGCCCTGTCCCCACCTGAGCACCAGAACTTAAGCTCACATTGAATAGCAGCCTTGCCCCCCGCCAAAAGCCCTGAGGCTGGGGAGCAGCATTTGAATCTCAGACCCCAAGCACTAGCTGGGCGAATCTGGAGGTGAGATGGGTGTGGAAAGGAATCTCAGAAGTCAAGTAACTGGCTGGGAAAATGCCCAGAAAAGGGAAAAAAAATAATATCAGAGAAAGTTACTTTCTTGGTGAACAGATGTTAGCTCCTTTCCTTTCTGGTGAGGAAGAACAATGCTTACCATCAGGGAAAGACATAGGAGTCAAGGCCTCTGTATCCCAAACATCTGAAATAGATATCCAATCGGCTCAGGCCATGGAAGAGCTCAAAAAGGATTTTGAAAATCAAGTTAGACAGGTGGAGGAAAAACTGGGAAGAGAAATGAGA
>CM053772.1:18702527-18758385 GCA_028658325.1 Potorous gilbertii
GGAAGAGAAATGAGAGAGATGCAAGAAAAGCATGAAAAACAGGTCAATACTTTAATAAAGGAGACCCAAAAAAATGCTGAAGAAAATAACACCTTGAAAAATAGGCTAACTCAATTGGCAAAAGAGGTTCAAAAAGCCAATGAGGAGAACAATGCTTTCAAAAGCAGAATTCGCCAAGTGGAAAAAGAGGTGCAAAAGCTCACTGAAGAAAATAGTTCTGTGAAAATTAGAATGGAACAGATGGAGGCTAATGACTTTCTGAGAAACCAAGAAATCACAAAACAAACCAAAAGAATGACAAAATGGAAGAGAATGTGAAATATCTCATTGGAAAAACAACTGACCTGGAAAATAGATCCAGGAGAGACAATTTAAAAATTATGGGACTACCTGAAAGCCATGATCAAAAAAGAAAGAAGAAAACCAAATTAGCAATATCAAAAATGAAAAGAGTGAATTTACCTCCAATGAAGAGGAAATTACAATAATAAATAGAAATTACTTTGCCCAACTATATACACATAAACTCAACAATCTAAATAAGATGGATGATTATTTTAAAAAATATAAATTGCCCAGATGAACAGAAGAAGAGTTGAGTATTTAAATAACCCCATTTGAGAAAAAGAAATTTGAACAAGCCATCAATGAAATCCCTAGGAAAAAATCTTCAGGGTCAGATGGATTTACAAGTGAATTCTATCAAACATTTAAAGAACAGTTAATTCCAATATTATATAGACTATTTGGGAAAATTAGTGAAGGAGTCTTACTAAATTCTTTTTATGATAGAAATATGGTTCTGATACCTAAACCAGGAGAGCCAAAACAGAGAAAGAAAGTTATAGGCCAATTTCTCTACTGAATATATGTGCAAAAAAATTAAATAAGATTTTAGCAAAAAGAACACAGCAACTTATCATGAGAATAATACATTATGATCAGGTAGGATTTATACCAGGAATGCAGGACTGTTTCCATTAGGAAAACTATTAGTATTATTGATCATATCAACAACAAAACTAACAGAAACCACATGATTATCTCAATAGATGCAGAAAAAGCTTCTGACAATATACAACACCCATTCCTATTGAAAACATTGAGAAGCATGGGAATAAATGGAGCTTTCCATAAAATAATAAGCAATAAAATCATAATAATAAGTATCTATCTAAAACCATCAGCACACATTGTATGCAATGGGGATAAGCTAGAGGCATTTCCAATAAGATAAGGGGTGAAACAAGGATGCCCATCATCACCACTGTTATTCAATGTGGTATTAGAAATGCTAGCTGTAGCAATAAGAGAAGAAAAAGAAACTGAAGGAATTAGAATAAGTGAGGAAGAAACTAAGTTTTCACTCTTTGCAGATGACATGACGATATATTTAGTGAATTCCAGAGAATCCAGTAAAAGACTACTTGAAATAATAAACAACTTTGTCAAAGTTGCAGGTTACAAAATAAACCCAGATAAAACATCTGCATTTCTACATATTACAAACAAGGCCCAACGGCAAGAGAGAGAAAGAGAAATCCCATTTAAAGTTACAGTAGACACTATAAAATATCTGGGAGTCTACCTGCCAAAAAAAACCCAGGAATTAAATGAACACAATTACAAAACACTTTTTACACAAATGAAGTCAGATCTAAGTAAGTGGAAAAACATCAGTTGCTCATGGGTAGGCCAAGCTAATACAATAAAAATGACAATTCTACCTAAATTAATTTGCTTATGCAGTGCCATACCAATCAAAATATCAGATAATTATTTTCTAGAGCTAGAAAAAATGATATCAAAATTCATCTGGAAAAACAAAAGGTCCAGAATATCAAGGGAATTAATGAAAAGAAATGCTAGGGAAGGTAGCCTAGCCCTACCAGATCTCAAATTGTATTATGAAGCAGTAATCATTAAAACCACTTGGTACTGGCTAAGAAATAGAGGGGTAGATCAGTGGAATAGGTTAGGTACTCAAGACACAGTAGTCAATGAATATATAAATCTACTTATTGATAAACTCAAGGACCCCAATTTCTGGGATAAGACCTCACTGTTAGACAAAATTTATGGGAAAACTGGATAACAGTGTGGTGGAAACTGGACTTAGACCAATGCCTGACATAGTACACAAGAATAAAGTCCAAATGGATGCATGATCTAGGTAAAAAGATTGATATTATAAACAAATTAAGGGAGAAAGGTATAGTGTATTTGTCAGATTTATGGACAATGGAGAAATTTATGACCAAACAAGAGACAGAGAATATTACAAAGCACAAAATGGATAACTTTGATTACATTACATTAAAAAGTTTTTGCACAAACAAACCCAATGCAACCAAGATTAGGAGAGAAGCAGAAAACTGGGAAAGAATTTTTGCAACTAATGTCTGTGATAAAGGCCTCATTTCCAAAACATATAGAGAACTGAGTCAAATGTACAATAATACAAGTCATTTACAAATTGATAAATGGTCAAAAGATATGAACAAGGAGTTTTCAGAGGAAGAAATTAAAGATATCTATAATCATATAAAAAATGTCCTAAATCACTATTGATTAGAGAGATGCAAATCAAAACAACTCTGAGGTACCACATCACATCTATCAGATTATCTAACATGACAGAACAGGAAGATGATAAATGTTGGAGAAGATGTGGGAGAATTGGAACATTAATTCATTATTGGTGGAGTTGTGAGCTGATCCAACCATTCTGGAAAGCAATTTGGAACTATGCCCAAAGGCCTACAAAAATGTGCATACCTTTGACCCAGCAATATCACTTCTGGGACTGTATCCCAAAAAGTTCATAGAAATGGGAAAGGGTCCTACATGTACAAAAATATTTTTGGCAGCTCTCTTCATGGTGGCCAAAAACTGGAAATCAAGAGGATGTCCATCAATTGGGGAATGGCTGAACGAGTTGTGGTATATGAATGTAATGGAATACTATTGTATTATGAGAAATGATGAACAGCATGACTTCAAAGAGGCCTGGAAAGACTTATATGAACTGATGCTGAGTGAAAGGAGCAGAACCAGGAGAACTTTGTACACAGCAACAACCACAGTGTGCAAGGAATTTTTCTGTCAGACTTAGTACTTCATCACCATGCAAGGAAGGACTTAAAAAATTTCCAATGGACTCTTGAGGCAAAATACTTTCCACTTTCAGAGAAAGAACGATGGAATTGGATCACAGATAGAAGCAGACCATTTTCTTTTGTACTATATTTTGTTTTGTTTTATCATTTCTCTCATTCATTTTAATTCTTCTATGTAACATGTATTTAATAGGAATGTACGTGTAGAACCTATATAAGACAGTACGTTGTCTCAAGGAGGGAGTGGGGAGGGAGGGGAAAACATTTAAGATATATAGAAGTGAATGTCAAACACTGAAAACAAATAAAATAATTTAATTTTAAAAGAAAGAAAGAAAGAGGGCTTCAAGGCTCAGGGCAGGGCCCTAAGGGACACACATGTTTAGAGGGCATGATCTTGATGAATATCCAACAAAGAGTTCCAAGAGTAGTCAGATAGGTAGGAGGGGAAACAGGATAGAGTAGTTTCCCAAACTTCTACAGAAGAGAGAATGTCCAAAGAGAAAAAGTTGGTTGAGAGGGTCAAAGTCTGCAGAGAGTTCAAGAAGGGTGAGAATGATTTGAAAATTATGAGAGAGATCATTTATCATTTTAGAGAGAAGATTTTGGTTGAATGATGAGGTTGGAAACCAGACTACAGAGAGTTAAGAAGTGATTGAGAAGAAATTGAAGGTCACTATTGTCAAAGACCTTCTCAAGGGCTTTAACCACAAAGTGGAGCCAAGGTATTGGACAATAGCTAGTGGTCATGGACTAGTCAAGTTAGTGTTGTTCGAGGATGGGTCAAACATGGACATGTTCATAGATGGTAGGAAAGCAGCCAGTAGATAGGAAGTAATTGAATACTATAGAAAAATAAAGATGATGAAAAAGGGGCAATCTGCTCGAGTATATCAAATGACATTTGCCTATAGAGGGGTCTGCCTTGGCAAAGAGAAGAGCTAGCTATTCATATAAGACAGAGATGAAGGAGGACATAGTGGCAGAAGCATCTGAGTGATGAATGATGAGATGTGGTGATGACAGATGAGAAGATAGGTCTCTTTAATGGCCTCAGTTTTTCAGGTAAGTGAGGCAAAATTCTGATTGGAGTGATTAGGGAGAGGGAGAGAGAGACAGAGAGAAACAGAAAGAGAAAGAGATGGAGAGAGACAGAAACAGAGACAAATCGCAGAGAGACAGAGAGAATTGTGAGAGGTTTGAAAAGGAATGGAAAGGTTTGGAAATGCCTATGTGGTGAGTAGAACAGCAAATCAATCAGGGAAGTGTAAAAGAATTTCCTTGTTGCCGTCAGAGCCCAGTTGAGATTAGGTAATATAAACTTGTAGTGAACCAGTCAACAGTGTTTGTTTCCTTTTCTCCAGTTCTATACAGCAGTTCAGGAATAGGAGGAGGGAGCCCTGGCAGGAGCAAGGAAAGCTGTGAGGATCTGTACTTGGCTACAGACACTGCCTACCTGGAACACTGTGGAAGGGCAAGTAAGGACCACATAGTGTGCTTGGTGGAGCACAGTGACGGGGCCCAGGTGAGGCAGATCCTGGGGAACTGTGGAAAGAAAATATAAGAGGAACATCTGAACTGTGTGGTCATGGAAGAAAAGGATGTCTCCAAGTAAGGCTATGGAAGGAGAGCATGCAAGCATGAAGACAGCCCATATGAATGCATAGTGATGGGACAATGTCAGACAGAACTGAGGAACAGTGGTTTGGCTGCAACTTGGAGTATATGGCAAGATAATGAAATAAGGTTGGAAATGTGAGACTGAACAATACTTTGAGGGCCTTAAATGCAAACCTAAGGTAGTTCATGCTTTGTCCCTTCACTTCATGGAAAACTATTCAAGCTTCTGAAATGATGGTCAGACAAGTACGATAAGAAGACTTTTGTAACTTCAGTGGGAAAGAGCAAATGAGGAAGACTGAAGTTCCAAAGCTAGTCAGGAGGCCATTTTACTAATGCAGATGAGAGATGATGAACCAAACTCTAGATGTGCCAATGTGAACAGAGAGGAGAGGGTAGAATGAGGATGTAGAGTTGGCAAGACTCAACAATGGATGAATGTGCCAGTGGCAGAAAAGAATGTCAGAAAGGTCTCAAAGGAAGGATGGAGTGATTAATATCATCCACAAAAAAAGGAGAAGCTGAAAGGGGACAGGACAGACTGGGTTGGAAACAGGCTAAATGTGAGAGGCCAATAGTCTATGAAAGTCGAAATGTCCAACAGGCAGGGGGGATTGTGGGACCAAAGTTCAAGAGAGGAAGATGCACTGAAAAGAGACATATGTGTGTGGGTAGAAATAATATGATATATAATACATACATATATAAATACACATATATATGAAGTTTCTAATTATATATATGTGCATATGGGGATATATACATAAACATATGTATCATTCATATATGTGTATATACATGTATGTATATACATGGTGATCAGTTCTCAACTTTTGCAGGGGAAGCATTGCTAGAAAATGTAGTGAAAGTGAAAAAAAAAAGCAAGTGTTAATACATTGAAGCAATGAGAATTAGGGGGTTAGGTTCCTGTGACCACCAAAAACTATAATCTTTTGCTAAAGATTGCTAAAATACAGCTGCTAAAAATTCAGAAACACTCTAATGAATATTTTCCTTCTTTTTGTGGCTATAAGAGATTGTCATTTCATTAACTTCAAACTTGGGTTCATCAGGAGCTGCACAAAGTTTATCTGATACCTTGATTTTCCCACTAAGCTGCATCACTGATTTTGCATGCCCAGGTTTAGCGTCCAAATATTTGCACTGGGCTTTGGGGGCATCATTACAACAGGAAACTTAAGTTTTAAAGACAAGCAGTGAAAATACACAATGACTGCACCAGGAGCTCTTGACAATGGTAGAGTGAACAAGACCTCTGAAGTGCCTAGTAAGACAGATACCAGCTGCTCCATAAACTTGCAGCTAGAACGCTGTAATTTTTTTCTCTTACTGTACGTAGTCAGGAATAATGTGAATGGTTCCCAATGCAAAAGTCAAAATGAGGTTACTAGTGAAATCATATGAATGCTTGAAGCTGTGAAAATTAAAGGCATGAATATCCAACAAATCTCTCTCTCTCTCTCTCTCTCTCTCTCTCTCTCTCTCTCTCTCTCTCTCTCTCTCTCTCTCTCTCTCTCTCTCTCCTCATCTCCTCATGGATTTCACAATAATCTCATGTACGTAACTCCAAGATCTACAGAACTAGCCCTGGTGTCCCCTCTGAAACTCACTCCTAAATCAGCAATTGAATATGAATGTTTCAAACTGTGTGTGCTGGAGACATCTTAAGTCAACATGTCTAAGACTAAACTTATTGTCTTTATCCCTAAACTCTCCCTTCCTCCCAGGCACAACCATCCTTCCAGTGACTCATGTTCCTAATCTCAACATTACCCTCAACTCTTCACTCTCCCTCAGCCCACACATCCAGTCAGTTACCAGATCATGTCATTTTTAACTTCCTAATTCTCACGTTTCATTCTTTCTGTCTTGTCACCCAGCTAACACCTTAGTTTAGCCCTGATCACTTTTTACACAAGCTATTTCAACAACCTCCTAATTGGTATCGCTGACTTGTCTCCCTCCCAGCTCCATCCCATTCTATATACTGCTGCCAAAGTAATATTTTTAAGCAAAGATCTGACTATGTCATTCAATAACCCCAATGGTTGCCTATTGCCTCCAGAAAAATATATAAATTGTCTCATGTAGTTTTAAAGAGTGTATACAAACTGGTCTTAGCCTACCCCTCCAAACTCAGTGGACATTACTCCTTCTCTCTCATTCTATTCTCCAGTAAAACTAGCCCTCTCTGCATTCCTCATTCATAACACTACATGTCCCATCTCTAACCTTTGTATTGGCCATTCCCCATACCTAGAATATACTCACAGAGACCTATATTTTTAAGGTATAAAGCTAGATGGTGCAATGGATCAAGTGCTAGACATTCATTCAAACAGGAATGAGTTCAAATCTGATATTGGTACTTACTAGCTGTGTGACCCTGGGCAAATCACTTAACATCTCTTTGCCTCAGTTCCCTCATTTGCAAGATAGGGACAATAGTAGCACTTACATTCCAGGGTCAATGGAAGGATGAGAAGAGATAATATTTGTAAAGCACTTAGTGCTTAGGCATGCAGTAGGTATTACATAAATGCTTTATTTCTTTTCCTTCCCTCTAAGATACAGCTCAGCACCATCTTAAGCATGAAGCTTTTCCCAACCACTAATGCTCTCCCTCCTATGCTATCTAGTATATAAGTTTTGGTTTTTTTAAAACATATATCCTCTTCTTTTTAAATTTTGAGTTCCGGATTCTCTCCCTCCTTATCCTTCCCTTACCCTCTGAGAAGGAAAGCAATATGGTATCAATTATACATGTGAAATCATGAAAGTCATATGGCCATATTAGCCATATTGCAAAAATAATAAAGTGAGAAAATTATCCTCCAATTTACACGAAGTTCATCTCAGTTCTCTCTCCAGAGGTGCATGGCTTTTTTTTTTATCATAAGTCCTCTGGAATTGTCTTGGATCATATTGTATTGATCACTGACCTCCAGGTTCTTCTCACTTCAATTTAAATCCGTTCGCTTAGGTCTTGCCATGTTTTTTTTTTCCCTGAACCACCCCCCCATCATTTCTTATAGCACAACAGTACTCCTTCACAATCATATGCCACAATTTATTCAACCATTACCAAATTTATGAACCTCTCCTCAATTTACAATTCTTTGCTACCACAAGAGCTGCTATAAATATTTTTGTATATATAGGTCATTTTTCCCCTTAGACCTAGTAGTGGTTTTGCTGGGTCAAATGGGTTCAAAAGGGTTTCTAACCCTTTGAACATATCTCCAGATTGCTTTCCACAATGGTTGGACCAGTTTACTACTCTACCAACAGGTCATTAATATACCCTTTTTCCCTCATCCTCTGCAGCATTTTCATTTCTGCTAGGTGTGAGATCATACCTCTGAGTTGTTTTAATTGGAATTTCTCTAACCAATAGTAACTAAGAGCATCTTTTTCATACAACTATAAGTAGTTTTCATCTCTTCTTTTGAAAATTACTTGTTATACCCTTTTACCAGTTATGGAATGGCTCTTTTTTTTTTATAAATTTGACTTAATTCTCTATATAATTGAGAGATAGATTCCTTATCAGAGAAATTTGTTGTAAAATTTTTTTATATTACTTAATCACAACAGGTATGTGTTAGTAAACTATTGTTTCACTGATTACCTCTTTTAATTATGTCTATTTTTGCTTTTGCTTTGTCTGAGATCATAATTGCTACCCGTTTTTTTACCTCAGCACAAGCAAATGAGATTCTGCTTTAGCTGTTTATTTTATGTTTCAGTTGTGTCTCCTGTAAAGAACATATTTTTGGATTCTTGTTTCTAATGCATTCTACTAGCCACTTCCTTTTATGTGGAAATTGATCCCATTTACATTCACAGGTATGCTTACTAACTGCATTTCCCTCCATCCCATTTTCTTCACTTTTTATCCTGTCGCTCATCAAAAGTCTATTTTGCTTCTAACTACTGTCTCTCTTAACACTTTTCCTTTTATCATCCTCCTTCCCTTTCTTTAATCCCCTTCCCCTCCTATTTCTATATTGGGTAAGATAGATGTCTATACCACACTGTGTATGTGTGTGCTTATGTGTGTGAATTCTTCCCTCTTTACAAATTTTAATGAAAATGAGATTCAAGCCCTGCCTACTATCTCCATCTCATTTTCCCTTCCAATATAAAAATTCTTCCTTGTGCACACTTTTTATCTGAGAAAAATTTCCCCATTCTATCTTCCTCCTTCTCCCAGTTTATCTCTTTGTCACCATTTCATGTTTTTTGGAGATCATTCCAACATAATCACACTCATGTCCTTTGTCTATGAAAACTCCTTTTAATTGCCTATGAATCATCTTCCCATATAGAAATAAAAACCATTTTATCTTTTAGAGCTCCTTATGATTTCTCTTTCATGTCTACCTTTTTCATGTTTCTCTTGAGTCTTCTATTTGAGTGTCAAATTTTCTACTCATCTCTGGTCTTTTCGTCAAGAATGCTTGACGAAAGTCTTCTATTCATTAAATATACATTTTATTCCCTGAAAGATTATAGTCAGTTTTGCTGGATAGATTATTCTTGATTGTAAGCCTATCTACCATGCATTCTGAAATATCATATTCCAAGTCCTCCATTCGTTTAACATGGAAGCCACTAGATCTGATGTGATCTTGAGTGTGGCTTAATGAGATCTGAATTTTTTCTTTCTGATTTCTTGAAATAGATTATCCTTGACCTGGGAGCTCTGGAATTTACCTATAGTATTCCTATATTTACCTATATTATACCTAGCATATACCTATAGTATTTCATTTTGGGATCTCTTGTAGGAGGTAATCAATGTATTCTTTCAATTTCTTTTTTACCCGCTGGTTCCAAAATATCAGGGAAGTTTTCCTTAACAATTTCTGAAAATATCATGTCTAGGTTCCTTTTTTGATCATGGCTTTCAGTTAATTCAATAATTCTCATCTGTCCTTGATCTCTTTTCTAGGTCAGTTTTGTAAAAGAGATAGTTCACATTTGTCCTATTTTTTTTCATTCTTTTGACTTTGTTTTATTGTTTCTTGATATCTCATGGAGGAATTAGCTTCCACGAGGACAATTCTATTTATTTTCTTCAGTGATTTTTTTTGTACCTCCTTTTCTATTCAGCCAAATCTGCATTTTAAGGATTTCTTTCCTTCAATGAATTTTGTGCCTCTTTTATCATTAGGCCAATTCTATTTTCAAGGTATTCATTTTCTTCAATATAATTTGCCAAGCTGTTAATTCTCTTTTATCAATATTTTTGTATCACTCATTTTTTAAAATTTTTCTTCTACCACTCTTATCTATATCTTTAATGCTTCCAGGAATTCTTGTTAGGCTTGTGAACATTTTGAATTTTTCTTTGAGGCTTTTGAGATATTTTTGTTTTATTATCTTGCTCTGAGTTTGTGTCCTGGTCTTCTCTGCCCCTGGGGGGTGTTCAAGGAGGAATAGCACTTCAGGTGCAAGGGCTTTCTGAGCCTTTTCAGCTCATCATCCACCTTTGTTGTCCACCTGCATTCAATCCTCATCTGTGGTTCCAAGAAGTTGTAGCATGCACAATTGTCCACATGCCAATAAACTGTATTAGCATATGGGCTAAACTAGTTTGAGGGCAACCAAGAAGTCACAAGCCCATTGGTAAATTAGAGGAGTATCTACAAAGCATGTGAATGGGCTTCCCTAGTGGAATGGGTAATAAGAACAATATATTCCAATGACCATGAAGATAACTGAGGCAGGCACTGCAGAATGCTTAGAGTTATTCCAGACATCAAAGATGCCAAGGTCATCTGCTTCATCTTGAGCCATTACTAGTCATCCTGACTTTTGCCTTGCCATTGGACTTCAATGATTCAGGAAGAGAGAGTAAGACTGACTCATTTAAATTCAGTTCATATGAGTTAAGGCATCACCCCATGATGTCATTGATCTTCTTCCAAAACAAAGGACAAACATCAACAGTAGCTTTTATGGTCAATTTTTTTCTGTTATTTGTTATTTTTCTAGTCTACTTAATGACTTTGAACTTCATGTTAAAGTTGGATTGTGATCACCTGGAGGTGTCAAGTCACTGTCCCAAACTTCTGGCTTTTTCATGCTGCTGTTTTCAGAGCTAGGTCAAGGGTCTGCAAATTTAAGGTGTTTCCAAAATGGTGTGATCCAGGGAAAGGTGTAATCCTGGACTATGCTCTAGACTTTACCCAGGAAGGGCCATTGTTCCTCTGCTGCTCCAAGCGCTAGCATTCCTTTTGACCCTGGAAATGTGACCAAGGTTTGTGTTCCCTTGTGACCAGCCACAAATGAAACTGTAATCCAGAACTACTTATGTTCAACAGAATTGCCAATCAGTGTCAGCTATAGTTCATCCCACCAGTGACTTGCCTGTAATTCCTTTCTGACCAGTTGTCTTAATCCCTTCCCATATTCTGGGATGAGAGCTCCTAAAGGTGCAGGTGCCTTTTGCCACCATGGCATGTGTATACTCTGAACAGACTTCCACCTCAAACCTCTTCCCACAGACCTCCTTAACTTTTTTAGGCCAGAAAAATGTCACCTTAACCTCTTTTTTTTTACTCTGCCACTCCAAAATTTGATTTGAAGCATCATTTTAAAGTTGTTTAGAGGGGAACATTAAGACAATTTAACTAGGTTGCTGCCTAATCCACTATCTTGGTTTAGACCCTATTTAACTACTTTGTAAGTGTTTAATAAATACTTGTCAGTTGATACTCCCAGACCCACTTTCCTTATCTATAAAATGGGAATGATAAGAGCACCTCCTTCCAAAGTTGTTCAGATGAGATGACATATGTAAGGCACTTTACACACCTATATTGGTACTAGATTTAGTACTATTTGTGATACTGGTGGCAGTAGTACTAGTTGTCATGGTAATAGTGATGGTTGTATTGGTAGTAGTGGTGTTAGTAGTTGTGGTAGTGGTAGAGGTGGTAGTAGTCATAGTATTAAAAGGAGGAAGAGGAGCTTTTGAATTGAATTTGAGGGACTTAAAAGTCAGATGATTTAATTGGGTTCTCATATTTCTTTTCAAAAAGAATGGAAGACTTTCAGTTCTTAATAATTTTTTTCATTACATTTCCAAAATTTCTATTTATTTCCATCATTTTTTTACTCCTTTCATTCACTAATTCATTCATTTCATAGTAAATATGAAACTACAAAAACAAGGAAGATTGCCAAGGCCACCCACCAACTGGCTGAAACAATTAGGTGACATGTTACTGTAATTGAGTTTGAAAATAAAGAGCAAATATTGATAACAGCTTTTTACTAAAATGTATAAAACATAAATCAAAACATCTTACATCAAGGAAGGACTACAGAGATCTTATGCTTAGTCCTTTTTTAATTCAATAAAATGAATTTTAAATAATAAGAACATTTATCAAAAGGAAGAAAAAGCTCAGCATTTATTAAGTACCTACTTTTGCCAAGTACTGTGCTAATACTTTACAATTAGCATCTCATTTTGATCCTTATAACAACCTTGGGAAACCAGGACACACAGAAGGGAAGCAGTAAGTGCCTTGAGCCTGACTTGAACTGACTATCCTGACTAGCTTTTCAATTCTATCTAGTCTATTCCAACCTTAAAAGAACTCCATGCTATAACATACCCAACAAGTGGCCATCTACTATCTCTATAAAGGCCTCCAATGAAGCAGTCCATTCCATTCGGGGAAAGCTCTGACTGGCAATTTTTTCTGACATGCAGCCTCAATGTGCCTCTATGCAGCTTCCATTCATTGCTCCTGGTAATGAGTTCCTCTTCCCCATAACAAACACGTGAAGGTTACCATCCTGCTGCTCCTGAATTTTCTCTTCTCCAAGGCAAACATCTCCAGTGTCACCAACTGATCATTACCTCCGGGATCATGTCAAGGTAGATAATCCTTCCAGGGAGGTAGATGGAGGTTCATCCATGGCTTCTCTGTGTCCTCACAGAGCTGGGACACACAAGCTTTTCATATGGGTTTGTCAGGTGAAAACATGGCTAGGGGCCTTCTTTTCGGTTACGTCCTATCATGAGGATGCTGATAGAACAGTCCATCGACTAACCCTTCTTTTTGCCATGTGACCTTCCTGTCTAGTGTATGTTTCTTTGAAAATTTTCTTTCATGTCCTGTCTACTTGGTTTACACATGTGGAAGCTTAATCACTATATCTGTGAGACTACATTGTATGTTTTGTGATTCTCAACTTTAATTTCTTGGAGGATACATTGTTACATGACTCACAGAGAATACTTGGGTTCCTTTAAGATTGTTACAATTTCCCTAAGGAAAACCTCATCCTCCTCTTAATTATTGGCTTAAGTCCTTATTCAATTGAAGTTCCTATTCTCTCTGTCTCCATCTCTATCTCTGTCTCTATTTGTCTCTCTGTGTGTGTGTGTGTGTCTCTCTCTCTCTCTCTCTCTCTCTCTCTCTCTCTCTCTCTCTCTCTCTCTCTCTTCCTCCCTGTCTCTCTCCTTCATGACATCCTTTTCTCCCTCCATCCCTCTCTTCCCTCACCCTTCTCTCTATCTCTGTCTCTCTCCTTCTCTCTCTGAACTTATTATGGGTAGGTACTATCTTTTGCTTACTTTTTTTAGTATAACCCAGTGCTTAGCCAAACAGAGCATTCTGTATTATCAAACACAGCAAAATTTCCTTGCTCTAGGCAATAAGAAGACACTGGAATTTATTGGGGGGGGGAGAGTTGATATGAGCTGCACTTTAGGAAAATCACTTTAGTGGTTTAGTGGGGAATGGACTGGAGAAGGATGAGACTTGTGTCTGGCAGACCCAGTAGGCTATTACAATAATCCAGGAATGAGGCAATGTCAGAAGAGAGAAGGAAGCACATTCCAAATGTGTTGCAGTGGTGAAATTGATAAGTCTTGGCAATAGGCTGGAAATGGGGGAGAGATAGTGAGAAAACTATGTGGTGAGCCTAAGGAGGATGGGAGAATGGTATTAACCTCTACAGTATTAAGGAAAGTAGAAGTTGGGAACAGTTCAGAGGGTGATGAGTTTCGTTTTGAACATATTGAATTTAAGATGTCTACTGGAATCCAGTCCAAGATGTCTGAAAGGTGGTTGGAGTTGCCAGACTGGACATCAGCACAGAGATTGGGGCAAGGAAGGTAGATATGATGACAAGGTATACAAATATAAATATGTGACTAAATGGGGAATGAAAATTTTAATTTGACAAATCGAAGAAGAATAAATCTGTGAAGCCATTAATGAGGGCACTAATGAGATGACTTTTAGGCGAGTTCTGGTTCTTAAGAAATTATAGTATCCTCCGATCTAATTATAATGTTTAATAGCTTAAAAACCACAGATGAAACACTGACTCATAAGAAAGAATACAAAAAGACACATGCTCCCACCTCAGTACCACCTTTGAGTTCCACTCTTGTTTGGGTTCTGGGAAATGAACTTGCATGTGTAAATACAATCCAGGGAAATGTCTCTGCCGATTACTAATACTGTCATTATCAGTGCCCTGGTGCTGTTAAGGAGAGTTTTATAATGAGGTAATGCAAAGAAATTGAAGCTTCTTACAAGTGCTCTAATCTAGTATAAATACACTACAGATAATTTTCAATGCACCAGTCATGGTTAAGGAGATAAGGATAAATACAGGAGTAGGTACAATTTCTTTGGCTCCAGGGGTTGCACTCTTGGGTGCATTAGTCATTTCAGAAATTTCTATCTGGTCCTTCTCTTTTCTATTGTAGGAAGGGGCCTACTATAACCAATCTGCATCTGATATAGAAGATAAAAGTCACTATTACCAAGCAGATTCACAAGAGATTTTTCCCCAAAAGGTCAAAACATAATCCTTATATTACATAGAAATACATTCCTAAATATGGAGAAAAGTGGTACACAATTCTTTTCCTGTGGAAGATATGGTTTTCATCACCAATATGAAAAAATAAGGATCAAAAAAGAAAATTACAGTGAACAAATGAATATCAGTGCAAAAGTTTTTGCGAATATACTGGCAAATAAAATACAGCCATAAGCTTAATACTTAAATGAGTCTTTGATCTCACTGGGGTCTCTCCATCAGTCTCCATCCTACAACCATAGGACATAGGATGTAGAGCTTGAGAGGACCTAGGAAATCATCTAGCTTAACCCTCTCAGTGTTCATATGATAAAAGAAGACTCCCTCAAAATTAAACAATTTGCCCAAGCTTTCAGAGGAAATAGGTAGCAAAGCCCATATTTGCACACAAGTTTACTGTCTCCAATTCCAGTGTTGCCTCCATTACACCATTCTGTCAGCAATCTTAATAGTTCTATGTTTCAACTGAGATAATATTTACAAGGTGCTTTGCATACCTTAAAGTGATATGTATAAATGTTAATAATGAGGACAATTACCTCATGGGTAGTCCATGCATGAATTGCAACCCATAAATTCTTTAGATTATCTACATTGTGTTGAGCCTTAGATAAATGTGGAGTGGAGTCTACCTAGGGCTTCTTATCCTGGGCAATTGCCAAATTTCTTGCATAAATTCTCCTTGGAGTAACCACACAATGGTCCTTCCTTGGAGCATTCTTATATTTTATGGATACTGGCTCAATATTTAAATTGTCCATATGTTTTCCCTTGCTCTGGAAATGTAACTGATCCATCTCCTTTTCCAGCTATATGAGTCTTCGGTATTGTCTGCAATACAGTGGAAAGAGCATTGTTTTTAGAAAAGTGTCTCACCCTGTGGTCTATGTACCTCCAAAGAATCTGTGGCTAGGTTTCAGGGGGTCTTGAATGGGAAAAAATATATATTTTTACTTTCACTAATCTATTCTCCATCACATATAATGAGATATAGAAACTCTATCCCATTTACAGGAACACATCTTTATGAATGAGAGGTTTCACCACTTGTAACCATCAAAACAAAAATATTGAAATAGATTGAATGTCAAACCTGACATGTGTGTTGCCTTGTTAGAGACCATCCTACATTTTAATGTTCTTATTCACGCTTAGTAACAACTGCTTTCAAACTGATTTGTTTTTAATAATAAAATCCAACTAACTTGTGGGTGTCTTCAAATACTTCTTGTTATAAAATATGAATAAAGAATCATGTACACAATAAATTCAGATTTTATATTGTGATAATTAGCTAAATACAAATGGCTTCCTTCGTAATCCTATGAATTTTATTTTATATATACTTGCAAGGGATTCCCACGATTTCCCAGACTGTCAAAAGAATTCATAACATATAAAAGAGTAAAGAACCTTTGTTCTACAGTCATTAGAATAAGGTTCACATGCTGAATCTCACAGATACTACCTGTATGACCTTGAGCAAATTGATTAATCTCCCAGGTCATCCATTTCCTCATATGTAAAATGAAAGTGTTGAATTAGGTGGCTTTGAGGGCACTTTCCAGTTTTAACACTATGATCATACTGTCTATATATTTGATACCAATCATTCTAGATAAGTCAATGTTGGCAATATTCTGTAGCTTATTTATACCCAGGACATGTCTATAACAGAACTATCAATATATATCACAAATCTGTTATCTTACACTCTTGAAACATGACTGATCCACCTTCTTTTCCAGTCTGTCCATGGACTCAAGGATCTTATCAATATGGATCCTCTGGATACAAAAGGCAGTGTACCCTAATCTTTCCACCCTGCACCAATTCTTGGCCATTTCCTCCTATAAATCTCTAAACAGGAGGCTCCTTCCTACCTTTCCAGTCTCCTTAGACTTTACTCCCTTGTATGTACTCTGGTATCTAGCAATACTGGACTCCTTGCTATTTCTTGCACACCTTAGCCTTTTTGACTCTGTTCCTTCTCATTGGCTGTGCCCCATAATTGAAATACTCTCCCTTAATTCTACCTCCTGACTTCCTAGTTTTCCTCAAGACTCAAACCTCACTTTATGCGAGAAATGTTTTTATTAATGAATTAAGCCTTATTATATCAACTAAATAATAAACTAAAAATTCTGAAAACTACAGAAGAGAATAAAATTAAAAAGCATAAAGGTATTTAATTGAAATAAAGACCTTGGTTTTTAGGAGAATATCAATAAAATAAGTAAATGTCTAATCTTATTTTTTTAAAGAGGGGGGAAAAATCAAATTGCTTAGATTAAAAAAACAGAGAGCCCAGAGCAATTGTGGAGTAAATAAAAAAAATAGTCATAATTTTATTACCCAATTATAGACTCACAAAACTGACATCTTAGAGAAAGTATTCATAAAAATATGTGATATCCATATTAGCAAAAGAATATATAGATTATTTAAATAACTTAGATTTAAACAGCTAAGCATCAGAAAAATTGAACAAGACACAAATGAAATCACAAAAGAAAAATACTTCCAGAACCAGCTGGATTCACAAAGAAATGCTACCAAACATACAAAAAAAAATTCCAGTATTACCAAACATATCGGCAACAATAACAAAAGAAAACACCCTTCTAATCTCTTTATATGATACAAATATGATCTTGATACCTAATTTACAGAGAAAGTAGAGAAAGAAAACCACAGACCAGTATTCCTAAAGGAACATAAATGCAAAATTTATAAATAGAATGTTAATAATTTAAATAGAATATAAAATAGAATGCTAGAAATGGAATAAACAAGATTAATTTTATATTAGGAATAGGAATTTGTACAAGTTGCATAAGACTATGAAAGTAATAAATAATCTTAATAATGTGAATAATAAAAATCATATTCATAGATGTTGAAACTTTAGGACACACTCCTACTCCAATTTCTATTAAAAACTCTGGAAAACAAAATAATTTACTTATTCAGTGCCACACTGATAAAATTACCAAACAAATATTTTACGGAGTTGAAAAAATATTGAAATTATTGTAGAAGAAGACAAGGTCAAGAATCTCAATAATAATAAAGAAAAAAGTAGGAAGGAAGGGGATCTATTAGTAGCAAATATGAAGCTGTACTGATCAGCAGTAATCATTAAAATTACTTTATTTATTTTAAGGAGGTAGATCAGTGGTAAAAAAAAAAAAATAGGCACCCAATATGAAGACAGAAATAAACATGATAATATAGTGTTTGATAAACTCAAATACCCCTAAATGACAGAAAGATCAAGAATCACCTACCCAGCTAAACTGAGTATAATACTTCATGGGAAAAAATGGTCATTCAATGAAATAGAGGACTTTCAAGCATTCTTGTTGAAAGACCAGAGCTGGAAAGAAAATTTGTCTTTCAAACACAAGAACCAAGAGAAGTGTGAAAAGATAATCAGGAAAGAGAAATCATAGGAGACTTTCTAAAGTTAAACTGTTTACTACTATATGGAAAGATAATATTAGTAACTCTTGAAACTTTTCTCAGCATTGGGTAATTGGAGGGATTATACACATGCACACACACACAAACATATACATATTTAGACAGAGAGCAGAGGGTGACTTGAATAAGAAGGGATGATATCTAAAAAATAAAATTAAGGGGTGAGAGAAGAATATATTGGGAGGAGAAAGGAAGAAATTGAATGGGACAAATTATCTCCCATAAAAGAGGCAACAAAAAGTTTTTTCAATGGAGGAGAAAAAGGACAAGGTAAGAAGGATTAAATGAAACTTACTCTCTTCACATATGGCTTAAGGAGGGAATAATATGCTCCCTCAATTTGGTATGAAAATCCATTTTACACTACAGGAAAGTAGGGGAGAAGGGGATAAGTGGGGGGGGATGATAGAAAGGAGGGCAAATGGAGGGAGAGAGTAATTAGAAGCAAACATTTTGGGAGAGGGACAAAGAGAGAATAGAATAAATAGGGATGCAGGATAGGATGGAGGGAAATATAGTTAGTCTTACACAACATGACTATTATGGAGGTCTTTTGTAAAACTACACATATATAGCCTATATTGAATTGCTTGCCTTCTCAGTGGGGATGTGTGGGGAGGGAGGAAGGGAGAGAAGGTGGAACTCAAAGATTTAGGAATGAATGCTGAAAATTGTTTTTGCATACAACTGGGAAATAAGAAATACAGGTAATGGGATATAGAAATTTATTTGGCCCTATAGGACAAGAGAGAAGATGGGGATAAGGGAAAGGAGGGGTGTGATAGAAGAGAGGGTAGATTGAGGGAAGGGGTAATCAGAATGCAAGGCACTATGGAGTGGGAGGAGGGAAGAGATGGAGAGAAAATTTGGAACTCAAAATTTTGTGGAAATGAATGTTGAAAACTAAAAATAAACAAATAACCAAAAAAAGAAATAATGAAACTAATCATATCATAGACAAGAAATAATTCATGACTGATATTCATGAATAACTATGTTCAGCTAGCCAGACTATCAAACTATTCAGAGCAAAGGTAAAATCAAAACCAAGTTAGACAAAACAAGAAAAGGAGATGCCAATACTATATGTCTCTATAACAAATTGAACATAACATTTGAAGTATGTGTTGGCAATTTTTTTAAATGGAAAAAGGGAAACACATGGATTTTGCTCATTACTGTTTCTCAAATAAAAGTAAATGTAAGAAACCTCTTTATCCAGCAAATGTAATCTCTTGGTCAAGTAAAAAGATAGAGCATCCAAAGCCAATGCCTGTTTCTATAACACACTCATTTTTTGTTTGTTTTGAGAATATAGTTGATTTTATAAATTTAATTTATTTTTAATTTATGGAGTAAATAAAACAAGCATTTCCATTACATAGTATTTTTTTAAAAGATAGTTGTACGTGAAACTGCAAATCTATTATGTACAACTTGTTATTCCTTTTGACCATATAATAAAGTTATCAGACAAATTTCTTTTTCTTTTTTTTGCTTTCTTTTTTTTTGCTAAATTTTATTTTATTTTATTTTATTTTTATTTTATTTATTTATAAATGTTCTACAACCACTTCCTTAAAATTAAGATTTTATAACCCCACACCTTCCCCCCACTACCCCCCTCCCTCCCCATGACAGCATACAATTCTGTATAGGTTCAACGTATACTGTCCTATTGAGCATATTTTCACTATAGTGATGCTATGTAGTCGCACTGACATAAGTGGAAGAAATCATATAACAAATCAAAACATAATACACTAAAACCCACACACACACAAACATGATCTGCGACATTCTGCGAATGACTTCCGTATTTTTTTCTCTGAGTGTGAAAGCATTTTGCCTTAGAAAATCGTCATTGAGATTTTTTTTTTCAGTAAGTTCTTGTGTAATTACAAAGTTCCAAGTCTACCAGAAAAAACTCTCGCACACTGTGGTCATTGCTGTGCACAAAGTTTTCCTGGTTCTGCTTCTTTCGCTCAGCATCAGATCATATAAGTCCTTCCAGGCCTCTCTGAAGTCTTCTTGTTTATCATTTCTTATGGTGCAATAGTACTCCATTACATTCATATACCATAATTTATTAAGCCATTCCCCAATTGATGGGCATCTCCTTGATTTCCAGTTCTTGGCTACCACAAAGAGTGCTGCTATAAATATTTTTGTACATGTGGGTCCCTTTCCCATTTTTATCAAATTTCTTTTTTTGTTCTTTTTATACTTTTTTCTTACCTTTCCCTCTACCCTAGATATGGCTACCAAATGGGCAAATATATATGTATGTATGTGTGTATATACATATATATATCATATATAATTATTCTATACATACTTCTATTGATTAGTTCTTCCTCTGGATGCAAGAAGCCTCTTTCTTCATTTGTCCCATATAATAAATTTAAGTATTTATAATAGTCAAAATGACATATTCATTCATAGTCATTCTTAGAAAACTATTGCTATTACAGTATTCTCTTGACTCTGCTCATTTCACTATTCATTATTTTGTGCAAATATTTCCAAGTTTTTCTAAAATCATTGAGCTCATCATGTCTAACACACTAATAAAACATTCCAGAGAAGAATGGTAGAAGGCTACAAGAAATGAAACCTCACAAAATCACAAAGTTCAGTGGAGGGATAGACAAGTCTTTGAAAAGTTTGGCACAAGACCCAAGGAAGCTATGTTATCCCAAGAACATATGGATTAAGTTAGAAGAACACCAAAGAGATGGCTAAGTAAATGCATTTGTCAACTTTTCAACAGTGGCTGAGTTTCATCACCAGTAACAGTGGAACCAATACTTCTCTATTCACTTGAATGTCTGATGTGCTATGAGGAAATGGCAATGGCACTTAAGAAATCAGGTAGTATGGTTGGACATGATGAAGGAGTACAGACATAACTTGGTGCTGTAATGGAGAGAATATTGAAAGCCTGGGCACAACATGTCACTTACTAAATTCTGTAGATTAGCTTGGATTAGACTGATTAATGTCTTGCTCAGAGTCCAAATGGAAAAGGGTTTCTCTCTAGGTCTATGCAGAGGTAATTATTATAGAAGTTAAGGAATAACTAGACAAATGAGTAAATATCCCCTACCCATTTTTAGACTCATTCAATATAGTAAAAATGTCAATGCCTCCCAAATTAACTCACAGATGAAATGCAATAGCAATCAGAATTCCAACAGGCAAGCTGATGGTGTTAGGGAAAGTCATTAAATATAATATGGAATTAATTAAAATGAACAGGAAAGAATCTCAATAGGATCTATAAAAAAAATTAATGAAGGACTTGACCTGCCAGCTCTGAAAATATATTACAAAACAAATAATTGTAACAACTCTCTGTTACTAGGGGGAAAACAGATCAATAGAAACATTGAGTTATGGAGAGGAGAGCACCAGTCTCACTGTTAGACAAAGGTGGCTTCTAATGTGATCCCGAAGAAAGCATTTGACCTCTCCCAGACATCTGCAAAATGAGGGTTTGACTTCTAAAGTACCTTCCAACTCTAAATCTGCAATCCTGTGAGCTCAAGAACATACTTTATGAGATTAGTGTTTGATAAACTCAAGAAAAAAGATTATACATTCGAAAAGCTATTATTAGTTATTGACAATTTTCATTCTAAAACCTTTATTCAACTTCTCATAATTTCGTGGAGATGACCATGGGTTCTCAAAGGTGATGTCCATGAACAACAAGCTCTTGTAGGTCCCACCCCTTGGAAAGGCTTTGGGTATGGACTCAAAAACAGACTGAAGAATATGTGCGGATGAAGCCTTGCTGATGTCAGAAGAGATCATTTCAGGATCGGGGATGGAGGCTAAAAGTTATAGTCCCGACAATTCTCAGATACTTTCTCCCAAACTATAGCAAGACTGTTAGCAGTATCAATGGAGGGAAGGATCACTAGAGATTTATCAAGTGCCTACAAAGTGTCAGGTAATATACTAAGTTTTGGGGATAGAAATAAAAATAAAAAGAGAGAGCTCCTGCTCTCAAAGGGCGTATATATCCAGGAAGTTGAAGAGAGTGGGGCTTCAGAGGGTATGATCAGGTATAATGTTCATGGAGTCAAAAACAGGTGAAGCAGCCAGTGGGAAATGAGTTGGCTGGAAAGGCTGTACTCTCTATAAAGGGAAGAATTCATTGCTCTGCCCTCTAGCTCTCCAATCAAAGGAGAAAGGCAACTGAGGGTCCTGAGGAGAGGGAACACAAAAGCTGAAGTAATCTCCATGATCCAGAGATTTCTGGTGATGAACCCATCCTACGGGAAGTGTAATGTTCAAAAAGTCAGAACTGAGCAGAGAATTTGGTAGGAAATGAAAAGGAATATGTCAAGGCATAGGTCTTTGAAATATTGAAGTATTTTTATTTTTAGAAAATTTGACAGGTTGATTTGGGATTAGGAAGATTTGAGTTTTGAATCTTGCCTCAGACATTCCATGGTTGTATGACCCTGAACATGACATTTAACCTCTCAGCCTCAGTTTGCTCCTCTATCAAATGGGGATAATCTCACCTACCCTCCCAGGGTTGCTGTGAGGGTAATGAGAAAGCACTCTGCAAACCTAAAGTGTCATTTAAATCATAGCTATTGTTGCTTCTATCGTTATTGACTTCTCCCTCCGTCTCTCCTCTCACATTCACTGGGTTGTCAAGTCTTGTCGATTCGTTCTCTAAGGCATTTCTTACATCTGTCCCCTTCTGTCCACCTACTCAATCAAAGCCCTACTTCAGGCCCTTACGACCTCTGTCCTAAACTACTGGAATAGCCTTCTGATTTGTTACCTTGCCTCAGGTCTCCCCTGACTCCAATCCATCCTCTAATCAACTTCCCAAGTATTTTTCCCAAAGTGAAAATTTAAATGTGTAACCCTGCTCCCAACAAATTCCAACAACTCCCTATTGTCTCCAGGATCAGATATAAAATCTTCTGTTCACACTGAAAGGTCTTCCTGATCGTCCCCCTTGTATCCTTCCAGTTTTCTTACAAATTATTCCTCTTCAGGCACTCAGGGATCAGTTAAAATGGCTTATCTGCTGTCCCTCACACAGAATAATCGATCTCATCTCTTTTTTAGTGGCTGTTCTCCATACCTAAACTATTGTCCTTTGCCTCTTCCTTTTGGAACTCCGGCTTCCTTTGGAAGTGAGCTCAGGCACCAGCCCCTCCAGGAGGCTTTTCCTGACCCTCCCTCCAACCAGTCATTCATTCTCATCTACTCTGTATTAACACATATATACTTATATGAGTATGTGCATATACACAGATAGGTATAAATACATATATACATATATGTCATATGTATATAATAAAAGTATATATGTATATATGTGTGCATTTATATATGGGAAAAAGCAAAACCATGCTCTCAAAAAACTTACATCTTAACCAGAGAGACAACATATATAGAAATATATGTAACATATGTATGTATTTATACATATATGTCTCTGTATGTGTGTGGGGAGAGAGATTAGCCAAAGTGGCTAGTATATAATAAGTGCTTAATACGAGTTTGTTGGCTGATTGGGGTTATTGAAAAGGGGGGAAAGCCCTCTTTACATGTAATAATCATAAGCATTCTATTTCTAATATTAAACATCATAGGCCTAGTGTCAATATCCTCTAGGAAGGATATTGATGAACTTGGAGAAGACATGGTAGTTGAACAAACCTGGGTTCTCTATCTTGGAAAAGACAAGAGGCAAAGAAAACATGATTTCTTTCTTCAAATATGTAAAGGCCATGTGGTGGAGGGATCAGACATGTCCTGTTTGGTCCTACAGGAGCAAAGGGTGGAAGTTTCTGATTTACCTTAATCTAAGGAGAAAAGAAGCTTCTTAATAATTCAAGTGAATGATCTGCCTTGAGAACTAGTGAGTTCCTCATTGGTGGAGGCCTACAAACATAGTGGATGACCACTTGCTGAGTACACTGTAGATAAGATTCTCATTTCATAGAGTTCAAAGCTGATGGCTCTGAGGTCCTTTCTGACTCGATTACTGCATCAGACAGAAAACTTCCTGGCAGAAAATCAATCTCCTGGCCTACAAAAGGAAGGTTCCAACTTCCCTAAGAGCATCTATCTATAAAACCTCTTGCCCCTGCTTCTTGGCATGTAATTATCTCTGAGGTTATCCTCTCTGCCTGTAACAGATCTATGGTCATGATGTATGGCCAAAGTCAACTGTCACTGCTTGGACAGAGTGGGAGGCCAGTTTGAATAAATAAAAAGGCTGAATCAGTGAATGTTGCTTAAAGTCTTACAGTTTTGTTACAGTCAAGTATTTACAGTAATTGCAATGAAGCTAATAACCATTGAATCAAGTGTTTTGGGGAAATTACTTCAATTAAAAGATCAGAATAATTTGTAATTAGCCTATCATTGCAAGTAAATAGGTACTCCAGAAGTACTGAAGGGTTCTTGAAACAATTCGTCCGTCAAATCTTTCAACAGTTTCCTCCAAAATCTCATTTATACTCATTTATTTTGCTTTTAAAAAAAGACATTTCTTTTCATAGATGATCCAAGGAATGCATTTGTTTTCTGCATCTCATCTTTGCTAATATCTCTGCTTTTTCTATCACTTTCCTTTCCAAAATCATTCCTGCCCCACCCCCTGCTCAGTGAGACATTACAAGAGATAAATTTCAAAAAAGTCACTGATATACGAGATCACTTCGAAAATGCTGAAGTTACACTTAAAACTCTCCATGAGAAAAGCTTTTATAAATATAATCTCCTTTGACCCTTACAATAACTTGGGAATGTATGTGCTATCATTATTTCCATTTTACAGATGAAGAAACTGTGTCAAAGAAAGGTTAAGCAACATGCTCAGGGCCATACAACCAATAAGTATTTAAAGCTAGATTTGAACTCAGGTCTTTTTTTATTGAAGGTCCAACACTCTATCCACTGCACTACCTAGCTACCTCTGAGATTCAGTGGTAAATGGGGTCTCCATGAATTAGGTACAGGATTTGGTGGGTGAGAAGGTCATCATATGATTTTTAACTCCTCCTCTGTCCCCTCAACCACTAGCATTTCACTGATGCCCAACATTTCCACCTTCAAAATTAATTTCTTTGACTTGGAGCTCTATCTCCCATATTAAAGTGCAAATAGCTTTGCTACTAAGTTTGAGTGAATTTTTCAGACACGGTTCTGTGATATGGTTTTGGTAGACATGAACAGAATGTGTTTATGGAGGCCTCAAGTCCCTAAGCGGGGAGAATCAGTCAGTTAATAAATATTTATTAAACACTTGCTGTCTTCCAGGGACTGAGTGAAGTGCTGGGAATACAAATATTTAAAAAAAAATAAGACTCTGACCTCAAAGAGTATATAATCTAATGGGGGAAGCTGAAGAGGGGGAAAGGGTAGGAAAGGTACCCAACTAGGGCATGGTAGAAGGAAGAGAAGTCCCAATGTAGAGCAGCCAGTTAAGGAATGAGAATTACTGACCTGGATTCTTTCCTTAAATGGAGGTTGGAAAGTTCATGACTCCACCCTCCAATCAGAGGCACTGAGGCTGATGGGATCTTGCAGGAGCAGGAATGGGCATCAGGGTTGACCTCAAAGTAGGGATACTTTTGTACCCCAGTTCTAGAGCAGGAAGGGACCTCGAAGGTTACTGTAACCCACTTCCTCATTTGTCAGAAAGATTAAGTGATAGGTCTAGGGTCACTCAGTTCCAAAGTGTCTGAGGCAGGATTCACACCCAGACCTTCCTGATTCCAACTCCGAGCCTCTAACTACTACAGTATCCTAGGGAGGAGAAAGAGGGAGGAGGAAAGGAAAGGGGAGAGATAAAAGGAGAGTTGGGGAGGAGAGAGAAAGCATTGTGAAGGAGGAGAGAGAAAGTGGGATTGCTGGGCAAGGCAAGTGCATACAGAGCAGAAACTACCAACATCTGTGCACTTACCAGATGTTCATAACTGGTCATGTGTCCCATGACTCCTCATACTTCTCAGCTCCTAGCAGTGCAGAGGAACACATAATAAACTAGGAATTCAAAGTCTAGTTTGGCAGCTTATTATAAATGAGCACTTCAGCTCTGCAAGCCTCAGTTGACTCATCTGCAAAGGAGCATTGGACTCAGTGGCCCTGAGGTCTCTTCCATCTCCTCAGCTAGGACTCTATGAGCTTTAACTAGCTCTTTTAAAGCACCCAAGCCCCTCTCCACACCCCTCCCCCCACCCCGAGTTGGTTCCATCATTGAACAGGAACTTTCTCACTAAATATCCATCTTTTCAGAAATTTCTCCAGAAATGACATTATTAAAGCTAGAGAGCCCAGGCTGGTTCCCAAGTCTGGGATCTCTCCAGCTTCATGATTGTTTTGGGGGGAATTAGAATCTGTCCTATTCATAGTATAAAACTGATCCCCAGTTTTTACAACAGAGCTCCCAGGCCCCTCCCACATAACCTTTGGCTCTTTGTTCAGGTGATGATGTCATCTGCTTCATAAGGCTCTGGGAGACAAAGATTTAAAATTAAAAAGGAAATAGAGAGGGAGAGGAGCAGTGGGCTGCCTCTTGTGCGCAGAGGCCTTCCTTCCATGAGACTCTGGAGCATCAGTGTCTAGGAAATGAATCACTTTGGAGAAACTTTGGAGCCTTGATGAGCAGTCAATGGGCATCACCAGGAATGTCAGTGTCATTTGGGCCTTTTCTCTCAGGTGAATATTTTTCTGTGGCTCTGTCTCAGCCAGTCCAAAAGAGCCTCCAGCTTGCTGACGCAGACTCTGATGGATTGTTCAGGGTGCACAGGTGTTTTCCTTTTTTAGCTTCTCACTCATTGATCCAGTTATTTCTCTCCCACACAGTTCAGTCCTATGGCTGAGACATTGTTGGACTATTAATCACCTCCCTACAGACCATTCTCCTGCATTGCATTTGCTTCCTCACCCCTATTTATTCTCATTCTCTCTCTCTCTCTCTCTCTCTCTTTCTCCCTCTCCTCCTCCAGCCCCAGATTTCTAATCCAGTCAAGCATCCACCAGGATCGCTTATAGAATCCAATAAGATATTTGTAAATTATTTTGCCCTTGAAGGCAATATTCATATTTATGCAAACACTTCTATCTGCAGGCATGTGTGTGTACTTATTGAGTTTAGCTTTATTATTCTCCTCTTCTTGTCCACGGAGTTTTGCTAAAGACTGTCTGGGGAAAAATCATTCTCTTGGGAGTATTCTTTTCTTTTTAGTGTTTGGCAAAAGAATATTACACAGGTGGATAAGTCATCTTTGCCCTCTTAATAAGAGAGGCAGGATAGAGCAGGAGACAGACAACTGACTTCTAGACCCAGGAGAACCAGACTTCAAGCTCCATCCGTCACACCGACTGGCTTCACCTCCACGAGCTAGTCAATCATCCTCTCTGCTCTAGGAAATCCTCTATGGCTGGAGGTTCCTGAGAATAGAGTGGTCACTCGTCAGTTAATTCTTCATTGGTTACAGACAGAAAATTCAAGACAATCTGGCACAGTGTCTGGCACATGGTAGATATTTAATAAATATTGTTGATTGACAGTTAGACAACTCCCACAGCATCCTGGAGGATGATATGTACCTCATCTTCTTCCCAGCTAGGTCTCCATATTTTTAAAGTTTTCATTCCATGTAGGTTGGAGATTACAAGTTTAGGGAATGATATCTTCTATTAAAAATGTTGTTCTTAAGTTTTTATGAATCATTGTTATGCGCTGATAAGGGTAGGTAGGCACCAGTTAGGTTGGTGACAATGTCCCGGCTCCAGCACAATTTATTGGTTGTGTTGGATGGAATATTGTGAGGACTGTACTTACGGTATAAGGAATTTGTCTCTGTCAAAACATTTCTCATAGCCAGCTTCTGATATGTAATTCTAGCTGCCAGTTCGTGTCTTGCTTAGCTTTTCAGGTGCTAAATTTTTGAAGGCTAAAGTAACGTGTTATTCAGTGACTAGCATTTCCTTGCAGAATCCACTCTGATCGTTGTAGGCATCATAAAGGTAAACTCTTGATAATTTCTGGTGTTAATGACCTGAGGCATCATAAGCATTTCTGTTTGCATAAACAAATCTGTATGAATGAGTGAATTCTTCCTTTAAGAGCCTTAATTTGGGGGTCAGTCAAAGAATGAAAGCTCTCATACTATATTTTTTTCTGGGACATCACATTTACTAGAAATCATTAAAATGCACAAGAACCAGGGACACATGATGAAAAGCCAGACCCAAGACCAAGGGCAGTTGCTGGCAGGTCCACCTAAAGAGATGAAACAAGTTGCTCATCATCTCAGAAGGAGAAAATGGCCAGGCTGGGATTCAAATTCAGCGACTTTCTGAATTCTCAAGCCGGTGTTCTTTCCAGTGTCTTCTGTTTAGGAAAGAAGAATTTAAGGGTCGCAGGGTGTTCTTACTATCAGGGAATTCCATGATTAAATACAGTTGTGTATCACTCCACCATACTTTCATCACTCCTTTCCTTCTTTCCATCCAAGCTGTTGCCAA
The DNA here is from genome assembly GCA_028658325.1 of Potorous gilbertii. Classification (NCBI taxonomy): domain Eukaryota; kingdom Metazoa; phylum Chordata; class Mammalia; order Diprotodontia; family Potoroidae; genus Potorous; species Potorous gilbertii. The sequence continues at coordinate 18,731,159 of CM053772.1, forward strand.
GGACTGTTCATTTCACCTCTGCATCATGTCTAGAAGGTAGCCCTTTCTCTCTTCTGACTCTAGGGCAGGCCCCCTGTCATCTCACACCTGGATGATGGTGATCACTTGCTGGGTCTCCCTGCTCCAAGACTCTCCTCATTCCAACTCATCTTTTATTCAGCTATCAAAGTGATTTTCAAAAAAGTGCAAGTCCAACCATGCTGTTTCTCCTCCCCTGCTCAATAAATTACAGTGGTTCCCTATTGCCTCCAGGATCAAATACAAAATACTCTGACTTTCCTCCATATTGGGTGCTGTTTTTTTTTTTCAGTTGTGTCTGATGCTCAGTGACCCCATTTGGGATTTTCTTGGCAAAGATACTGGAATGGTTTGTCATTTCCTTCTCTAGCTCATTTTATAGATGAAGAAACTAAGGCAAACAGAGTTAAGTGACTTACCCAGGATCACCAATTAGTAAGAATCTGAGGACAGATTTGAACTCAGTAAGATGAGTCTTCTTGATTCCAAGTCCAGTGTTCTATTTACTGTGTCACCTAGATGGCCCCCTTCATAACCTGGATCTCTCCCACCTTCCCAGTCTTCTTACAACTTCCTTACTCACTGACACATACTCTTTGAACCAGTGGCACCGACCTTCTTTCTGGCATTTTAACAAACAAGACACTCAATCTCTGAGCTCTGGGCATTTTCTCTGGCTGCCCCCCCTCCTCCAACTGGAACCTCCTTCACATTAACCACTGCCCTACATGGCTTCCTTTACTTCCCAAATAGAATCCCTCCTTGTACAGGAAGCCTTCCCCCAAACCCTTTTAATTCTAGGGCCTTCCCTCTTGTCCTCATTTCCTATTTATCTTGTACATAGCTTGTTTGTACCTATTTGTTTGCATGTGGTCTCCCCCATCAGATTGTGAGCTTCTTGAGGGCAGGGACTGTCACAAATCAGTTAACCTCTCAGTGTTCTAGGTGACTCTCTAGCCTTCCAGGGTGCAAATCAAGTCCTGATCTGCATTTCAGTAGAGGGAATCTCAAACCAGGAATTCCCTCTTACCAACAAAAGCACAAGTCACAATCCATAAAAAAAATGACAAAAACTGTGCATGTAGAATAGAGCCTGTACAAATAATGACACACAGCTTCTCCTGATGAGATTAGGCAGAGATAAGGAAGGCAGGATTACATAAAGGTGGATGGGGAATAGAATTGCATTAGTGAGCATGTCAGAGTCAATGTCTCCTAATGTTAAAGGCTCTAAATGGGAGTGAAGATAAATGTTGATTTCTAAGCCTCTGGGGAATTCAAACATAACACCACCTTTTAATTTCACAATATGCATAATTCCCCTCCAGAAATAAAATTCTTTGTAAGCATATATTTATTTTTTTAATTAAAATTCACTTAGTTTTGAGACTATAGAGATAATTGGTGACACAGGGTGAATCATAGAGCCAGGAAAGGAAATCACAAAAGGAAATCACAAAAGAGGTGCATGATAAGCTATTTTTAATATCTCTTCTTAATTGAGAGAATGTTTTACACCTTCAAATGCCTGCCAATTAAGTCAGCATTGGCACAATGCTAGGATTCTCTATAGCAAATTGAATTAATTACCCTTGGGGGAAATTCTATGACTTAATAACCTCTGTAGTTGGTTCATTGCATAACCAGTGTTATACACTCACTTACACTCATACCAATCTCCAGTAACTCCATACTCTTAAGTCTTGCTAAAACTCTACTGTTACTCTGTTTTTATTTTCCTGGAAAGACATTACTTGGGGCTCATCACTGTACGATTGAGATACAGAGCTGCCCTCGACCCTCCCAACCTGCTGATATTGCCAGACAGAAGGATATTAGGACCTTGAGTTGTGTACATTCTCAAGACTTGAAACCTAAACCAGCTTTTTCATATTCTAGGAAATCAAGACTCATGAAGAAGGAAAATTCAATCCCCTTTGATTCTACACTCAGTCTACTCACAAAAATGCCAAAGATACACTCTGGATGTGTCCAAAAACCACCCTTGCCGACTCCCGATCATACTACATCATCTCTCCCCTTCTCACCCTAATCACTCCAAGCACAACGTGAAAACTGTGTTGACCTTTCCTTCCTTGCACACGCTTAAGTCCCCTCTTAATACACTCTAGGGGACTTCACACACAAACACACAGAGATAGATCTCATTGACTATTCCAGACAACAATAACAGCTGCCCAGATGCCCTTCCATAACCTGGATAGTAATTCATGATGGAGGGAAACTGCCTCCTCACAGAGCTGTGTGTTTTCCCCAAGTTTCTTATCCTTAGCACACAGACAAAAAATAAAAGCATTGAATTGTACAATCAAATACAGTCGCATATTTGTGTAGTGTGATCTCTTACTTCCCTATCCCCACAGCCCCACATTAAACTTGTCAAATTTAGATCATTCAGTTCCTGGATCCATAAGGGAAGTGGGAAGGAAAATAAGAGGGAGAAAAGTTACAACTCCAACTGTCTTAGTAGATGCATGGCCACTGCTGGTTTGTTGTTCAGAGACCAAAGGAAAAAATACCTCCTGCCCAGAAAGCAGGTATTTTGTTGGTATTTCTCTACTTCTTGATTAATATTTATATTTACTATAGTAAATATAGTAGATTACTAAATTTATAATAGATGACTATATTTATATAGTAGTAGACCACTGTAGTTAGTGATGATGATGTCAATAGCCTTCTTGTAGTGCTCTAAAATTTTCAGTGTTGGATATATATTAATTCATTTGATCCTCAAAATACTCTGTGAGATAGGCACAACTATTGTCCCTTTTTACAGATAAAGAAACTGAGACACAGAGAGATTGTAACTTCCATAGAAACAAAGAGTTGATAAGAATCTGAGGCAGGATCCATACCCAGGTCTTCTTGACTCCAAGAATAGTGACTTGTCCCAGGACTATATCGCATAAAATGATTTTTGCAGGGTCACATAGACAATAAGTCATGAATTGTCCTCAAATAACTGTGTTAGCTCTATTACAACAGTGTTGATAAGTTATTTTACTCCATCACCTTCTATAATGTTTCAACAAATGGTAGCACTTAATAACTATTTTTGAAATGATCAAAATCTCTCAGATAATTATTTTTTTATGATTTTCTTTGACCCATTCATTACTTAGTATAGAACCATTTAGTCCTCGTTTGAGTCTGTATCCTTTGTTTATATCCATTATTGTTCATAATTGTGTGGTTTATAAAGTGTGTTTCATTTGCCTTCCTGCTGCATTTGTTTATGAATTCTTTTTACTCTCATTCACATCATGATTTTTTTTCTTCAGATACTTGTGTGATCCTGAAACATAAATTATTTTAGATGTCTATGTAATCATCACCAGAAGTCTACCAATTCAAATTTTTCCAATGTTTTCTAAAGATTTGCAATTTTCTTCATTTCTATCTTTCCATTAAATGGCTGAGTTCTAAAAGAAGGTTAAAAATTTCATCCGATTGTTACCTGTGTATCTAATTTTCCATTTCAGTTAGCTCTTCATTTAAATCCTTACACACTATGAACTCTAGTCTATATATTTAATACTGATAATGTGGTACTTTTTTTTGCTGTTTTTGAGAGCAAGACTTGTGTAGTAGATAAAGTAATGACCTTGGCATCTGCACAGGCCTGAGTACAAGTCTTGTCGCTGACCCTGTGTTGTGTTATGACCACAGTCATGCTATGGATCAAATGAGAATCTTAATGTTTTAGTCTACTTGAAATGAATTTTGCAGGATTTAATTAGGAATTTCAGGGGATGATTTGCCCAATGTATCCACAAAACAGGCAAGCCTATCCATCTCTCCACCCCTTGAATTTTTATATCTTTTCCAACTACATGCAAAAACAATTTTAAACCTTTGGTTTTCTAATTTTGATCTCAAAATTCTCTCCCTTCTTCCTTTTCCTACCCCTTCATTGAAAAGGTAATCAATTTGATGTAGACTATATATGTGCAGTCATACAAAATATATTTCCATATTAGCCATCTTCTACAAGAAAACACAAAAAATGAGGGAGGAGGAAGAAGAGGAAAATGGGGAATGTAAAAATTATACCTTGGTCTGCATTCAGACTACATCAGTTTGCTCTCTGGAGGTGGATAGCATTTTTCATTACAAGTCCTTCAAAATTGTCTTGGATCATTGTGTTGCGGAGAACAACTAAGTCATTAACAATCATTGTATAATATTGCTGTTACGGTGTACAGAGTTCTTTCTCATTTTATTCTCCATCAGTTCATATAAATCTTCCCAGGTTTTTTTTTCTGAAACCATTCCCCTCATCATTTCTTTACAGCATAATCATCTTCCATAACATCATATGCCACAACTTTTTCAGACATTCCTTAATGTTAAACATAATCCTCAATTTCCAATTCTTTGCCACTACAAAAAGAACTATTATAAATATTTTAACATATAGATCCTTTTCCTTTTTTCTATCTCTGGGATAGAGACCTAGTAGCAATATTGTTGGGTGAGAGATTGGTATGCACATCCGGCTAGCCATGGGGAATAGTTCCAAATTGCTCTCCAGAATGGTTGGATGAGTTCCAACATGAGTTCCAATGAGAATGCATTTTGTTGTTTTTAGTTTAGTCATTTTTCAGTTATGTCTGACTCTCTGTGACCCCATTTAGGGGTTTCTTGGAAGACTTAGTGGAATGGTTTGTCGTTTCCTTCTTTAGCTCATTTTACAGATGGGGAAGTGAGGAAACAGATGATTTGCCTAGGATCACACAGCTATAATAGTCTGAGGCAAGATTTGAACTCACAAAAATGAGTCTTCCTGGATCCACATCTGGCATTCTATCCAGTGTGCCACCTAGCTGCCAATAATGTATTAGTAACCCAATTTTTCAACCTCCCCTCCGATATTTGTCATTTTTCTTTTCTGTCATGTTAACCAATCTGACAGGTATGAGGTAGTACCTCAGAGTTGTTTGAATTTTCATTTTTCTAATCAACAGTGATTTAGATCACTTTTTCATATGACTAGAGTTTACTTTGCTTTCTTTTTCTGAAAACTGCCTATTAATGTCCTTTGACTATTTGTGAATTGGGAAATGACTTGTACTCTTATAAATTTGACTCAGTTTTCCATATATTTGAGAACTGGGGCCTTAATTAGAGAAATGTGATGTAAAATTCTTCTGTTTATTGTTTTCCTTCAAATCTTGGCCAACTGAAATTGTTTGTACACATTTTTAATGTAATCAAAATTATCCAGTTTACATCCTATAATGCTCAATTCTTCTCTTACTCATAGATCTGATTGTTAAGATATGCCTTGCTCCTCTAATTTGCTGGTGATATCACCATTTATGTTTAAATCATGTACCCATTTTACTTTTCCTTGGTATACAGTGTGAGGTATTAGCTGCTACTTAGTTTTTGACAAACTGCTTTCTAATTTTCCCAACAATTTTTGTCAAATAGAGTTATTATTACAAAATCTTGGATCTTTGGGTTTTTCAAATGCTAGATTACTAGGATCATTTACTACTGTGTATTGTGTACCTTATCTATTTCATTGGTATATCACTCTGTTTCTTAGTCAGTACCAAATTGTTTTGATGTTTACCACTTTGTAATACAGGTTGAGATATGGTATAACTAGGCCATCTTCTTTCATTGATTTTTATTGATTCCCCTGATGTTCTTGAAATTTTGTGCTTTCAGATGAATTTTGTTATTATTTCTTCTAGCTTTATAAAATAATTTTTGGTAGTTTGATTAGCATGGCACTAAATAAGTAAATTAATTTGGGTAGAATTATCATATTTATTTTATTGGCTTAGCCCATCCATGAACAATTAATATTTCTCCAGTTGTTTAGATATGACTTTTTTTTGTGAAAATTATTTTACTTTCATATAGTTTCTGGGTTTGTCTTGGCAGATAGAATCCCATGTATTTTATATTGTCTACAATTATTTTAAATGGAATTTCTATTTCTATGTCTTGGTGGGAATTTTTGGTAAAATGTAGAAATTTTGGTGATTTATGCAGGTTTATTTAATAACCTGTAACTTTTGTGAGGTTGTTAATGATTTCAACTAGTTTTTTGGTTGATTCTCTAGGACTCTGTACCATAATGATACCATCATATCATCTGCAAAGAGTGAAAGTTTTATTTCCTCATTACCTGTTCTAATTCCTCCAATTTCTTTTTGTTCTTTTATTGCTATAGCTAGCATTTCTAGTACACTATTGAATAATAGCAGTGATAATGGACATCCTTTTTCACCCATGATCTTGTTGGAAATTCTTCTAGCTTATCCCCATTATAGATAGTGCTTGCTAATGGTTTTGATAGAAGATATTTATCATTTTGAGAAAGGTTTCATTTATTCCTATGCCTTCCAGTGTTTTTAATAGGAATGAGTGTTGTATTTTGTCAAAAGTTTTTTCTGGGCAGAGTAATACCACTAACTTTTTGGAATGCTCCCACCAAGCCCAGCCAAATACCTGTAAAAAATGGCTCTAAACAAATTCTAGTCCTGCAGAAGCCACAGAATGACAGAGTGAATCAAATCTCCAGCCCAAGTTAGCCTGGAAGGTCTCCAGGAAGTGTCTATCACACCATGCTGGGAGCAGAACACAGTCTAGCATGGGTCACACCAGCACAGATGGGTCCTGAGCAAGCCTTGGGGAGACTAAATTTCTCACATCTGCAGCATTTTCCAGACTTAAGGACCCCAAAACGCCAAGGACAAATTGGAAGATCAGTGGAAAAAGCCTGTGGGACCAGTATAGGAGAGTGGAGTGATCTGGCCCAGCCCCAGGCAGCAGAGTGGGGAAGGAGCAGAGGAACCCAAGGCAGCCACACCAGCAGCAAGGGCAGCTGCAGCCACTGTTTCTGGAAGTCTAGATCCACAGATTGGTAGCAGGGAGGGGAGGGGGGTAATCAAGCAGCTGAAAGTACACCCCTCCACTCCCACTGGAAGCAGAGAGCTATCTTGACAAAGAGTTCAAAAGTCAAGTAAATGACTGGGGAAATGAACAAAAATCAGAAAAAGAATCAGACTATAGAATCTTACTTTGGTGACAAGGGAGACCAAAGCATGCAAACAGAAGAAAATAAAGTCAAAGCTCCTCCATCCAAAGCCTCCAAGAAAAATATGAATTGTTCTTAGGCCATGGAAAAGTTAAAAAAAGGATTTTCAAAATCAAGTCTGAAAAATAGAGCAAAAATTGAAAAGAGAAATGACAGTGATGGAAGAAAATCATGAAAAACGAATCAAATGCTTGCTAAAGGAGACCCAAAAAAATGCTGAAGAGAATAACACTTTAAAAAATAGACTAACCCAAATGGCAAAAGAGTTCCAAAAAGCCAATGAGGAGAAGAATGCCCTAAAAAAAAATTGGCCAGATGAAAAAGGAAATCCAAAAGCTCACTGAAGAAAATAATTCTTTAAAGATTAGAATGGAGCAGATGGAAGCTAATGCCTTTACAAAAAAATCAAGAAATGGGGTTATTTAAATATTTTACTTCTCTTCTATTAATCTGGGTAATTTATATTTTCATAAATATTCATCCAATTCTACTTAGATTGTCAGATTTATTAGCATACAATTGGGCAAAATAATTTCTAATAATTGCTTTAACTTCCTTTTCATTGGCACTGAATTCACTCTCATCTCATACTCCTTGAAGTGGACCTATCATAATTCACCTTTCTTGTAATAGTCATTAGGATTCTCTGATAATGCACAATAGGCGCTGACTTATCCAGTAAAGAAAGTGTTTGGAGTTTTCCAACCCCTGCCCTCAGAGTCCCTCCAGGTGACAGTATGCCCCAAACACAAGCACCATGCTTTTAGATTGTTGTTTCAGAGGGTGTATTCTTTGACCAATTGATTTCATCCAAAGTGAACTAAGCAATAGATGCTTATGTTGAGTGCTAGATCAGGCTACAATTCTGCTGTATCCTTTGTTTTGATTTTCCTAGTGGGAGAAATTTTCACAGCTTCATATGATTAATTAAAGTCCATCATTTTTTTAGACTGCAAAAGTACAGTAGTTACTTTGTAGTAACAGCTAAACTGGATTTATTAGTATCATCTCTAGATTGTATTACCAGTGTTCTCTTTCATTCTTGGTGTAGTGGATAGAATATGGACTTGGAATCATGAGAGAATTGGGTTCAAATCATACCTCCAACACTTATTGCTTGTGTGACCATGGAAAATTCAATTAACCCTTTTAACTCCCACTTACCTCATATGTAAAATGAGGACAACAATGCCTGTTGTACTTCACAGGATTGGGAAGATGATTAAATGACTCATGTATGCAAAATGCCATGTAAACCAAGAAAGCACTGCAAAATGTCAACTACTGACCACAAATCATAGATACTAATCTCTTTTTGCTTCACAAGAACAAATTCAAAAATCAACATTAGCATTTGAAGCTTAAACATATGGCATGAGTTTAGGTCAATTCAACGAGAACATTAAATTCTATTTAACCATTATGTGCTATAATCATTAAGAGTCCTAGCAGGTGGAGCAATGTGGATTTTTCCACAGGTTGCCAAAATTTGCAGGATATAAATCTCACTAACAGTCTTTCAAATAACCGGATCCAATATGTAACAAGAAAAATTAAAGTAGAAAAGTATCAGATAATTTCACTCCCTCCCTACCAGAGCTCCTCCACACCACCCTTCATTGACATAGAAAGAATAACAATGAGGCATCACAGAAAGAGCCCTGGCACTGAAATCAGAGGCCTTGGGTTCAAACTGTACCTCTAACACTGCGATTTTGGGCAAGTTGCCTCATTTCCTTAGGCTTGTCTTCTCATCTGTAAAATGGGTGTTGAGGGGACTAGATGAGCTCTTAGGTCCTTTTAGCTTCATATACATGGACCCTGACCCTGTTCCTTCCCCTAGCGGGAACCCTCCATAGTTCAGTGTCTGAGAGTAGTATTCCAGGAGATCTCTCCCAAGAAGCCTTGTGTCTTCAGTGCCAAGTTCTTGTCTTGGAGTATCCTTTCTGCAAACTGACCTTATCTCAGAGAGTTGATTTGAGATCTTTTTTTGTGCTGCTTTCCTAGGGCAAAGCAATTCTAGTACCATGTCTTCTAATAATGTGCTAAGCATTGTGAATGATGCAAAAAAAAAGTATATGACTCAGAGATCACAACGAAGGCTTTATAATCTCATCAGAAAGACAATAGAGATTCATGGAAATAATTAGACAAACAGTATCTCAGCATATAATCAAGTGACTAGATGTTCAGTCCAGTAAATGTTATAAGGATATGAAAAGAAAAAGACCAGGTGAATAAAGACCCATAGAGGAGACAAGAGCTGATTGAACCTTAAAGGAAAAACTGATTGCAGATCGTTGGAGAAGAGAAAGGAAGGACTTTCATGTGCAGGAAAATAATAGGAACAGAGGATCAATGTTGAGAAGACATGGCTTGAATCAAGCTATTCTTGCTCGAGAAAGAGCAGAGTTTGCTTGACTCAGTTGAAGTTGGATGCCATGGTCTCATTCATGAACCAAGATTCTAGGGATAGTGAGAAGGTTTACCTGACTGCACTAGAGGTATGAAGAGAGGAAGATGGATGGGGCAGAAGGGAAGAAAAGATTGAAAAGCTAGGTTCTGTCTCTCTGGGATAGACACTAACAAACTCTATGAAAATTAGGATCATAAATGTAGAAGTGGAAGGAAATTCAGAGACTCTCCAGTCCAATCCCATCATTTTACAAATAAGCAGATTAAAATTCAGAGGGTTTGAGTGACATCTGAATTTCCCAAGACCACACTGGCTTTAAAAGTCAAAGGTGGCATTTGAATTCAAGCTTTCTGAGTCTAGAGCTGGTGCTCTCTCCTCTGTACTGTCCAGTGTTAATTCAGTTTTCTCATTTAGAGCTGCTACAAACAGGTCTGGAAGCCCATTCTAAGTTCTTTCTTCCTTTTCTCTTCCCTTTTGTTCATTATCAAATAAGGTAACACATGTTGAGCTGATGGCAATACACCTACTGTGAGAGAAGCTAAGACTAGTGGATTGCCTGAGTTCAGGAGTTTTGAGCAGCAGCCACGCTAAAGCTGACCAAGTGCCTACGCTTAGTACCAATATGGTAGGCTCCCAGGAATGGGTGAAAGGGTAAAAGATGAAAGGTGTAAGTGGCCTAAGGAGAAGCAAAGCAGCTCAGATCCAAAAATGAGCTAGCGAAAACTTCTGTGCCAGTCAGTAGAGTTAAAGGGCCCATGAGTGCTCATTGTAATTCCAATCTGGGTAGGGTAGGGAGATACAGTCTCAAACCACAACAAAAGTGATAATAAAATGTTTTGTGACCATAAAATACTATGTAACTATAAGCTGGCATCATTGTTGCAGTTGTTATTGCACATGGAAAGTTCCCAGATGAATGGTGATTACCTTTTTGGATCTATCATAATGCACCTACTCTGACACGCTGAAAGAAAAAACAGTGGAGAAATCTTTGCAGGAATAAAAGTCTGTAAGAAAGAACTGGAGACCCATAGATACTACCATTCTAAAGATGAAAGGGATCCCCCTGAGATCATCCAAAACCTCTCCTTTTACAGATAAGGAAACCAAGACCTAGAGAAGGGAATTGACTTGCCCAAGGTCACACAGTTCATATGTGGCAGAGTGGGCCCCTGAACTTCCAGGGTCAATTCCATCACTTCTGAATGAATCAGCTCTTTTCTTATGGAGACCAACTGAGGGCATCTATCATGAAGAGAAAATGTCTTAGCTTTCTTCGAGTGCTTGAAAACCTGCCAGATGAAGAAAGGATTAGAATTGTTCAGCCTGGTCCAAGCAGGCAAAACCAAGAGCTACTAAATGGATGTTGTAAAGAGACAGCTTTAGGCTGAAGATAAGGAAATACTGGCTAACCATTTTTGGAGGGGTTTTATTAGTTTAAGATCTCTTCACTTGGGGATCTGCAAACTTGTTTTTAAAATATTTTTATCACTATATTTCAATAAATTGGTTTCCTTGGAAATCCTCTGTATTTTATTTTATGCATTTAAGACATTATTCTGAGAAGGGATTCATAGTCTTCATCAGACTGTCTACCAAAGGTCTCCATCTCACACACACACACACACGCACACATACACACACAAACACACACTCAAGAACCCATAGCTTAGAGAAATCTCAATAAGTAAACTCCTTCAGTCTAGGCAGATCAGCATCTACTCCGCAACTTACAGTCTTAGAGAAAATCTGGTGCCATGGAGAGCTTCAATGACTTTCTCAGGGTCACACACTCAGCATGCATCAGAGGTGAGATTTGAATGTGGGGCTTCTTCACTCCGATGGAAATGCTCTATCTACCGACCACACTGCCTCTCCTGATAGGGTCCTCCAAAAATGGAGTGGATATACCCACAAGTGACTGGTTTTTCCTCATGCAAGATAGATTCTCATTCAGCTGGACTGAGTGGCTGCTGAGATCCCTCCCAACTCTGAGTTTCCGAGAGGCGCTATACCTGCACACAGTAGCTTCTTAGTCAATGCTTATTAAATGAGTGAGTTCTGTGATTCCACAAAATTATTGCAAATTGCAAACTAATGGGTCCCATAATAATGAGGTTTTGCTCTCAATTATGAAACCCACAGACACACATAAGCCTAATGAGATTGTCCAGAACCAGGCAGCTTAATCTCCTGTGGAGCCCAGGTGAATGACCTTCTTAACTGGAGACACTTCAGTCTTGAATAATGAGCCCTGATGTGTGTTCAGATTTTTAAAAGTGGTAACTTCCTTTATACTCCTCACATCTTTTAGAAATAGAGAAAAGAATAATTGCTCTAAAGTCAGAGGACCTAGATTCCAGTCTTGCTTTAAATGTTTGCAATTTGTGTGACCTGAACAAGTCAATCAATTTCCCTGAACCTGTTTCCTCATCTAGAAAACAAGGGGTTGGGATTAGTTGGCTTCTAAGGCCTCTCTTAGCTCCAGATCTATGATCTGATGATCTAATTTACATGATCAAGGAGTTGGACTGAATAATCTCTGAATTAATTTCTAGATCCAGATTTGTGATCCTATGTGTGACCTTAGGAAAGTCATTTAACCTAGTCTGGCTTCAGTTTCCTCCTCTACAAAATGAAGGTCTCATTTGCCTCTAGAATTGCAATCCTGTGTTTGTTCAGGAAGGCTGCTTGAGATAAGTGAACTTGATTTCCCATCTATGTTAAGGACATCATGAAACTAAGGTTGTTGAAAAAGCTTTTCCTCATCAATGTCGCACAGAACAAAGGTAGCTCACATTAAGATCTTGTAACCTGGGCTGTGTGGAGGAGAAATCTATTCATTTCAATGAAGCAAAAACAGGAACAGATTATAAAAATACTCCCATTCCAAATGGAAGTGACATCTGGCAGAAGTAGGTGTGGTTATTATGGGGAAACCTCCAGAGATAGAACAAATCCCAGCAGATTTCTCTGCAGAAGAAAGTCACATCTGAAAAGTTTCCAAAGAAGGGTAGAAAGTCTCCTTGAGTTAAGTCAGAAAATGGACTGGACCACTAATGGGGGAAAGGCAAAAGGTGTTAGCACACCATTTCTTCTGAGATGTCCTTATTCGAAAGATCAGAGATTTAGAGTTAAAAGCATCCTGAGAGGTCAACTAATCCAATTGCTTCATTTTGCAAATGAGGAAACTGAGGCCAAGAGTGGTTAAACCAAGTTAGCCTTGTCCAAATGGCTATCCATTGCTTGCCTTTACGCTGGACATCCACCATAGCTGTAATGCTCTTCCTCCACTTCACAGAAGCAAAGGAATCTGGGAGAAAGCAGTCAGGTAGGAGGGGAAGCTGAAAAGAATGTAGAAAGAAGAACACGTCAATGACTGACCCAAGATCTGGAAGCCAGTGAAGGGCATCTCTATCCACTGCATGAGAGGGGTCAAGCACAAAGCTGACAGTGCTAGAGAGTACTGCCCAATTCCAATTAAAATGTAACTGGAACGTATTTAACAAGATAAATAAAAACAAAATAAAGCCCAGATAATGTTCGTATGTGGTTATCAATCATCATGTGGCCAGCAGGGATTCTTAGGCAGTTTAATGACTCTCATTTTTATTTGAGGTTGACACCACTATGTTATTCTGCCTTGTTGTTCAGTTGGTTCAATCGTGTTCAACTCCTTGTGACCCTATTTGGGACTTTCTTGGCAGATACTGGAGTGGTTTTCCATTTCCTTCTCCAGTTCATTTTACAGATGAGGAAACTGAGATAAAAAAAAGTTTAAGTGACTTGCCCAGGGTCACACAGCTAGTAAGTATCTGAGACCAGATTTGAACTCAGGAAGATGAGTCATTCTGACTTCAGGCCTGGCACTCTCTCCACTATACCATCTAGCTGCAGAAGTCTGGAAGATCTGGTTTTAAATCCAGCCACAGATATTTACTAGTTGTATGACCCTAGACATGTCACTTAATCCTATTTACCTCAGTTTTTTCATCTATAAAATGAACTAGAGCATCTTTGACAAGAAAAGCCCAAATGGGGTTCTGACAAAGAGTCAGATATGACCAAAATAATTGAATGACAAAGCCAAATAGGCAAGAATGAATCCAGCCTTTATCAGAAAGTTGGAAATTTGCAAAAGCAACAGAAAAGAAAGACAATGGACCTTTGGAACTAGGGAGCAGAGCTTAGACTTGCCAAAGAGTAGGACTAGACCCTTGAACAGGGAAGAGCTTTTCCTGCTCTAAGAAATGATGAGGGAAAAAACCACATATGTCACCATAAGGTAGACCTTCCAGTTCTGGCAAGAGAAGGAAAGACTTTAAGCTAACTACTAGTAACTACTAACATTTACACAGTACTTTAAGGGTTGAAAGTACTTTACAAATATATCATTCGATCCTCATAAGGACCATTGGAGAGAGATATCACTATCCCCATTTTATAGGTATGAAAACTGATACTGAGAGAAATTAAGTGATTGATCCAGGGTCACACAACTGGTTAAATGTCTGAGATATAGTTTGAACTAAGGTTTTCCTGATTCTGGTTCCAGTGCTCTGCCCACTGTGCCACCCTGCTTCATGAAACTACATAAAGAGGAGAAATATTACATAATGATAAGTCAATCCATACATACACTGTGAAGAGTAACCAGCACAGCACGCTGAGAAGTCTGTCCATGGAGAATTCCAGTAATTATAACACTTTATGAATGTTGTCGTTGCATCCTCACAACAACCCTGGACCCACTTACAGATGGGGAAACTGAGAGCTAAGTGACTTGGCTGGGTCACATAGCTATTAAGGGCATGAAGCAAGAATTGTGGTCTGGTCTTCCCTACCAAATCCAGCTGCCTTTACACTTCTCATCTGCTGTAATTCAGAGGAGACAATATAGAAAAAGAGGAAGGTCATTAAAACTGACGTTTTCATGTCTCTACACAAATGTGTGTGTTGTAAAATGACAAATAATAACAGTCTGTTGCTCATGCTTGGAATGTACTCCCTCCTTATCTCGACTCTCAGAGGGCAAGTTTCCTTAGAAACCCAGTTCATGTCCAAATCTTCCATAAGATGCTTTCTGATACATCCAGCTAGTGCTCCCTCTCAAATATCTAGATTTAGGTCTTTTAAAAAAGTATTTTTTGCATGTGTTTTTTTAATGTATGCCGTTTCCTTGAGGGAATGTGTCTCATGAAAGCAGAGGCTGGTTCTTTTTTGTTTTAATATCCCTGGCGCCCACCCAGGTGCTTAGCACAAAATGGGAAAGGTATAAATATCTGTTGATTGATTAAAAGTTGTTTGGTGCCAGATTGTGGAAAGCCTTGGACGTCAGACATGGACAATTGATTGAGTCATAACAGATAAAGAGGAAAGAGTGGATTTCAAAGACTTTAGAGAGAAAATTCAGAAGGAAGGAAGGAAAGAAAGGAGGGAGGGAGGGAGGGAGATGATTAACAAAGAATTGAGACCCAAAAAAATGAGGTCATAGAAATATGGCACTGAACTGGCTTCCATGAATTAAAGGCACAGGCAAACTCCATTCCAATGTACTGACTGGCAGGTATGACTGTAGAGGTGTTGTCCATAGTCTCTGAAGAAATATGGTGACCGGGAGAGGTATCCCGGTAACAGAGATGAGCTAATGTTATCTCAATTTTCAGAGAGAGAAGAATGGTGTAACAAATTCTTGGATAAAATTCAGGAGCATAGTAGACACTAAAATGTGGATTGATTGTAAGTACCTAGAAAGGGGAAACTTATCACAAAGAGCCAGAATGGTTTCATAAAGGTCATACCAAGCTAATATCATTTTGCTTTGTAACAAATAGACAAAGAAAATGAGAAAAATATAATTTTTCCCAACTTTCTGCCAGATCAAGTCATTCATTCATAGTGGCTTTTCTTGGGGATGAGAGGACAAAATAAGGGGCTCTTGAGTGGATTCCAGGCTGGTTGAATGAGGAAGGTTTATTAGTTATTAACACCTCAGTGGGAATGAGTTCCTTAGATCCTTCCTCCAAAATAATTCTGTTTTTGATCAGCTGGGAAAGGGCAGAGAATGTGGCTGGACTAGGTATGTGAGAGGAGGTAGAGACTCCCAAGAGAAAATTATAAAACATGGCAAGCTGGAGGAACAAATGATAAAATATGCCTCTTTGTCAACAAATGTAATAGAACAGACACTGACTCTGGAGTCAGACGCCTCAATGCAAATCCTGCCTCTGATATTTATTGGGGATGTGACCTTGGGTAAGTCCTTTAACCTCTCACCACTCTAGGGACTGGACCATAAATGACCTTTGCATCTCTTATTCTTCTATCTCCTTCCTCTCAGTAATGCCAACATGTATCGGGAATCCATACATAGCATTCAGTGGGACAGTAAAACCCTACATTTGCGGAGAATCCAACTCAGTAACTCTGTTTACAAAGTTTCCTCAATAACTGGAGGATTATGATAATTAAAGGGTCCAGGCATTCCTCACTGGATAATAAATCATCAACATGTGCTATATAACAGGCATGGTAATTCAGAAAAAGATTTTAGTAAAGATTCATTTCGCACTCACCTTTAGAATGTTGCTGAACACTTTTAATGGCATCCTCCAATTCGAACAAAGGGACTTGATTGCATTTATTTGAAAATTGGCACACCCACAGCAGATCAGGGAGACTATTAAAGAGCATTAATGCGTATGCATTTGGATGAATAAACTCTGGATGAAACACAAAGGAGGGCACCTATCTACAGAATATGCTGGCATCCCACTTCAAGCTCCTGTTTTCAGAGGTAACAAAAGGGCCTGAACATTCTTAATCAAGCCTTATTGATAGCCTCTAATTCCAGAAAACGAATGACTATGATGAATCTGAGTCAACAAATACATATTGAGTGACTAGTATACGTGTGCAAGTATGTGTGTATGTGTATATGTGCCACTTATGTCGGCTAGACTGGGGTGGAAGGAATGTAGAAAGACAAGACAGTAAGTAGGGTAAATTAGTGGAACATATGCAGTAGACAGACTGCTGGGAACCAGGCAAAAAGTATCTATTAGGTATCTGCTATGTGTTGGACCCTCGAAGAGAGTCACATAGAAGGCATGTACTCAACCAATCAATAAACAGTTACTAAACACCTTCTATGTGCCAAGGGGCAGCTATGTGGTACAGTGGATAGAGTGCTGGGTCTAGAGTTAGGAAGATTCATCTTCCTGAGTTTAAATATGACTTCAGATACTTCCTAGCTGTGTAACTTTGGGTTATTCACTTCACTATGTTTGCCTCAGTTTCCTCATCTGTAAAATGAGTTGGAGAAGGAAATGGCAAGTCCCTCTAGTATCTCTGCCAAGAAAACCCCACATGCAGTCATAGAAAATCAGACACAATTGAAAACAACTGAACAACAACATATGCCAGATCCTGGGCCTCGGGTTTAGCACAGTGCCTGTCACATAGCAAACATGTAATCAATCAATCAATAAACATTTATTAAGTACCTACTATGTTCCAGGCACTGTACTAAGTATTAGGGATACAAAAAGGCAAAAAACAGCCCCTACCCTCAAGGGTAAGTCTAGTAGACAACATGCAAACAAATGTATATAGAGCAGGCTATATACAGGATAAATAGAATATAGCTAACAGAGGGAAGGCACTGGAATCTTGGTGGCCGCCTGACTCTAGCAGGCAATAGGTGCTTGAGGAGCTTATCTTCCAATGGGGGCTTGCATTTGAATATTACCTGGGATGCTTCCTTGCTTTGTGCCCCCAGAGAACATCATAATCTCTCACAGGCCCAGATGCCTCATTGTAAAAATCACAGATAATACTAGTACCTTTCTACCAAAGGTTTTGTGAAGCTGCAATTACATGCACATACGTAGTCTTTGCAAACCTTACTGCTCTCTCTGCACCTGGCATGTGTTCCTTCCTCGCCATAGCCTCCAAGAATCCCATGCTCCCTTCAAAGCTCAAATCAAGCATGTGAACCCTCCTACTTGAAACCTTCCTGAACACCTCCCACCCCCACCCACACCCCCCAATTAACATCCCCTTCCATTAAATGAAATTGTGTTTAGTTGGCAAAGATTTTATAAAGATAGCATAGAATGTCAGTTTTTTGAGGGTATATGTGGTTTTGTTCAAGTCTTTAGCACCTAACATGGTGCTTGTAACAATAAATGACTATTGATTTCTTGACTGACATATATTCATATGTAGATAAAATTTCTCCCCCAAATCCAAGGTAAGTTCCTTGAGGGCAGGGACTATTTCAGTTGTAATTAGGGGAAAATAAAATTCTAAGTAAATAATTTTTAAAAATAAAAAATCCCATTGGAACCCCTCCCCCTCTCTGTGCAGTCTTGTTATACCTTCCTCACCCCCACGTGGCCTATAATCGAGTGCCAATGAATGGCCTTGCTGTTTCTTCCATTCAACATTCCATCTCCTGGCTCTGGGCATTTTCACTGGCTTCACCCCTTGCCTAGAATCTCTTACTTACTCCACCTCCTGGCTTCCCCGAATTCCTTCAAGTTCTGGCTAAAATCAAGCCTTGCAACCAGTGGCCTTTCCAAGTCTCCTTTATTAATATTGGTACCTTCCCTCCATGATTAT
This sequence comes from Potorous gilbertii, assembly GCA_028658325.1. NCBI lineage: Eukaryota > Metazoa > Chordata > Mammalia > Diprotodontia > Potoroidae > Potorous > Potorous gilbertii. Next base: position 18,749,299 of record CM053772.1, read on the forward strand.
CTCCAACTTATCCTATATATTATACACACACATACATACATACATATATATGTGAATATATATATATATATATATATATCTTCCTTGCACATAAAATTGCTAGCATTTACATATCCCTTTTAAGGTTTGCAAAAAATGTTATCGATATTATGTCACGTTCTCCTTACAAGAACAGGAGATATTTTTATGATCCAAATTTTACAGATGAAGAAAGCGAGGCAAATAGAAATTAAGTGGCCTGCCTTTCTTTGTATTCTCATAAATGAATGATTCATGCATGTATTGCTAGTGTCTGGCACAGAGTGATTAATAAATGTTCGTTAATTTGAGGAGACTTGAATTATTGGTTAAGTGATGCCAGATCTCATTGTTATCCCTGCATCCTATTGGGTTCGATGAAATTCTGGCTTGATTCAGTTCTAATCTCAAGTCCTTACATGATTTGACAGCTCTGTACCTCCCAGAGAGAGGGTGACTGATAGCAGATTTTACTCAGTTTCCATCTTAATTTGGTAGATGGTGCTTGGAATCGGTTTCACTATTCCAACTCTACCAATTTACATATGATAAGGCCTAGAGATATAAGTAATTTCCTAAAGCTACACAGGTAATGTAGAGTTGAGGTTGGAATTCGGTTCCCCAGGTCCAAAATTCAATACATTTGCCAGTGCACCAGCTGTCCCTTAGTCCATGAATTTCATTATCTCAGTAATGTTTATGCAAACATTGTACCAAAGCTACTGCTCATTACCCTGGGATAAATTCAATGTTTTTTTTTTCTAAAACAGCTCTCAGGCAGGGGAGTCTAGAATCCCAAATGAAGTATGGTCATAGATCTTGCCTTCCAATTCATCTGGGCATTTTCATGCCCTCTGCTTTCATCAGCTACTTCCTTGACAGAAAGGCAGTGTTAGCTGAGAGGCAGAGGACTTCTAAGCCAAAACAATTAACTCTGTCCCTCATGATGGCCTGAATCAGCAAGTTTTTGTAGGTGAATTTGTACCCAAGTTTAGACTTCTTTATTCTATCTTAACCAGTAGAGAGTAAGATAGGAGATCAAAGCTAATGTAGAGGGAGAGGGTCAGAATGGGTATTCACACCTTGCTGAGAGTTTCATTATTAGAGGCACTGTTAGCTCTGAGAACTTCAAACACACTTTTGCTGAAATAGAAATGCAGAATCTTATTTCTCTTTGGGCCAATTATGGGGCAGCTGCAGCTGATCCAGGAGAGAACTTGGCTAATCCAGACTGCCAGGAAGGGATGATGAGACTTAGCTCCTAACAGACCATCCATTTCTCCATTGCTCCACTCCTTCCAGGGTGTAATGTTGACCTTGATCTATACAGTGGGGCAGTTTGTTAAATCATGTGTTGGATTTGGAGGTAGGAAGACCCGGGTTCAAATCCTGCCTCAGACACTTCCAGTATGCCCATGGGCAAGCCATTTAGCCATTCTCAGGCTGTTTTCTCATCTATAAAATGAGATTATTAACAGTACCTACTTCCCAGTGCTGTTATGAGGATAAAATAAGGCAATATTTGTAAAGCACATTGCAAATCTAAAAGTAATCTATACATCCTGGCCAAAAAAGAAATTATTTGAGGCTTACTGTATTGGTTTTGATCTGAGTAGCTTTGTTGCCCCTCAAAGATACCTGACTTGTACAAAGCTTGAACATTACCTATAATCATTTCCTTAGGAAGCATCTCAGAATTTGGAGAGAACACAGAAGCTATTTGATCCAATCTGGAGATGACCAAGAATCTTTTATGCATCATATTCAACAAGTGCTTTTCCAGTTTTGCTTGAAGGCTTCCAGTCAGGCATTACCTTCCAAGAAGGTCCATTTCATTTTCGGACAGCTCCAATTTTCATGGAGTTTTTTCTTCTTTAGCAAACTTTAATTTAACTCTTGGCAACATTCATAAAATCACAATGGTGTAGAACTAAGTCTAGAAAGGACTTCAAATTCCATCTGACCCAACATCATCCTATTACAGATGAGGAAACTGAAGTAATTTTCCCAACAGATAATGATGAAAATGAGGAAGATGGAAAGAATATTAATAATTATGTGTAAAACATCTCAGGTGAGGTCTTCAAGCAAAGGATAAATAGGCCCTTATCAGGTATATGGTACTAGTAATTTTTTTCAGGCATAAGAAAACTAGATAGTCAATGAAATCCCTTCCAACTTTGAGGTTCTGATTTTGTTTTTACTTGAAAGAAATATTTTAAAAAAAGAAGTCACAGTAAATACATTTTTATAGCTCTTTATTTAAAGTGAGAATTTCAGAAACCATCAGGTTTCTGACCATCGTGCTGTTATTTTACAAAAGACCTTTCCTTGGTCTCCTTTGCTAGATAAACCATGATGTCACAACCTGCAACTCTGGACATATCCCAAGGTTCTTCACTGTTTCCTCCTCTCCTTCTTTCTCTATACTTTTTCTATTGTGGATTTCTATTGTGGACCATGGGGTCACTTACTACCTCCATTCAAATGATCCCCAGAACCATACCCAATCCTAATCTCTCTGGTGAGCTTTAGTTCTCTATCATCAAATTTCTTTGCACATTTTAACCTAGATGGCCCGTGCTTATCTCCACATCCAACTTGTCTAATACTGAACTCATTCTTATCCCCTGATCTACTTGTCCTTTTTCCTATTTTTGCTGAGGGAGCTATCATTTTTCTATTCTCTCAGGATTTCAATGCCAGAATCTTGTTTGATTCTCCCCTCTTCCTATCCTTCCATATGTAATTGTATGTCGTTATGTCATTTCTATCCCCACTCTGTGTGTCTGTGTGTGTGTGTCTATCATAGCTACCTTCTTCTTTCCACTCATTCACCACCTGCTCTAGTCCAGGCCCTAATAACTTCTCTCCTGGACAATTGCAACGGGCTTTTCTTTGGGTTCTCAGCCTCAAGACTCTTTCCTCTCCAAGGAGAATAGTTAGAGGTCTTAGAGACCTATGCTACCATTCCTCTCCAAAGTGTTCTTCAGGCAAGTCAACCCTTTTATATATCAGTAGTTCTGCCACTCCTTGACTGGAATAGAGTTCAGCAAGTCAAAAGTTCTGATTCAGGGAATACCCAGAAGTTCCTAACAATTTGAACTGTACTAAAGTGGAATAGGTTTTCTCAGGAGGTAGAGATTTCCTCTTTCCTTGGGTTCTCCTGGCAGAGGTTAGGCAGCCACTCATCAAAATAACTCACAAAGTCACTGAATCTCAGACATGAAAGGGACCTCAGCCATCATTAAGTCCATTTTATATGTGACCAAGAATTCAATGATGTTATGGATCAGAATACATTGGAAGTTCACTAATATTCTGAATGACTAATCTGTATCCCACTCCCAAGATACTGGGGCTCCTAGGGGTATGTATGATCATTGACTTGAAGCATGAACAATTTTTCAAATGTTTTATTAGTTTTAAATGTTTATTATGAAGTAACTATGTAGAAAAACGTTATAAACAGGATAAATAAAATGTAATTAACTGACAGAAAGTGCCAGGATTAAGAAGGATTGGGAAAGACTTTCTGTAGGAGGTAGGCTTTAAGCTGGGACTTGAGGGAAACCAGGAAAGTCAAGAGAAAGAGACAAGGAGGGAGAGCATTCCAGACATGAGAAACTGTTGGTGAAGGACAGAGTCTAGGGATGTAGTGTCTTGTCCAATGTCGCTACATTGCAGAGCACTGGGGCAAAATATTTTAAATGTTTTATTCATTTAAATGCTTTATTAATAAGTACTAAATGTTTTATTTTTATTTTAAATTTGGTTTAATATATTTAGGTTAAGAAAAATCTATTTTCTCTCCCTCCCCCATTGGGAAAGGAAAAAAGAAAAACATAACCCTTTTAACAAATATGCATAGTCCAGCAAAATGCCTTCTGCTTTTACATCACAGTCTCTCCAGGTTATAGCCTCCACTTTCCTCTAACTCTACTCTCATCCCTGAATTGAATCTTTCCTTGTAACAAATAAAAATAGTCAGAAGCAACCAATACTGAGATTGAGTCTGACAATGTATGCCACATTCTGACTCTGTAATCTCCTAGCTCCTAGCCAAGAGGGAAAAAGTATAGTTTCACTGCCTGTTTTCCAGGACCATGACTGGTCATTAGAGTTTTTCACAGGTCAGGAACTAACAGGAATTCAGAGTTTCTCATTGGAGTTCTTTTCATTGACATCATTTTCACCATTTGGTGTATTATCGTCCTGGTTCTGACTTACTTTGCATGACTCTGAATCATTCCGTATCAGTTCATACAAGTCTTCCCATGCTTCTCTGAATCTGTGGACATCTTTTTAAAAAAAAAAGATATTTACATGAATGGATGGACATTTTCTTTATGGAGTCAGAGTGGCAACATCAAATGTGTTTGCAAAGGGAGCTAGGGATGTTTGTTTCAATACCTTGGTGTAACAGGAGGGAGGACATTCCCTCCCTTTACATCTGGATGAATATGTTTGACATAATTCCTTCAAAGGGTTTTTCTTCCTGCTTTCTTGTTAGGAGAATGGAGGCAGTGACTTGGAATACTAAATAGCTTTTGACTTGCAGTGAAACAGCAGTGCCATTAGAAAGGAGCTTATCTAAGAAGGGAAGAAAAATGACAATGAATCTTCCAATAACACTTAAGAAACATTAGAAATGTCACGTTATAAAAAAGGAGTTTTCTTTAACCTTATCAATGCCATTACTGATGTTCAGTTTTTTCAGTCATGTCCAGCTCTTTGTGATCCAATTTAGGTTGGGTTTTTTTTTTTTTGCAAAGATACTGGAGTAGATTGCCACTTTTTCTCCAACTCATTTTACAGATGACGAAACTGAGGCAAACAGGGTTAAGTAACTTGCTAGTAAATGCCTGAGGCCAGATTTGAACTCATAAAGATGAGTCTTTCTGACTTCAGGGGTAGCACTGTGGCACTTAGCTGCCCACCATCATTAAGGTGTCTTATATGTGTGCGGAGAGCATCATGGAGTAAAGGAGGGAAGAGCAACCTCACAGTCACGAAAATCTGAGTTCAAGTCCTGCCTTTGACTCATACTGGTAGGTGATTCCAGGCAAGACACTTGATCTCTCAGTGGAAAAAACAATTCTCTATGAGGGGCTCTTAAATTGGGGTCCATGGACCCATGGATTTATTTCAACAATCTGAGAACTTGGATTAAGGAGAAATTATATCTTTATTTTCACTAATCTCTAACTAAAATTTGGAGTCTCCTTCAATTACTTCAAAACGGTAATCCAAGAAAGAGTTCATAGGCTCCACAAGGTTGCCAAATCTTGACACATGACACAGAAAAAGTTAATAATCCCTGTTCAAAAACCATAAGTTACAGATAAAATGTCAAACTGTATCAGTGGAGAGAGTTTACATTCTGGAAGTTCCCTCATACCATTGGAATCACAGAGATAAACAAATATAAATTATGGGATAGGAAAATATTTCCTTTTTCATAGAAAAAGAGGCAAATAATCCTTGAATTCTAATAACGAAATTGTAGACCAGGGTGTGCCCAAGCAATGGACAAGTCACTTGACCTCTGCTTGCCTCAGTTTTCCCACCTGTAAAGTTGAGATGATAGTATTTTCACTTTGTACCTCATGAGGTTTATCATTGGAAGCTAAAAATGTTCAAGCTATAGATATCTTTAGAGGTCATCAGCACAGATAAGAATTAAGCATGTGTATAGTGATTTAAGGTTTTCAAAGCATTTTACAAATATTATCTCATTTTATCTTCACAACAACCATGGAAGGTCGCTGCTATAGCTATTTTCTCCGTTTTACAGATAAGGAAACTGAGACAAGCAGAAGTCAAATGACTTGCCCATGATCAGTCAGTAGATAATCACTTATTAATTACCTACTATATGCCAAGCATTATACTAAACACCTTATACAGAAAAAGTCCCAAAACAGTTCTCAAAGAACTCACAATCTATGTGGGAGATGTCAAGCAAATAACTATACAATATACACAAAATAACTATGTACATACAAGTTATAAGCAGGATAAATAAAATATAATTAACAGACAGAAAATGCCAGAATAAAGAGGGATTAGGAAAGGCTTTTTGTAGTAGGCAAGATTTTACCTGGAACTTAAGGGAAGCCAGGGAAGCTGGGAGATAGAGATGAAGAGTGAGAGCATTCCAGGCACATTTGAAAGATATTGCAAAGGGGAAATTAACCGGCTTGGCAACAGGTTAGTTATTGGGAGAGTGAGGATAACTCTTAGGTTGTGAGCCTAGGGGATTAGGAGGATCGTGGCACCCTCAACAGTAATAGGGAAAGTTGGAAGAGGGGAGAGTTTGGAGAGAAAGATAGCAAGTTCAGTTTGAGACGTGTTAAAGTTAAGATGTCTACAGTGATGTTGAATTCAAATAGAACAAGGACCACTAACACATATGGAGGGATCCCTTTAGGACACATATTGACTTAGTTTTTAAATGTGATGTTAACTATGTTTTATTGTACTTTTATTTATTTTGTTAAATATTTACTAGTCAGTGTTTTAATCTGGTTTGGGCCCTGCTGCCACGTCTTTGACAACTTTGGTCCACAGTTCATCCAGTTTGACATGTCTAATAAGTAGTTGGAAATGCAAGATGAGACATCAGGAGAGAGGTTAGGACTGAATAAGTAGATTTGAGATTCATCCACAGAGATGGTAAGTGAATCCATGGGAACTGATGAGATGACCAAGTGAAGTAATCTAAAGGGAGAATAGCCTAAAGCTGTGGGACACATGTAGTTAGTGGGCATGACCTAGAGGAACATCCAACAAAGGAGACTGAGAAGGGGTGGTCAGACCTAGAAATGGTGAGCCAGAGGAGAGTAATGCCATGAAAACCTAGAGAGAAGCGGATCGAGGAAAAGGTGATCAGCTATCAAAGGCTGAGGAGGCCCTGAAAGATGAAGATTGACAAAGGCCTGTAGATCTGGCTATTAGGGAATTCTTAGTGACTTTAGAGAGAGCAACTTTGGTTGGTTGAGGAGGTTAGAAGTTTAGAGGTTAGAGAGGTTAAGAGAGTGAGAGGAGAGGAAGCAGAAGTGCTTGTTGTAAATGACTTTCTCAAGGAATTTGCACAAAAGGCAGTTGAGATATGAGAAAATAGTTAGCAGGAATGAATGGATTAAGTGAGGAGTTTTTGAAAATAAAGGAAACAAGCGCATGTTTGTGAGCATTAGGGAAGCAGCCAGTGGAGAGGAAGAGACTGAATTTAAGTGAGAGAGTAGGGATGATAGTAAATGTCTGAGGCCATATTTGAACTCAGGACTTTCTGCCACCTTGCTGTCCAACAATGTGTTGCCTGGGCCCCAGACCAGCCCATCCTTGAAATGTGCTCTCTTCTCACCACCATCCAGAGTACTTATCTTCCTCCACATCAATGGGGCCCAGTGGAAGCAGGATTGGCTGGGAAGTCTGGAGGACCTGACTTGATATCTTATGTCAGTCACTGGCTAACTTTTCTGACCCATGGCAGGTCATTTTACATCTGTTGAGCATCAGTTCGTTATCTATAGACAAATGGCAATATGGATGGTGTCCACCCCACAGGGCCATTGCGAGGATCAAGTAAGATAACAGGTGTAAAGTGCTTTGAACATTTTAGAGGACAATGTAAATGCTAGCTGTTGCTGTTGCTGTGGTTGTTGTAACATTTTGGACCACAACTCCATTGTGCCAAGACCAGAGACTCTCTTGAAGGTCAGGATCCCTCCTTTTCCAGGAGAGATAACTGAGTCACCCCTGATGGAAGTTATGAGTTATACTACTAAATTCCTTGCATAATTAAACCTCTCCTGTGGCAGCCTCTTTCTCTCCCTGTTGTGTAGTTTGTATAGACATATTTACACAAATGACTTTAGCAGGTCAACCTGGAATTTAAATCAGGCCTCTAATGAATTGGTCTTGGCCGCTGAGATGTTTCTGCTAAAGCTATTCACGTATACAATAGATCTTTACTCAAGTGTGTTACCATAAAAACCTGGTACCTTTCAGATGATATTTTTTTTCCTCTGAGCCATATGGAACCAAATTATTAGCATATAAAAGCATCATTGGAACTTTTGCACTACAAAGAACTGGGCTGCCATATCAGAAGGATCTCCCCTTATATGTATTATATTTGGGAAACAACTTTCTCCTTGAAACATAAAGGAAAAAAAGAAAATCACTCCAAAATGGGGAAAATAGAGTACCCTCCCCCACAAACAACCTAGTATTCATTCTGTATATACTGACTATACTGAATCCTGTAAATGTTTCTCCCCTAGCAGAATGCAAACTCTGAGAGATTTTGCAACATGCAAACACAAAGCAATGCAAACACCATTCAGCTGGTATAGTGGTTAGAACACTGGACCTGAAGTCAGAAGGATCCGAGTTCAAATTTGACTTCAGATATTTACTAGCTGTGTGATCATGGGCAGGTCACTTAAGTTCTGTCTGCCTCAGTTCCTCAAATGTAAAATGGAGTTCATACTAGCTTGTATTTCCAAGATTGTGGTGAGAATCCAATGACATAATATTTGTAAAATACTCAGCGCAGTGTCTGGCATATTAGTAGGCTCTACATAAATGCTAGCTATTATTATTTCATATTTGTCTTTGTAAACACTAGCACCTAGCAAAGCAATTGACATAGAGTAGAAACTTGCTAAATACTTGCTGATGGTGTGACTGTTTGAAAAGGAGCTCCATTTGGGGCAAGTTTAGTTGGACATTTCTGAGGGTCATTGTGGTATAGTGGACAGAAAGCTAGGAACATCTAAGTTCAAGGCTTACCTGGTAAAATAACCCTAGACAATCTTTCAGTGCTCTAGGCAACTCTAGAATAATATTAACGATGTAGAAGGTGCTGATCTGCATGGATCGAAGGAGTCTGCTCACCGTCATACACACAACTTCAGAGCTCTGCTCTGGATGTTCTTCTTTTCTCCTCACTGTGCTCTATCTAATTCATCCCAAATCAATATATCTAGTTTCTAGTTTTTCTGTTTCTCTCTCTCTCTCTCTCTCTCTCTCTCTCTCTCTCTCTCTCTCTCTCTCTCTCTC
>CM053772.1:18758485-18888517 GCA_028658325.1 Potorous gilbertii
CTCGTTTTTAGCTATCATTGTGTTGCAAAAGATTTCTCAACTGGGAAATGACTGCCCATGTTGTGGTGTATGGCTGCGATAGAATACCACAGTACTATAACAAATGAAGAGCTCAATGACTGCCCATGTTGTGGTGTAAGGCTGCGATAGAATACCACAGTACTATAACAAATGAAGAGCTCAATGACTGCCCATGTTGTGGTGTATGGCTGCGATAGAATACCACAGTACTATAACAAATGAAGAGCTCAATGACTGCCCATGTTGTGGTGTATGGCTGCGATAGAATACCACAGTACTATAACAAATGAAGAGCTCAATGACCTTAGAGAGGCATGGAAACACTTGCATGAAATGAGGAAGAGCGAAATGAGCAGAACCAAGAGAATGTTGTATACAGTAAGAGCAATATTGTTTTAAGAATGACTTTGAGAAACTAAGTTATTTTGATTATTATAAATCACACACATTAAAAATCAAGGATATATGAAGAAAGACACTATCTGTATCCAGAAGAAAAAAACTGATAGATAGGACTATGTATAGAATAATTTTTCATATATGTATATATAGATATATATACAGCTATTTGTGTCTAATAGAGCTCATTAGTACTAATAACAGTAATCTATTAATAGTAGTCTATTAACCTTATAAATCCAGTCATACTAACAGTCGTCTAATCTAAGGCAAGGGAGGGAAGAGAAAAGGAAAAATGTTTCCATGATTTGCAATGAATAGCAAGTGGTACTTGATGGATTGGCAGTTTCTTATGCAATCATCTTTTTATTGTACTGGGTTATGGAAATGCTTGTTTTGTTTCATGAATTGAAAATAAAATAAATAAAAAATAAGAAGCTCTAGCTCCTCATCTGAGAATATAAAAAGAGCAATAAATTGGGGAAATGTTGGGAAGTTCAATGAGGAAAATAAGGGAGAAGAGGAAGCTCACAATGGATGACCGCAATTTTCTCAGTCAAGAAGGCAAGGTCTTCTGCTAAGCCTTGTCTGATTTTGGCCCTTCCCTCCCCACCCCAGGAAATAGTGAGCTTCCTCTTCAAATATTACATAATTATCTGATTTGTAATTCACTAATGAACATATTATATGATATTATAATATTATAGTTATATGTATTTATTTCATCCTGCTTCTAGCATGTAAGTTCCATAAGAGTAAAGACTATATCCTATCCAAATTTTATATCTCCTCTAGGGTTCATTATGGTTCTAAATCAGTGGATCTTTAACAATTATTTAGATGGAAAGTCAAATGAATGATTTGAGGGATTGAAGTTGAAAGGGAGGTGGGTCAGGTCTGAGATTTACTCAGTAGAGAACTCACTATAAGAAAAGTCCTTCCACTGATGCTTATCATTAACTCCTCCACAACTTATAGACTGAGAGAACTGTCTGGGCACCAAGAGGTTGTGCCATGCCCAGAGTCACACAGCTATTATTTAAGAGCAAAACTTGAACCCAGGTCTTCCTAACACCAAGGTTGACCCACTCTCCACTGTACCATATTGCTTCTTGAAGAAATGCTTGACTCTGGTGGGACAAATAAGGGTCTGGTAGGAAGGATGCTTTCAGAGACATTAGTACCTAATCAAGACTAGGTCACAGAGAATTAGAACCATCAAAAGAAGAAAAATAACCTCTCTCTTCCACCCCAGATGCTGGTCTAAATTCTCTAAACTAAAAGTCCACGTTGAAAAATACTTGACATCAAGAAGACTGGAGTCCAAATTCCTTCCTCTGCGCTATGTGACTCTGGGCAAGTTCCTTAACCTCACTCAACTTCTTTTACCCAACCTATAAAAAGAAAGGCAGCATTTTGTAATGAACAGAAAACCTTCATTGGAGTTAGAAAGGCCTGGGTTCAGATTCCAAAACTTATCAGTTGTGGAGTTCTGACTGAGTCACTTAAGAGGACAGCCTGAGTTTCCTCATCTATAAGAGAAACATCACATTAGGAAAGAAAGCGAGACTTAGATTTCATGTCCCAACTCAGACATTAATTAGTTTTGGAACTATGGTCAAGCCACATGAATGCAGCCCCATTTGCTTCAACTCTAAGAAGAGAGGCATCCTAGAATAGTGGATGGAGAGAAAACCTCAACCTCATAAAGACCTGCACTGAGCTCCTGCCTCTTCCACTTATTGGCTCTGTGACCCTGGACCTCAGCACCCCACTAAGTCTAAACTGCAGATCAGGTGTCAATGTTCATTGGAGGGGGTGGAGCTATGCAAATGAAATCAGAGATCTAGTCCAAAAAGGAACACCGACACCAACCTCCCAAATGAGATAATGCAGACTTTGAGACTTTTTAAGTGTGAGCTACCAATTATAATAAATGGAAGAGAATAAGTCATATCCAGTTTTTTTCTTCTTAATTCTACTGAGTTGGCAGGCTTGGAGTTTCCCATTTCTTGTAAAATTGTCAATTCACTCATCAAATCCCAGCTCAGATTTCCAAATTAAAAAAAAAACAAGAGTTATTTCCTTTGGGATTTGGGGGAAGTTTTCTTAAATTTATTTTGAGGCATGTATGACTTTGACCCTGGCTGTGGAAAAAAAGATTCTTCTATAGGCCTGAGCTGTATGTCTCATACAGGCAACTCTTATCAGTGTCATTGAGTAAGCACCACTGGGGATTTCTGAGTGAGCTTGCCTAAAACTACCCTTAGTTTAAAAGCTTTCTTCTGGCACCAATGGCATGGAACCATTCAGTGACATTTCACTGCCTGGCAATAACCAGAGTTGACCTTTGGAGGAGACACAGTACAGGCTTCCCCAGAGAACCTCTCCAAAATATCATATGGAAAACAAGTGCTTGTGTTAAAATAAGAAGATTTATCAAGGTGACAAAAATTTGCCCCAGGGATTTAGTCCTACTGAATTAGCACAGAGTGTCCTTTTTAGTAAGGAGTAGAAAGAAAACAAAGATTTCAAAGGAACAGAACAACACGTCTGTTGCTAGCCTATCTTCAGCAAATATTTTTAGCAAGAATAATTCATTGCCTCTGGCCATAGGACACAGCTGTTTCATTGGCCTGGGGAAAATTCAATCACCTCAATGAAATTCTTCATCAAAATATTTTTTTGCAATTGGTCTGACATCGTGAGAAGTGCTTTGCCACCAAAGTTTTCATTGACTGCAGTGAAGATAGATGGTTCATTGTATTGGACCAAAGATCTAATCTATACCTTCTACTGAAAAGTTAGCCTTTTTCCCCAACTCAAAGAGTAATTTCTATCCAATATTTTCCTATGGTTCTCTGAGCCTGTGAACTGGAGAATGGTGATATTAGCAGCACTGACTACTCAGGTTTGGGGAGTCTCTGATGAAAAGAGAGATTTTCAAGTGCCATATAAATATCAGCCATCAGCAGTATCATCATCACTATCTGACATCAGTGAGCTATTATAGAAAAAGTTTCCTCTCTCCCTTTCCTTTCATCCTCCTCACTAAGCCTCTTGGGTCTTGGTCTCCACTAGGTTCTTTCTGAATATTAATGTGTGCAGTCTCACTAAGGTTTTCAGTTACTTAGAGAAGTACCATGCCTTCTCTATAACGATCTCCCCTCACACCCCAATGGAGACAGCCCATGATTCTTGGACAGTCAAAGAGTCCAGGGAATAGCAGTGGGCCCTCCCCTAGTCCAGAAGTCCTGCTTTGATCTCAGCCCACACAACCATCATACAGGGGTCAAACCTTGTGGAGGTTTGACCTGTCAGTGGGCACCACAAGGGACTACATCTCTCATTTCCCACTTCCTCAACACCTTTAGCTACTGAAGACCCAGGAAACAAAAGATCCCCACTGCCAATGTCCTTGCTACATGCTCAACATCACAAGGAAACCAGAAAAAGATCTGGTTTTATCCATAGAAAAAACACTAGAAAAGATTCATTATCATTTGTTTTGCAGATCCAGCCACTTTTCATCTGACTTAACCATATTTCACCACATAATCACTGCAGATTTTATGTCAATTATTTTTGGAAAAAAGGAGGGTGTGACCATTTGTGAAGTTTTTTTTTAATGTGCCAGTATTACTTAAAAATCCTTTATCACTAAAGTGTCTTTGGTACAAGATTAAGATTCATGGAATACTCGTGAATATACATCAAAATGAGCATGTGCTGAGAATTCTAGGCTCATGCATCAAAATGTGTGAAAGATAAATGCATATCCACATGCCAGTGGTGAATATATTGCTGTTCTGTTTACTTTTTAAGGGGAATGACCAACAGAATTATACCATGTGACAATTATGCGATGAAAAGTTATAAACAAATTTTTGGACTGAAAAAATAGAGTGCAACAATTTTGCAGGGGTGACGATTTTGTGGTGAAAATAGTGTAGATGAAGCTTTCTATATTAGCTGTCTCCCTTTATGAAAGTGGGATGTCCTTAAAAATAAGGGTCTGAATCCTGTTTTCTATTTGTATGCCCAATATTTAGAATGGTGCTTTAAATATCATAAGAATTTGGTAATTATTTAAATTTCACTTATTCATCTACAAAATAAGGTATTTTCACAAAATTATCTTTAAGGTCTTTTAACTTTAACCCCGTATTATCAATGAAAAATTAAAAAGAGGCAATAAGGGAAACTTTGAAAGATATTTGTGTATGTAAATGAGATGAATTAATATACCAAAGCTTGAATAGCCCTGTTAGTAAACCTAGGGAAAGAATTTGTGGAGAAAACAATTCCTTACTGAATCTGTCCTCGATCCCAAGTCTTAACTGTCCTTGTCCATCCCTTGAGTAGAGTGAAAGTGAGATCCATCGAGTCAGCTCCACTTCACATAGTGGTATCCCTATTGGTGGGCTTTGCAGATGCCCTTACCTTTAGAACACTACAGCTTAAAAGCAAGTAACCCAAGAAATGGGAAGAGGACCAAGGAAGTCAAGAAGAAAGGAAAAGCCAAGTAGAGTGGAGCAGCTAAGAAAAGAAAGGAGAGTTAAAAAAACAGGAATCTTTTGGTTTTCCTCCAAGTTCCCCATCTTTCTATTTCTATATCATTCATCAAAAATAAACCCTATGCTTAGAACCTTAACAATCCTGTTAGGGTAAATTCAATTCAAAATTAAATTAAATCCTCATTTTTTCCTCCAAACAGAGAATTTAAATGATGTTATGAGCAAAGTATTTGCTATTACTCCTCCAGTCTTTTGAATAAGACAATTCTTATTCAATTAATTCAATTCTTATGAATAAGACATTCCATTATTTCTGATTTTGAAGATATAAAAATGAAAATCTTATGTAAGGTATGAAAAATGAAAGGTCTAACTATTAATCTCTGGCAATAAGATGAAATCACAAGTTCTTGGGCAATGGATTGTCAGAAGGACTCTCAAGCATTCCCAGCATTCCCATCTTCATGACTACCTCAAGAAAAGTAGAAATGGTCATAACTCACATTTTCATGGCACTTCAAGTTCTATAAAGTACTTTGTTCACAACAACCATTCAAGGTAAATGATGCATTTATAATTACATTTATTTGCAAATAAAGAAACTGAGGTTCTGAGAGCTTATAGGGCTTACCCAGGATTACAGATCTAGTAAACATAATAGTTATGAATCAAAACCATGTTATAGAATCATAGAATAATAGGACTGGAAAAGACCCCAAGAGTTGCCAACCTGGATCTCACTTAAAAATTTGGGGGGGAGGGTATAATGAACTTGTTTTTTAATATTTTGGTAACTATCTTTTAACATAATCATTTTCCTTTGTAATTCTATGCATTTTATTTTATATTTAATTCTGAGAAGAGATCCACAGGCTTCAGAAGACTGTCCAAGGAGTTCAAGTGAAGAACCCCTGATCCAGATTAATCTATAACCTTAAAAATGTCCAATCTACCCAAGGAGCTCTCATCCAGGCTTTGCTAAGTAAATGGAAATACATCACTTCTATAATCATCCCACTCTACGCTCATTCAGAGTGGTAGGAATGTTTTCTTATATCAGCTTTGAAATGGCCTCTTTTCATTTTCTACCTCTTGTTCCCAGTTCTGCCTTTTGGGGCAAAGCACAATGAGTCTAATTCCTTTTCCAACTGACTACCCATCACATATTTGAATACATCTAGCAAGTCCCTTCTAAGTCTTCCCTTCTCCTAACATTCCTAATTTCCCCAATCAATTCTCTCATGGCCCGGACTCAAAGTTCTTCTTCATCATGATTGTCTGCACTTTGAATACCCTCCTGCTTGCGAATGCCTTTCCTCCTTAAACAATAGTTTGCCACTATTCTGAGACAAACAATCTACTATGACATTCTGATTCTCAAAAAGAAACAATGAAAAATGAAAACGTCAAACATATCTCTGCTCCCAAAAATGTGGATCCAGAGTTGTTTCATATTCAAGTCAGAAGATTCTTTTGCTGTGCTGGCTTAGCTCTCCCCTTCTTCATTCTTTAATATTTCATAGTCTGCAGTGAATCAGCTCTCTTAGGCTACTGGAAACCCAGAAGGGAGTTTGAAAGAAGTGGCTTCTGAATAAATTTATTTCACACACTCAGAAGTGCCATTGTCATCATTAAGCAGATGACTTAAAAGATCTGAGAGCAAGGGGTTGCCTCTGGAACAAATGCTCTGCCCATCTTTTACATAGGTAGAAGTTGAGGCCCAGAATAAAGCCACTTCACCATAAGCCATCACAAAAAATCCAACACCATGGATAGAGACCAGAGCATCATTACAGTCTGCAGTCACATTTCTCTCACAAGGCAGAAATTGTAGTGGAGTGATTAGAATTAGTGTTCCCTAATATATATATATTGGAAGGCCTGAGTTCAAATCAGGCCTTAGACACTAGGTAACTCTGTGACCCTGGGCAAGTCCCCTAATCTCTGCCTTATTCCATTAGAGAAGGAAATGCCAAACCATTCCAATATATTTGTCAAGAAAACTCCATAATGGGGTCAGAAAGAATCATATATATATTCATATCATTTAGTAGGCTTAGGAAATACCTAAATTTCTTTCCATAGAATTCTCAAAGATTCACAGATTCAGAACCAAAGATAGCTCTCATCAACTTGAGGGAGTTTTAATCAGATGAAGAGGGTTTATAGAGAGGACAAGAAGAAGATATCATCATATTTTTAATATTTTACATCATATTTTACAGGTTGTGGGAGCTAAGGACTTTTGCAGTAATTATTTTGTATGTTCATATAAATTTTCTGCACACCACTTCTTAGGAACATGACTCACTCAAAAAACAGAACTGGAGAGCTCCAAATGCATCTGTCCACTGTCATCAAAGGCCCTACCCACTCATTCATCAGAGGAGCCCAAGGAAAAACTAGGAGCTCAATGCATTTTTTCCTGCTTCCCTTCTTGCCTTCTCTCCAGCTTCACAAGCTTCCTTCTAGTTCCTAAAGATTCCACATGACCGTTTCCAGCCCAAAGCCCTGTTCGGAAAAGCAGAATGGAGAGCCAGAAAGCAATCTGGATTTTGAGTGAGAAGACTCTAAGACTGAATCCTACCTTAGACATTTGCTGGCTGCATCATCATGAGCAAGTAGAAAACTCAGTTCTGTTTCTGTATGGTGGGAATAATACTGATATACCCTCTCTCATGGGGTTGTTGTGAGGGAAATGTTCCACAGATCTCAAAGAACTCAAGAAAAGTGAGCTTTTATCCTTCCTTGTTCTTAACTACCTTCCCTGCCTTTTCTCCCATCTGAATTTGCTGGTCTCTCAGAGAGGCAGCTAAGTGGTTCAGTGGATAGACCACTGGTCCTGGAGTTGGAAGGCCTGAGTTCAAATCAGGCCTTAGACACTAGGTAACTCTGTGACCCTGGGCAAGTCCCCTAATCTCTGCCTTATTCCACTAGAGAAGGAAATGGCAAACCATTCCAATATATTTGTCAAGAAAACTCCATAATGGGGTCAGAAAGAATCATACATGACCAAACAAAGGCAAGAACAGAAAGCAGAGCCTTTAGGAGCCAAAAAAAAGTAGCTCATCCCACATATGGCTCTTTGTTCAAGGGAGCATGGATCTTGCTCTCTAGTTAATGTGACGATGCCTTGACCCAATTAAAATTCAGCTGTTTCTATAAGAACCTTAATAATCAACTTTCTTGATTGAAATTTGAAATGCTTAGAAGTCCCAGAGGGAATTCTTGGGACAGTGGGAGCCTCTCCATTCCGCACAATTGACACTAGTCTTGCGTCAATTCTAACATATAGATGGTGATGAGACAGTGACCTCCAGCCACACAAAAACTCTTGATCGATACAGGGAGAGAGTCCAAATACATATGTGGATGCAAAGTCATGGGGAAGATACAAAGAATGTACAAGAGGCAGGCCCTCAAAAATCTCTGTCAAATCAGGGAGAAGATATGGAACATGGTAGCCGGGTCTAGTAGAATGAATGAAGACTACATTTAGAATGAGATGGCCTGGCTCCAGTGGGGCATTCTGGATTCTCTTCATTGGAGAAGGGTAACCAAAATCTAGCATCCATATTCAAAACTCCAAAGAAGGTGGGAGAATTAGGTATATAAAGCTATGGATTGAAGGGCTGGTGCCTTTAGCAAATAGGATCCAGTTCCCAAGAAGTTTCCAATTCAGGCCTTAGTTTTCAATTTCCTTAAAGAAATTGTGTTGGTAGAAGTAGCTAGACTAGGTAGTGAACTGAGACTTTGCCTTTCCCATGACCCTGAGCAGTGACAGAGAAGGATAGCAGAAAAAAAGAGTCAAACCACCACTGACTTGGGGGATAGGGATGAAAGATGAGAAGAACAGCCTGGGAGTTAACGAGTTTATTTATATTGAAAGAGCAGCAAACTTAAGGAACCTAATAAGCAAACGAAATTACATGCTTACTGCCCATTTCAATTCCGAAATGACGCAGACATGATGCCTTGGGTTTCGAGCAGGGGCTTGTGTCTAACACAATGAAGCCAATTACTACGGAGGGAAGGGAAAACGTCCCTGGGCTTTGATTCAGAATGAAATTAGCTCACACTTTCTATGTGTATTTCCTGTAGATGTCAGTCAGACCCTCTTTGCTTTCTGGCAAACCAGAGAAAATGAAGCTGTCTGCATCAAGACAAGCTTCTTTTAGGGCTGTTAAATCAATAATGGGGTAGAATTTCTTTGTCTTCCTTACGTAGAATATCGGAGGATCTTGTCCCCTGTGCTTTCTCGTTCACTGGCATTTAGGCTCTGCCTCAGATAGATTATCTTTCTGTTCTTTCTTCACCACCATCAGGGTTAGCCTTAAATAAAAGGGAAGTAGTAACTCAGTCATAAACATGACTTGATTTGGAAGACACTAGAAGAGTCCCTCAATCCCAAATTTAGATACTATCTGATGTTAAAAACCCTAGGCTGGATGAATGTGGAACCTATATCAAATTACATGATGTCTTGGGGTGAGGGAGGGGGAGATGATGAGAAAATTTGGAATCAAAAATCTTATTGAAATGAATGTTGAAAACTAAAAATAAATTATTTTTTAAAAAATAAAAGTACTTTCTTATATTGTACCAAAGGAAAAAACCTTAGGCAGGGAAATAAGAAAATTGGGATCCAATTCCAACCCTGCCACTGTCCACATAATATAGGATAAGTGTTTTAATCACTCTGTGCCTCAGTTTCCTCAAGTCTTCATATTTGAAATGAGAGAATTAGAACAAGTAATCATAAAAATCTTGTCAGATTCTGAAATTCTATCCTTCCATTCCATTTCATCCAGTAGGATTGCATTTCATTCATTCCATCCCAGGCAATTTGAATCTATCCTGCTCTTCTATTCTGAATCATTCTATTTCATATCATTCTCCTTGATTCTATTTCATTCCATTATCTTCTATCTCACTGTATTCTATTCCATCCCATTCTATTCCATCTAACCTGATTTTTTTCTGTTGTATTCTAATTCCAACCTATTCCATTTTATTCTATCCTATCACATTAAACTCTATTCTAAATCGCACTAATCTGTGGCACATGATAGGAGCTAGAGGGTGAGGTGGGAGGCAGAGGTCCAAAGCAAGGAGGTGTGACATAAAAATAGTGTGATATTGAGTAGGGAGAATTGTAAATTTCTTGGATTAAAAAAATAAACTTCACGAATACAGGATGATGCAGAAATATCTAAGCAACATTTCATATAAGAAAACTGGAGATAGACTACATGATGAGAATGTGAGTCACTGTTGACTCATTCTCAAAAGCTAATGTATTCTTGAGGATAGAGACTGGATCTATATTTTACTGAGAGAGGAAAACTGTGGGGTAAAGAAATTCTCTTTGAGTATTAAGAGGTTAAATGACTTGCCCAGGGTAAATAGGCAGTAAATGTCAACAACTAGACTGGAATAGAGGCATTCCAGGCTACAAGGTCTACTCTCTATCCATTATGTAATAGAAACTTGGTACTCAGAATTCCCAATCCTACTGTCCTCTGCCCCATGAAGCATCTCATGAAATATTGAGTCAGTTCTGGGCATAACAGTATAGGAAGAATTTGACAAGCTTTAGCGTGTCCTAAGGATGAAAACTAGGACATACCATATAAAGATCGATTAAAGAAATTAGAAATATTTTGCCTAGATAAGACTACACTTCTCCAGGGTTAGACTAGGTGGCCTCTAATATCTTTTCCAATTCAAGAAGAAATCGTTCCTGACTTGAGGTGGTAGTATTCAATCAGCCTCATGAAGGAAATGATATTAATTAGACCATAAAGAATTCTAGCAGGTACAGATGGAAAAAAATATACGGCAGAGTTACAGGATGTCATGAACAAGGCCTTAGGTTTTAAAAAATAGCAGGACTTAAGGGAATAGGGAGATATCCAGTTTGACTGGAGAGGAGAGAGTGGGATGAGATTGGAAACATACTGAAAACAGTCTTCATTGTCAAGGCAAGGATTTGGGACTTAATGTGGAAGGCAAATCTCTAATAAAAGAACAATTTAAAAGTGCTGGTCTACAGCAGATGGACTCTCCTCCCAGAAAGGACGGGTCTGCTTATTTGTCCTCTCCTCCAACAACGAAGCAACAAAAATGTTTTATGCTTCCTGGTTTTTCTTTCACTTTGTGACTCTGCCTGACATTTCAATTAAGGAATTCAGCTGACTTAGTAAGCCACCTTTTTTAAGTGACACCTTAAGGATTGCTACTGTTGTTTCAAAGAGTCAAAGGGATATCAATCATTTATACCTCAGAGAGAGATGGGTTCATCAGCTTTCTTTCCTCCTAATACTACTTGAAATCAGCTCTACTCATGGAATGAGAGATTTTATATTGTTGGTGGGGAAGACTTTGGTAGGATGTCACAATGCAGGCAGGGGCAGGAAGGACACATTAGTATAGCTCTGGATACCAGTGGATCTGGGGAGAGGGAAACCTCCCAGTAAGGTTTAAAAGTGAAAAGTCAATTAAGTTTGTCTTCAGGATCCTCAGCCTTCCAGCTCTGCGCTCTTTGACTCACTCCTTCTGCAAGATCCAAAACCATATTCCTCTCCTATCAATTCGCCCTAGTCATAAACCTGATGCCACACACCAGGTCTAGTCAATCGTTCACTTTGGTCATCTCCAGGAGAATGTTAAACTCATTGAAACTGGGAATCATTGTCTTTCTATTTTTATCCCCAGTGCCAAACTTAATGAGATATAGTTAACAAATCCTTGCACCTCTAGCTTCATCCTCTTTCTCCCCTCATCTTCATTTAAAACTCCTTGAAGAAGCCATCTACACTTGGTGCCACCATTTCCTCTCATCTTCTTCTCTTTGTCCTCTGCAATCTGGCTTCCGACCTCATCATAATGCCAAAATTGAATGCCTCCAAATTTCCAGTGATCTCTTCATTCATCATCCTTCTTCATCTCTTTATAGTAAAACACTATTGAACTCCTTCTGCGTTACCAATGTGTACATCCCTGGAAAGGTATAGTATCAAGACAAATGAACTTACCCACAGTATTCAGAACTTCTCCATTTGCTGCGACCGATGGTTCCACATATGCATGATGTGGTGGTGTCTTCTTGGAATCCATTGTCAGGCCAAAATTAGCATCAGCAGAAGAGAGTCAATCCATACTTGGTGGCATCTCAGCATCCGAGGCTGCATTGAGGACACAAGCATCTGCAAACAGAAAGTCATGCCCCAACACTCCCTCTACTTTAGTCTTGCCTTGTAGTCTTTTCAAGTTGAAGAATTTACCATCATTGTGGTCACTGACCTTGACATCATGTTCATCTTCACTGAAAGCATGTGACAACATGGCTAAAAATATCATGCTAAAAAGCAGCAGAGCTTCTGTAAGTTTTCATGACCCCACTGTCTCCTGTTCTCCAATCTGTCTGATCTCCGACCTTTACTTCACTATTTTCTTTACTCCAAGGCTTTGTCCTATATCATCCTCTCCCTTTGTGCTATATAGTCTTGCCTGGTGAAATCATTAGCTCACATATGTTCAATTATTGTTTCTAAGCAGATAATTCTAAGATCTACATGATCAATCCTAGGCCTTCTGTTGAACTGCAGTCCCACATCATCAACTGCCTTTTGGACAGCTCACACTGGATGTCCTGTAAGCATTTCATGCCCAAATGGAACTAAAATGGAACTCATTATTTTTCCTCAAAAACCCTCCCCTCTTTAGGTCTTTCCTGTTACTGCTGAGGATACCACCATCCTCCCTGGGCTCAAAACCTGGGTGTCCTCCTTGACTTCTCACTTAGTCCTTATATCCAATCCATTGCCAAGTGTTGTCATTTCTACCTTGAAAGCATCCCTAATATATATATACTTCCTTTTATCCATTCATATACTCACCACTATTCTACATGGTAGTTCTCATAATCTTTTTCGTAGACTATTGCAATAACCTTTTCATTGATCTTCCTGTCTCAGGTTGCCACCCTCCACTCAGCTGTGAAAGGGATTTACCTACAACACAAGTCTGCCAGTGTCACACCCCCATACATCCTCAGTAAAGCTCCAGTGGTTCCATATTACCCTGAGGAAAAAAGCAAAATCTTCTGTTTGTCATTTAAAGCTACCATAGATTAACCCCTTCCTACCTTTCCAGTATTCTTGTCCATTATGGTTCTCCACACATGCTAAAATCCAGCAACATTGGCCTGCTTCTTATTTTTCCCATGTACCTCCTGTCTCTGGGCCTCTATATTGACTGTCTTATGCCTTGGGATGTTCTCCCTCCTCACTCTTACCTCTCCCCTTCTCTGAGTCCCTTCAAGACTTATCTCAAATCATCTCTAGGAGGTCATTCCTGGTTCTTCCAACTCCTAGAGTCTTCCCCTGTGAGGGTAACTTTCATATACTCTATACATATCTTTACTTAGTTATCTCCATGTTGTCTTCTCTACTAGAATATGAAATCCTTCACAGCAGAAACAATTTCTGCCTTCCTCATCACTATAAATAGTGGCAGGCACATAGTAAGCCTGTACTGACTTCTTTTTGCCTTGCCTTGAATGGATCATCAACATAATAGATGATGATGATGATGATGGTTATATTATTGTTGACTCTACGTGATCCCATTTTGGGGTTTTCTAGGTAAAGATATTGCAGTGGTTTGCCATTTCCTTTTCCAGTTCATTGTTACAAATGAGGAAGTAAGGCAAATAGGATTAAGTGACTTGCCCAGGATCCCACAGCCAGAAAGTGTCTGAGGCTGGATTTGAACTCAGGAATATGAGTCTTCCTGATTCCAAATCCAGTATTCTATCCACTGTGCCAGCTGGATAGGTGGATGAATAGATAATGGATTAATGCAAAGCTGGAGGTGTCCTTTCTGGATGCTTCTCCATCTCCTGAGATCATTTCCACCAAATTCACTTGCTTGCCACTCTAAGAATGGCATCGAAGAGCATTGGGTCCCTTTGTCTTCTTGGAGAAAATGAGGTCCAGTGCCTCCTTTCCCTCTAAACTCAGACAGCAGAGGGGAGAACTGAGCCCCTTATATGGGAGTGGGTGATGTCAATGCCAAGCAAACTTCACAATGCCCCAGATTCTGAGACCTGGAGAGGTCATGTGACTATAAAATTCAAATAGATATTAATTCCACTCTAATGAACTTAATTTCATTTGAAAACTTGTCCCTAAAAAATATGGAACAAGTGAGAATTTTTCTGAGAAACAAAGCAACTATGAATATCTAGCCTAACCCATAGAGTCTTGCCTTAAGAGAAAAATGGTAAGTTAGAACAAGGTTACTCCTAGATAGCATTGAGAAATTCAAGTTTGTGCAAAGATTACACTTTCTCTCCTTTGTTGCTCTCCACCCCTTTTTTCAAGGTACTTCTCCTCTCTTGACAAATACAAGGAGTCCACACTTCATGGCTATGTCCTGCCCCTCTCACTGTGAAATCTCCATCAGGTCTGTCCTTGCCCGCCAATGTCCCATACTTCAAAAGTTCCCAGGCCCTAAGCCAGCCACTAAAATTTGCCTATTCTGCTTTCCAATCTCTCAAGGAATTGCTTTCCAAATTGACAGTCCTGGTAGATTCATAGTTTAATTTGCAATTCTCCTTTTCTCTTTTTTTTCGTATCTGGAAATGCTTTTGCTGCTGATAGCTGTCAGGTTAATAATAAAAAATATTTACTTAATAATAAAAATGAAGAGAATGAGGAACTTTGAAGTACTGTACCACATTACATATGCTCCATTGTAAACATTGTAGCATCATGGCTAGGTTGAGAGAAATCTCATCTAAAAATATGTATGTCATATATAGTCAATATAAAATATGCATATAGTATAACATGTATATGTACAAGTATATGCATTTATACAGTAAAGTAGGGTGGAGTCAAGACAGAATATAATAGGACAAACAGAGACCTGGAAAGGACATCATTGCTCGCATCCCTGCAGCTAAGGTATTTTTATTTCATTTCTATTCATTGTAAACATGAAAAATATCAGCAAACATGAACATTTCTCATACAAAGATCCAAAGGACAAGACTGAATGTGAAACTATGAATCTTCACCACATACAGGGGTTGGGTTTTTCTTTCTTTTGGGGGGGCAATCAAAAGCAAAGGTAAGACTAATTTAATCATCAAGGTAAGCTGTGGGTTAATCATAAAAATAAAATTAACATATTACCAGGAAAGTGACACAATGGATAAAATGCTGGGTCTGGAGTCAGGAGACCTGAGTTCAAATCCAGCCTCAGATACTTACTAGCTGTGTGACCCTAGGCAAGTCACTTAACTCTGCTTTTCTCCAGTTTCTTCATTTGTAAAATAAGCAGAAGGAAATGACAAAACATTCCAGTACGTCTGCCAAGAAAATCTCCAAAGGAGTCATGAAGAGTTAAACAGGATTGAAAATGATGAAGTAACAACATACTCAGGAAGACAATACATGCTTGGGCTGTGTTAACCCTGGTAGAAGTAAAGTCTGGAAAAGTAGATAGGTAATTCTGTGTGAAACTGACTCTGGAATAAGGGAAATGGCTAGCTCGCAGTGCCACTTGTTCCTTAGTTCAGACCAATTTCTAATTCTGCTCCAGCCCTAGTCTTTCTAGTTCTTAACAGTGATCTCAGATCTCTTAAGGAATGGGTTGATCTTTTTTTTTCATGGATACAGGAACCCTTAAGTTGAAAGGGTTGAGTTGAACCATCAGGTGAAAAAGTAATCTTGCAATATTACTTTGAATAATATTAGCTTTGAGCTATGTGGTATGATGGATAGGGAATTAGTCTTGGAATCAGGAAGCTTTTATTTCAAGACTCACCTTTGACAAGTACCGGTTGTGTGACCCTGAGCAAGTCATTTTATGTCTCAGTACCTTCCACACTTGCCTAGAAATTCCTTTAAGATTATAAACTGCAGAGCAGTTGTTGATCTGATCAGTGGATGAAGCCTCCTCACTAGAAATTCCCCACAGACCTCAATCAAAGATTCAGGACAAAAAAAGAATCAATTTGAATCTAGCAGATTTGCCCAGGGATCTCTCCCTGCCTTTATACTGTTCAATGCTTTTATTAATGACTTGCATGAAGACATGGAAAGAATGCTTGCTAAATTTACAACTGACATGGAGATAGGTGGGGGGAGCAGGGGGAGTAACACTGCATGGCAATTCTGTTCCTTACAATCAGAACTGTATTTATTTTGTGCTTTAACATTTGCAAAATGTTTTCATGCACGTTACCTCTAATCGTCCTGGGAATCCTGGGAGAGGTGTTTGTGGCAGTTATTTACCGCATTTTACAGTTAAGAAAACTGCACCTCAGAGCGTTCAGGTGACTGGTTCATATTCATACAGCTAGTCAGTGTCTGCCAGTCAAAATCAGGGCTTGGATGACAGAGACAGGGTCCCATCTCCACACCTGTGCACAAGCCACTCCCCTCTTTACTTGTACCTCCCAGAATTCTTTTCTTCTTTTAAGGTTCAACTCAGGAAACACTTCTTCTAAGAAACCTTACCCAGTAGCTAATGCTTTCTCCCACAAAGTAAGTGCTTAATAAAGGCTTGTTTACTGTTGACTGACTACAAATTATTTTGAATGTGCTTAACTGTCATGTATCTCAGGCAAATGTTAGCACCTTGAAGACAGGGACTGTTTGTCTTTTCTCTGTATCCCAGTGTCTTAGCACAATACCTGCTACATAGTAGGGGTATAAGAAATATTTCTTTGACTGAATTCTCTTTTCCATAGCATACATTCCATTTTTATCTCAGACTACTCCAAGTAAATTTCTCTAAGTTAAAAAAAATCTCATTAAAAGAAGAGAAATCATGTCCACTGTCCTGGTATGAGCTCCAAGTCTATATGAATTTCATGCAGCGAAAGCACTCTTTAGAGTCTACTGTGAGTTGAGTTATCTGCCCTCCTGCTGGAGTGGGGAGGGGAAATTGCAGCAGCTTATGTCCTTTATCTTTTCCTGGTTAAAGAAAACATCAGATCCTTATGTACTCAGTGTTACATTGTGTGGAAGGAGCACTTTTCCTCATTACCTAGCAACTCCCTGGGTATGTCAAGACAGGCAGATGCCCCTATGGCCTCAGTGAAACTTCAGAGCAAGCAGCTTTTAAGTGGACCTGGCCATTTCCTTGAATACAACTATTGCTCTTATTTATCTGGGGGACTTAAAAAAGGGAACACTAGTGAAATTTGTGACACATTAAAGCTAATTGAAAGGACCTTTCTGGGAAGAGGCTATTTGTAAAGTGGAGGGCTCTAATGAGAATTAACCCGATTAGTGTTTACCTAATTCATCAATAATGAGTAAGGTGGAGGGCATCTCCTTGGGATTAATAAAGAGCCAAGAGAGTTGATGGATTAGCCCATTAAACCCAGATTGGGGCAGGGGGAGTTAATTTCCAACAATGGCTCCTTGCCAAGCTGATAGAACTTGCTAAAAGGAAACCCAAGAACACAGATGGAAGAATTTTCTCCTTTGAGATGAGGTTTTAATTGCTATCTAAGTACATGACATTGGCTAGGAATAGGAGCCCAGCCAGCTCACAAAATTGCTCCAATTCAATCTTAATATTTCATCCCATTTGGAATGTCCTCTTGTGCATTGATGTAAACAGAAAAAGAATGAGTGTCTGTGCTGTGATCAGTAATAGCTTGGTGTGTCACCTCAGGCACTAGAGAAATGAAAGAAACCTAGGTAAGCTAGCATTTGAAAATATTATTAGGAAGACCTTCAAATCACCCCCACAGAGCAAATAATTCTTTCCTCACAATACCCTTAGGGAAAAGGCTGGAGCCTTCTTCAAAACTTCTTGAAGTCATAAATGAAGTTACTACTAAAGGAGCCTTAGCAAAGTTGGGGGACCTTAAGGGACCATAAAATAGATTCTTTTTGAGTCCACAGGAGATTTCATAGGATGCTCCCAGAAATAGTGACTTAAAATAGACTCATTTTAGCTCATTCTCTAGGTTGTTCCCCTTGGCCCCAGCTCTCCTTAGGAGTAGCCAGAAAATTCAGCTAATAGCCTTCCAAGGAGAAGGCTGTAATATTAGCCAGGAAGCTTAGTCTTAGACAATGATGTACTAGTTCTGGCCATGAGGCACCAGAGCCAAGTAGAGGAGAAGATGAAGCTAAGCAGGAAAGAGGTAAGTGTGCTGATGAAAAAGGCCCAAAGTATGCTCAAGATTTGGAAATATGCATAAAAATGAAGAATGACAAGAGAATTATGACCATTGGGATGTGTATATTACTTTAACTTTTTTTGGTACTTTAAAACTTGCAACATGCTTTGTGTGCTGGAAAGTAAGGGGACAGAGAAGAATGAGCATCTACTGTATAGTCAATGAACCTGGCTTCAAAATTCCTAAAGCCCAGATCTGGTCATGTCACCCACAGTTTCAGTGGCTCCCTATTACCTTCAGGATCAAATATAAAATCTTCTGTTTGGCATTCAAAGTCCTTTATAACTTTTCTTCACACACACACACACACACACACACACACACACACACACACACCCTTTCCAGTTTTCTTCACCCCTTATACTTCTACTCTTATTATACTCTTTGATCCAGTGACACTGGCTCTTCCTGAAACAAGCTGTCCCTCAGCTCAGGGCACTTTCATCAGCTAGCCCTCATGCCAGGAATGCTTCTGCTCCTCAGCTCCAGTCCCTGCATTCTATCTTTCTTCAAGTTCCAGCTCAAATCCCACCTTTGCCAGTCTCTCTTAATTCTAGTACTTTCATATCTGTCATTTCCCATTTAGACTGCATATTTATATATATATATATATACAATATATTATATTACATATTATTATTTATATATAGTTATTTGCAAATCGTCTCTCCTATTAGATTATGAGCTCCTCAAGAGAATTGTCTTTTGCTTTTCTTTATATAATACTGACTAACTATTCTGGTAATTACTACCTATACGATCCTGAGGAAATCATTTAACCTCCCTTCATTTTATTTTTTAAGTAAAATGATTCCCTTACATGGCTTTGATGTTCCTTCCAGCTCCATCTAGTTCCATGATCCTTTATTCATTATCTCATTTGAGCTTTGCAGCAGTCCCATAAGGCAGGAAACAGTAATATTGTACCCATTTCCTAGAGAGGAAATTGAGGCTGAGAGACATTAAGTGATTTGTCCTTGGTCACATAAGTTAGTGAGTATCAGAAGTCAAATATGAACCCAGGTCATCCTGCTTCCAAGGCCAACACTCTATGCTGAAATAGACTAAGATAAGACAAAAGTCTAAAGAACCAAGTGTAAAAATAGGTTTACATTTATATAACAAATGCATTTCCTAATTTTCCTCACTTTCATGGAAATTTTGCCTCAGCTGTTATGAACCTACCCCCATCCGTTCCTCCCTCCTTGATCTTGCCCCTGAGATTCAGCTGTGGATGGCTCCCCACCAACCCTGAGTATCTTCCACATCCAAAATAGCCTAACTCCAAGAAGCAGGAGAGGTCACTCTCAGAAGTCACAGCAGAAACCACTTGCTCAAGATCTGTCATTCAGCTTGTCACCTAGCAACTCTGCAACAAGCAAGCAGCAGACACTCAGTGAAGCAACTTGCCTTTGGCACATGCCAAAGACATCAGAGTGAACAAACCCTATGTGGACTTCACTGTTTCCTTAAATAGACCTAGCGCATTTCATTTATTCAGGATACCCAGGTAGGGAAAGGTTATGACATTGGAGCCACATTAAACCTAAAGCAAAGACTCTTTCTTGAAGGGAGTGAAATTAACTGTGAAGAGAATTGGTAAAGAGAAATAGTACTTTAATGAATATTAATTAACAAAGTCTGGTGAAAAATGGATTTGCGTAGTGTCTTGCAAAATTAATACAAAGGGATTTAAACTAAAAAGGATTTAGGAGGGAGCATGTCCATCAAGACAACACAGAGAGGAGCTGTAATGAAAGAAGATGAGCAGCTAAGACTCCCAAAAAGTCACAGGAGAGGAAAAAACCCAAATATAAAATTCATGACTTCAAATGTCTAGACAGAAATATCAAAGTTTTAACTTCAAAAAAAAAAGAGAAACTGAGGACTCAGATCAGAGGAGTGAGTCTGACCCCATGAATTTCTCTAAAACAGGACAAGCTCACCTACTTGTCTCCTGGATCACTGTCAGTCAACTTGACTTCTGTCCTGCCGCTGGACTTTGGTGACTCTGGAGAAAAGAAAGAGGGTATGATTTTGTGCAGCTCTGCCTCACATAAATCTAAGTCAAGAAAAGTCAAGTCATCACTCTCACAATGCCATTGGTTTTCTTTGAGAATGACAAATGAGCCACACAAGAAACTTTGGTGGGATAAAATCCATCACTTCAATGTGACCCTAGATGCATATGCCTTATTTAAAACTAGGCCAACATTGAATATCATTAGACTTAAGTGAAGAAATTTTCATGAACAAGAGGGGAACACAGCAATGGATGTTTTGGCAAAAACTGAATGAATGAAGAAAAAGAAGCCCTTCCTTTCAGTACTTTCTTCTTCCTTGCCTTCAGAGATACCATCCTTGCCTGGTTCTCTTTTCAACACCTGCACCTATCCCTCTTATTATTTCCTTAAAGAGAATATTACCCAGGGCTCTGTCTTTAACCTCCTTCTCTCTCTTTTTCATTTTCTCTCCATTGGCAGTCTGTCACTGATATGACTTCATGTAGTTGATAAAGGCAGAGGATGCCTTTATCAATGTCTGCAATCCTCATGTCTCTCCTAAATTTCAGACTTGCATTTTCCATTACTCCTAGGACCTTTGGTCCTCTTTAACATACAATCATCTGCTTTTTTCCCTGCTGAATTGGCAGAATGAACCAGTTGTTTCCATATCAGATAGACCTGGGCAGCCTTGAAGTATGAATCAGAAATTACACCCAGCCCAAGCAACCCATGCCTGAACACATTTGGAACTCATTTTTAGTCATGGGTTGCTTGGGCTGGGTGTAATTTCTGATTCATACTTCAAGGCTGCCCAGTTCTATTTGGAATTCATTTTTAGGCACTAAGGAAATCTACACCAATCAGTTCTTAAGGGAGTTGCTCTGGTGGATCTGAGGAAGACTGGTCATTACTGGCAGATGAAATCAGGGAAGGCTTCAATGAGGAAGTGCCCTTTTGGCTGCAGTTTACAGCTTTGTAAGAAATTTTAAAGGGGAGAGAGGAGAATTTTCAAAGTATAATAAAGAACATGAATAACCATTTGAGGAAGAGTGTAATGTATGATCAGCGGCTAGAGAGCTGTCCATTTGGGATAGAGCATTGAGTGCAAAGGAAAGCATGACATGAAATTACTAGAAACGTAAAGAAAGTAGTACCAGATTTTAAAGAGCTTTGAATGGTCAGGAAATATCTTTGATAGTTAATAGGGAGTCTCTAAGTTCTTTTATTTTGCGTCACTCCTGGCTCTGATACGCCAGTTTCCAAGGCTCAACCACTATTTCCTAGGCATTTCTATCACTTCACCCACCCATCCATCCTCATCCATGCTTTCCAATTCCCTTTTTGTGTTGACTTCTCTCTCCACCCCTACCCCACATATCCATTATAATAGAACTCCTTTAAGACAGGGATTGTTTTGTTTTCTTTTATTTCCATTCCCAGTGCTTAGGATAGTGCCTGGAATATAGTAAATGCTTTGTAAATTATCCACCTATCTATTGACAAAACAATTTTACATATAGTCTAGACTGGGCAGTCTCTAACCTGTAGATGGTCAGAGCCAAACAAAGCAGGCCAGAAACAGGTGATTCAGCACAGCTTAATTTCAAAGTGAGGAAAATGCTCCATCTTGGAGCTTATGGCAGTGGTAGGGGTTTTAAGCATGAAAACCACAAAGGGCTAGACCACAACACAGTCATTCTTAGGTCCTGAATAAACAGCTCCCATAGCAGGCCCATGCATGTTGGCATTTTAACAGAGCAGAGGGGGAGAGGAGGAATCAGCACATGCCCAGAGGGTGCAGAAGTGGCAAGGCAGGGTGCTGATGGCTATGGGCAATCCCAAGAACACCATACAGGAGGCTGGAGTTTAAAGGGGGGAGAACTGAAGAGGATCTGAGGTCAGAGGCACCATCCTCCAAACTCCAGGACTAGAAGTGATTATAAAAACTAAATTATCAGAAAAAAATGCACAAAGGAGAAAGAATCCAACCATAGGGAGCTATTATAGGGATAGAGAATATCGGGGTTCATCTTCAGAGGAGGAAGCAAAGAAAGTCTCTTCTGCCCCAAAAAATAATGTCAAATGGTCACCTACCCAAAAAGAATTTACTGAAGAACTTTAAAAATCAAATAAGAGAAATTAAAGAGCCGGTTAAAAAAATCCGAACACAATAAAAGATTTGATATACAAGAGCTAAAAGAAATATAAGGTACATACCAATGATCAATTACAAGGGGCTAGATAAGGATGGAACCTTTCATGTATGGCAAATTTAAAACCTGTGTCTAAGATTGTTACTAGTAATCAAGTAGCTTATAAGAAAGATTGGGGTAGACCTGAGTATTATATGACTTTTAAAAGTGAAACCATTCAAGAACAGCTAAAAGAAAAATTATCTTATACAAATGAGGTGCAAGAGGAAGAACCAATACAGAGAAATTAGATATGGGAAGAAGGCTAGTAGTTCTGGTAACCTACTTTCATTGGGAATGGGTTTAAGAGAGGGAAATACATATACAAATATACATATGCAAATACATATACAGTATAAAAGTCTTCTAAATTTAAAAAGAAATAAAACTCTAAGGGGTTAAGGAGGGGCAGAGAATAAAGGAGGGGTCTTTAGAGGGGAGGGTTAGGGTATAGGTTAAAAGCGGGTATAGAAGGATGTTTAGATTTAGGGAAATGGGAAGGGGGGGATTGTTGGAATGGGGGTAGGTTAAGTAATAATAGGAGGGCAAGGTAATAAGTAGAAGTAAAGTAGAGAAGTTAGGAGAAATGGGAAAAAAGAGATATGCACAAACATTAAAATAAGATTAAGAGTAGACTCTCTTAGAGAAAGTGTACGTTTATATATGCATATATAATGTTGTGTTTGTCCTTTGTTTTCGAAGATGACCATAACATCAGAGAAATGATGACACGACTTGCACTTGACTTTGTTTTGAGTGAGGGAGGGCCATGCAGGTCGCCAGCCTCACTTTCTCTCCCAGAGCCATCTGAATCCAGTGAGCAGATATTCATCGGGATGGACCAGGATGCAATGAGAGACCTTGGCCTTTTAGGCTAAGGCCTGTTCAGGTAGTCACTTAAAGTGAGGCAATGCCCATTCAGTGAATGAGCCTCTTTAAGAAGTAGTCATGGGATGGCCCCTTCAATAGAAAAGAAAAAATAAATAAATAAATGTAAAGGATTTATAGGTTTATGGACACCATTTCAGTCAAATAGTCCTATTCAGTATCCCCTGGTTTCCTCTCACAAAATATCCGGAAATCCCGTGCAAATAACCATGAATTACATAAAGAATTGGAGAATATATAGACTACACTATAGTACTGAACAAAGAGGACTAGTTGTGAAGTGAGAGCACCTTGGTAAAATCCGGCTTCTCTTACCACCTATGTGACTCCCCCAGTCTCAGTTTCTTCACTGGTAGAATAAAGGGTTTGTCCTGTATTATCTTTCAACTTCCTTCCAGGTCTCTAGCTTATGTCTCTATTTTGCCTTTTCTATGTGTTGTTATGATTCTTTCCCTGGTGCTGTTGTAGGAGAGCTAATTATAAAAAGCTGAAGTTTGTCATCACGGTTATTTAAACCTCTGCCATGCACCTTTTGTTCCTGCACTCCTGTTAGTACCTTACAGGAAACTTTAGGTCCAAGTCAATGACTCAGGAAACCAAATAGCATTTTACAAATGTTCAAAAAGACTATTTTTCTTTGATTGAGAATAGACAAAACTAGAACACAGGTCCCTCACTCTACTGGTGGTATGATATGTCTAGAGAGAGCCTAATTCAAGAAAGGAAATTTGGCTCTAGGGAAGAAATAAAAATCCCAAGAACAAATCATAATCTCCAAAAATACAGTTAAAATTAAAGAACTAAGATTTTGTTGTATCCTGTTACATTTTGGTTTGAAAAAATGTAAGAGAGAAGCCATGTGCAAAATGGAAAATATACTTGCTCTTCAGCCTAACTATAGAACTATACAGTTACCTTGACTAAATTTCATCTCATTAAATTTTTCCAGTTGGATGAAATCTATTGGGATCCTGATGGTGTTTGTTTACATATTAGTTATTCCTCCCAGGTCCTTTTGTTATCTAAAATTTCATCCAAGTCATGAATAAAAGTGTTCGATGGATGAAGCCTGAACTATGTCTACACAGGCCTTCCTCCAAGTTGACATCAACCGTTTAACCAAATCATCTGGCTATAAATCCACAATTGTATCATGAAGTGTTATTAATTGCCTTGATGAAATCCAGATACACTATGTTTCCAGAGATTTCCCTGATCCACCCAGCCTTGTAACTGCATTAAAAGAGCCAATTGTATTAATTTGGTATAACTTGTTCTTAGCAAAGTCATGCTAAATCCCAGAGGTCACCATCTCCTTTTCTAAATGCTCCTAAGTCATCCATTTAATAATGTTTAAGAATTTTTCCAATGACAATCATTAATTTTACTATTCTATAATTTCAATTATCTCATATTACCCCATTTTGAAAATTAGAATATGTCAGCTTCTAGTCTTTCAGCACTTTGCCCATTCTCAACAAATCTGCCAAGTTCAATCATTCTTTAATTGCTTGTGCATATTGTCAGGAGGTCATTTGTTTAAACCTTAAATCTCTAGCCTCAGAATAATTCCTACTTTAATCTGAACTTCTTGAAATCTACTTTTCTGAAATTTGGGGAACTTACTTAACTATCCTCTCTACTGTCTATGTTTGTACAAGTTTTAGAATAGCACCATTACTTTCACCGAAGACTGCCATCCCCAAATAGATAGAATGCAGAATTGAGCCATATTTCCCCTTCAATGTTTTCTACTGTCTCTTAAGAAAGGAAATTATCAGGAAAACAAGAATTTCTTAAATACTTTCTGTAATCAAAAGGAGACCTTTGACACATAATAGAAATTCCCAGTACATCACCTAACTTGCCAATTCCCTCTGTCACCACGTGTCATCTAGATCAGGAAGGCATCATCCATATCCTTCACTTGTGTGGGTAATTTGTAATATGCTGTGGTAATGGTGTTATTCCTTTTCTTTCTCTTTTTATCCTTTAGACCGTAACTAGATTACAAACTTTTTGATTGGAATCTCTTTAAAAATATTACCCTAGCATTCAGTACAATTTCTTAAAAATATCAGTTGCTTAATAAAGCATAGAATCGAAGAGTTGGATGGGTTTTCAGAGGTCACCTGCTATAATAATAAACAATAATAGTAGCATTTATATAGTTCATTAAAGTTAGCAGAGCACTTTACAAGTATTATCTCATTTTCATAACATCTCTAGAAAGTAGATTCTATCATTATCCCTATTTTGTGGAGGAGGAAACTGAGGCATTCATAAGTGAAGTGACTGGCCAACAGTCACACAGCCAGTAAGTGTCTGAGCCTAGATTTGAACTCCGGTTTTTCTGACTCTAGGTCTAGCACTCTATCCACTGCATAGCCTATCTACCCCAGAATGATAATCTCTTCTTTATCCTCCCTTCAAGCAGTAATTTAGCCATTGCTTAAAGACATTCAGAAAGGGGGAAGCCATTATTTCCCAACACGGCTTATTGACCGTTAGATGGTTCTCCTGCAGAGAGCATTTCCTGAGTCCATGTAGATGACCTAAATTTATCTCCATTACATTTCATCTTCTCACTATTATTCTAACCTTTTCAGATCTTTTTGAATCTCGACTTTAACTTTATTAGCCTTCCCTCCCAGCTTCATGCCATCCGAAAATTTCCTAAATATGCCCCCTATGTCTTTATTCACCTCATTGCCAGAAGAACTGAGGACATCTCACTGGGTACCACAGGACAGAACTCCTTCCAAGTTGACAGATGACTCCTTAGCGACTGCTGTTTGAGTCCAGTCCTTCATTTAGTTTCAAGTCTACTTAACCTCATTATCATTAACTCAGTAGTTCTCTATTTGTCCACAAGTAGAGCATACAAGAATTTATCAGGTTCCTTGCTGAAATTCTAACATAATGCTTGCTGTGCCCTCAGCATTCCCTTGGTCTACCACGCTACAGGAACACCCCAAAAAATTAAATTAGCACAGTCCTAGCTCTGGGGTATGAACTGTTCTCAATAGAGCCATGTTAGAGTTTGGTGATCACTGTGAAAGATACACTCTGTCTTAAAGAACTTCATGATGAAAAGGACAGAAAATGTTTTTGTGTAAAGAAAGATACATATTTATTCTCAAAGATGTATTATATCACCACCGTCATGAATGAACATTTTGATATCTAAAATGAGTAGAAAAAGAATGTTGTTTCACTATAAACTGATAAAATATGTACATGAAGAAACAGCTTTCAGATGGGATCTGGATGGCTTTGGAAAGAAAATGATCTGCAGTACAGATTTGAGGACTTGGATCTCCTCTAATAATGTAGAATGATGTCTTACTTGTGTGGGAAGAATTTGATATTATAATGAGGCAGAAGAAAAAAGCATTTTATTTATTGGAAACTATGGAAATGTAAGTGTGAAAAAACATAGTTTGAAGGGCAGCAAAGAGACAGCTGGGGCAGCTAGGTGGCTCAATGGTTAGAGTGCTGGGTCTGGAGTCAGCAACTCATCTTCTTGACTTTCAGTCTGGCCTAGGACACTTCCTAGCTATAGAACCCTGAACAAGTCACTTAACTCAGTTTGCCTCAGTTTTCTTGTCTTTCAAATGAGCTGGAGATGGAAGCACCAAACATTTCAGTATCTCTTCTAAGAAAACCCGAAATGGTCATGAAGAGTCAGACATGACTGAAAACTGCTGAACAACAACGAAAGATTTCAGAGCTGAGGCATGATGGGCACCTTTCCTAAACTCTATAAGCATATTTTCTGACACAGAGGAAAAAGCTAAGAAAACAAGGAATGATATAAACATTTGTAGGCTGAGCTACGATTTTTGAAAATATTCTAATTCGATAAGGGTAATTTGTAGAACTGTGATGCTTTAAGGGAAAAATGAGTCTCTTAGAGTCAAGAGATTCTCTTTTCAGCTATGAAAGAGGGGGGATGGAGGAAGGAAGAAAGGAAGGAAGGAAAGAAGGAAGGAAGGAAGAGAAGCAGTAGCAGGAGAGGGGCAAGAGAATTCACAAGACAGCAAAACAGAGACTGGCGGTGGGTTCAAGGGAAAGGACCTTGAAAAAAGTTGAAGGCATAGCAAACGTGTGTTGGAAACTGCTCCTCTAGAGCTTTTGCATTAAGTCAGCTAAGAGAAGGCTTAAGCTGAACGATTCCTGATTGTTGCAGAGAATGATGGTATTGTCCAAGAGTACCTATGACAGCAATTGCTGTCATCTATTCTATTACTTACAATTGGCAGTTAGAGCACTAACTTTTTAATGAGGTCTTGTTGCTCTCTGCTGCCACCTATGGCTTAAAAAGGAAAAGTGGGGAAAGAGAATGGGGCAGTAATTAAGATGGCATCCTAGTGAGCTGGATCAAAGAGTGAAGTGATTGGGAAATCACAGCAAGTCATTTTTCCAGCCCAGGGCAGCTTTGAGAGACAGAAAGAAAGGTATGTGGAAACTGGGGAAGGAGTCTGGCCAGGTGAACTGTGGCACTGAGATCTACTATCTAGGGATTGAAAGAGGATCAAGAAACTTTACTCAATGGGTTATAAAGCGATGTATACTCTTCGATTCAGCAATACCTCTCTTAGGTCTATCTCCCAAAGAGATTCAAAAAAGGGGGAAAGATTCAAAAATATTTATCGCAGCTCTTTTTGTGGTGGCTAAGAATTAGAAATTGAGGGGCTGCTCATCAACTGGGGAATGGCCAAACAAACTGTGGTACATGATTGTAATGGAATATTACTGTCCTATGAGAAATGACGAGCAGGATGACGTCAGAAAAAACTGGAAAAACTTACACGTGTTGGTACAAAGTGAAGTGAACAGAACCCGGAGAACATTATACACAGAAACAGCAATGTTGTACAATGAAGAATCATGAATGACTTAGCCATAGTGTTCCAAAACAATCCCAAAGGACTCATGATGAAAAACACCATCCACCTCCAGAGAAAGAACTGATGTGTCTGAATACAGACCAAAGCATCCTATTTTCACTTTCTTTTTTGCTTGTTTGTTTGAGTGTTCCTACACAAAATAACTAATATGGAAATGTTTTACATGACTGCACATGTATAGTATTGCCAGAAGGCAAAGGATATATAGTCTCCTAGCTCTGCCCTTCTTGGGTCAAACTGAACAAGTCTAATGCCTCTGTTATATAATGACCCTTCAAAACTTTAACTATACCTCCTTTATAAGATTATCCATTCTTCGTCATTCATTCACCATTACCATCCTTCGTTCCCATATTCTAGAAATGTCTTTTTAACCTTCAGGTTGAGTGATAATCTGACTGTATGTCCAATATCTCTTATGTATCAAATACTGATCAACTGATTCCTTACATACTACATTTGCTACTTGGATTTACTGGTACATGAGAAAACTTGAGCTAAACTACTCTCTGATGTAAACCTTCCCTCAAGCAAAGGACTCATCCAGATTGGATTCTATTTATACTCTAAACAGAAATATGGTTTCTCAATTGGATGGAGTCCCATCCAATCTAGCCAGTCATACAACTCAGGCCCTTCAGAAGTGATTAACCTTTTCAGAAGTGGAATCTTAACAAAAATAGGAAGGAAAAGATGTATCACAAATTAATAATTAGTTATTAGTACAATCTTATTTTTTCATATTCTCTTCACCCACTTACATAGCCACCTTCCCTCTCAGTCGTGATCCTCATAATTTCTTGCCTAAACTATTGAAATAATCTCTTAATAGATCTCCTAGATTTCTCTTTCTTCTCTCTCCAAGCTATTCTCCATCCAGCTGCCAAATGAACTACTTGAGTCACAGTCCCAGATGTTACTATGATACTCTACCTATTTATCTCTGTTCAGCAAACCTCATTGGCTCCTCATCCCTGACAGGTTAAAGCACAGACTCCTAATCTAACTCTCCAGACTCTGTTCACACTGCTTTTCTCCATGGGTATTGTATTTTCACCAAACTGGACTATTAAACTGTTTCCTAAACGTGATACACTCTCTCCATGCATTTTTAAAAGCTGCTTCTCATGTCTGGAATGTCCTCTCTCCTCATTTCTACCTCATATATTTCTTTTCTTCCTTCAAAAATCCTATTGGATGCCATCTTCTATATGAAACCTTACTTGATTTCCTTAGGTGCTAGTGCTCTCCCTTCCCTTTTGTACAATATACACATATATTGCATACATATTTTATCCACTAATAGAATATGAGCTCCCTGAGAGAAGGGACTAGGTTTTTTTTTTGTCTTTGTAGTCACATAATCTAACACAGTACTTCACACATGGTATTTATATTTGTGGAATTTATTCTTACAGCAAGGCAACCCTAGTCCTGGAAAGAAAAGAGTGGATATTAGAGTCATTGTGGATGACTTCTTTCCTTTCAGTATTTTCCTGTTTACAAAGACTCCGAGGGTCAAGGCTAGTTACACCACTTTCCAAACAATAATCCCTTTCAAGAACTCCAAATAATATGAACAAACCACCTTGTCAAGAATTTGGAATACAGACTGCCTCTATATTACCTGACTGTCTGTTCTTATTACTGTCATTTATCTGACAGAAGTGTTGTGAGACAAAGCAAAAGCCTTGAGAAAGGAAAGCAGATGGATTCTCTCCTAATTTCATTATAAAGCAATACCTTCAAAAGACACATACGCCCGAAACTGGAAATATCCATTCCATTAAATTCAACCTTGAACTAAAGAGGGGGAAATTGTAGCTCTAAATTGAACTGGGTTAGCCAGACCACCCATTTTCTCTACCAATTATCTGTTTAAAAGCTCTCTGAAAGAAGAGGTACCCATATTTTCCCACTAATTATCTACACTAAGGTGCATGGGTCTTAGATGCTAGGAAGATTTACCATATCATGCTCTTCAAACAAGGAAAGAATTTGTAATAGCATCTGAAAAAAGGAAGAGATTCTAAAGGAATTCTAGCTCTTCATCCCCCACCAGAAACACTTACTGAGGCTATCATACCTCCAATCGGTCGAAGGTCAGTATTGTTTCCACCTAGGACTTTCTTACAAAGTGCAATAGAGTACCTGACTCATTGAATCCCCTTAGATAAACACATCATTTTGCTCCAGAGAAGTTATTTAATGAAAATTATTGAGCATGTAAAGACAGAGCCTTAGAGGTGGAAGGACTAAAAAGGTCATCTGATCTAACCTAGCTTCTAAAAAGAATACCCATTACAATATACCAGTAAATAGTCATCCAATCTCTCCTTGAAATTCTCCAAGGAGGGGGAATCTATCATCTCAGAAGTAAGGAAGACTTTTCTACTTTGGGACATATCTCATGGTTAGGAAGGGTTGTTGTTTGGTTGTTTTCTAACACCAAGACTAAAGGTGTTTCTTTTCTACTTCCAACCTTTGCTTCTGGTTCATCCCTATGGGGAAAAAAAGAACAATCCTAATCCTTAAATATCAATCATTCAAAAACTTGAAGACAACTATCATGTTCTTACATCTTATATCTTACATCTTACATCTCCCCAATTATTTCAGTTGATCCTCATGTTGCTTGAACTTGAATCCCTTCACTAGTTCAGTGGCGCTCCTCCGCACACTCGCCAATTTGTCAATGTCCCTTCTAATATGTGGTTGCCAGAATTAAGCACAATATTCCATATATGTTCTGACCATTAGAGAATACAGAAGGGCTATTCCATTAAATCTATAATAAGGACTTCCCTCTTCCTGGAAGCTATGTTTGTCTTAATGAAGCTCAAGATTGTAAAAGGTTATTTTTTTAACTAGCATGTCATATTCTTTACTCATATAAAACATTTTAGTCCCCTGAGACCCCAAATTTGTTTCAAACAAATTGTTGTCTATTCTGACCTCCTGATTCATACTGATGATGTTCATTTTTTTCAATCTAGGCAAGACTCAAAAAGTCATGATCAAGGGTAACTAGGTGGTACAATAGAATCAGGAGAATCTGAGTTCAAATCTAACCTGAGTCATTTACTAGCTGTATGACAAGTCACAACCCCAGTTGTCTCAAAAAAAAAGAAATAAAAAAAAAGCAATGATCAAGTTAGCAGCTAGGTTGGGAGTACCGGACTTAGAGCCATCAAGATGCAAGTTTGAATCCTGCCTTAGATACGTACAAGCTGTGTAACTGATACAATTTCTGTCAAGCTCAGTTTTGTCATTTGTAAAATGAGGATGATGATAGTTCCTACCTCACAGGGGTGTTGTAAGAACTAAATGAGATGATATACATGAAGCATATTGCACACTATAAAGTACTACATAAATTTTTATAGCAGTTAGCCTTTACATAGCACTCTAGTGTTTACTAAGCACTTTATATATAGTATCTCATTTAATCGTTATAAAGCCCATAAAGTAGGTGCAATTGTTCTCTGTTTTACAGATGAGGGTACAAGTAAGAGAAACAAAGTGACTTGCCCCAGGTCATATAGCTTATAAGTGTCTAAGAGAGGATTTGAGCTCATCTTCTCAATTCCAAGTCCAGTGCTCTAACTACTGTACTACCTAATTCCTCACTATGCTAACCAGAAGATGAAGAATATTAATAGGACCCAAGACTCAGCAGTTGAAGACTGTCAAAATTGGTCTATAGCCTTAAAGGGATGATACAAAGCTGATCATTTCAGGTTGACCCTTCTTAGAATTCCTCCATCCCTGCTGGCCTGCATTTGATCTAAAGGCGTGACTGAGATCCTTGCCACTCTCCTGATCTGATCTATGTACTTTTCTATCACCAAGATTAGAAGCTTCTCAAGAAAGGAACCATAGCATTTTTCATGTTCACATCCTTGATACCTAACCTAGGTTCTTTACACTGGAAAGCTTAATAAATGTTTGCAGAATTAAATTTTATTGAATCAAGTCAAACTGAACTGAATTGAATTAATAGGACAGTCATGGCTGCCTTTATCATGGCTCTGCCATGTATTAGCCATGTCAATTGAGCTTTAACTTCTTCCTCTGTAGAATGGGACCTCTTCCAGTTTCATGATCTTAGGATTTGCATGGTTTCCCTTGGGGTTCACTGCAGATATTTATGGCATAGCTGACCAGGATAAGAATGTATACAGACTGAGGCTATATAGACCGATGATAACTAGCTCTTACAAAATCAAACCCATTGTACTGGTCTCACTAGCTCCATAGTCTAATCAGCCAAAGTTAAATAACATGATCATCTCAAAAGTCCTGTTTCCATTTCCTGCATGACTCATTCAGGACTTGAGTAATATTAGATACCTTCAGTGCACTCCAGTGTCATTCTTATAGGAGGCAGCTGCCTACTTTGTGTGACTTTAGAGGCACAAGAAAGTATTCTTTCTGTCCTTCCAAAATGTCCTTTTAGATGAAATTACATTTATAAAAGGCAGCCCTTCTTTACTCAATTAGCTATCTTCAGGTAATCAACAAACATTTATTGACTACCTGTGCTTGTTTATGTGTCCAAAGTTCTTAGAGATTTCAGTTAAAAGAGTAATTTCCCAAGGCAGGGATAGCACTTAACTTAGGTATAATCCAGGTATAAAATCTTAAGAGAAAAGGGGAGAAAAGATGGAAGACATTAACACCTGAAGACCATATAGGAACAGTAGGAAGAAGGGGAAGAGGTACAAATGAAGGTATGCAAAGATGCATTCATATATTTAAAGGAGTGCCCTGTGGGAAAAGAATCAGGCTTAGGTGTTTGGTTGGTTGGATGATTGGTTGGTTGGTTTTGTTTTTGATGCAAGGGTAAGGGAAAGTTTCCTAACAATTAGAATTATCTAAGAGAGTAATGGCTTTCTCAGGAGACAGACAAATAGGTAGATAGCGTGGTGTTTAAAAAAGGCTTGAGACATAATTTCTGGGTAATTTAATAACTTTATTAATAAGGTCAAAAAGTTTATTAATAAAAGGATGGCCATTTAGCCATTTCTCTTAGACCAAAGAATCCTAATAGCAGTGGGCTCGTAGTTTATATGCCCTTGGAAGATCAGGTGTTCCTCAGGGTGGTGATCAACACTAATTGGTTAATAATTAATGAGAAAATCAATATTATAATAAGAGGATGGGCTATATTACCATAAGGGTCTTGCAGTCCCTTTGGTCACCTAAATCTTGGTCAGAGAGACATTAATTTCCACATCTGACAAAAGGGAGGATCCAACATTTTCCCAGAACTGTCTGAGCAAACACAATGAACAGGAATGTGCCCAAACTTAGTATTTCTTTGGCTATCAGATTAGATCTGGGT
The DNA here is from genome assembly GCA_028658325.1 of Potorous gilbertii. Classification (NCBI taxonomy): domain Eukaryota; kingdom Metazoa; phylum Chordata; class Mammalia; order Diprotodontia; family Potoroidae; genus Potorous; species Potorous gilbertii. The sequence continues at coordinate 18,791,982 of CM053772.1, forward strand.
TTCTGGATGAGGAAGTAGAAAAGGGGAAAAACCTTGGCTCTGATTCAAAAATTAGTTATTAAATACAATAGAGAAAAAATCATTTCTCACAATAGACAGATAAGAATATTCATTAAGCAATTACTATGGGCCAGTCACTATGCTAAGCACTAGGAATAAAAATACAAGAGAGTAAGACAGTCTTGCCATCAAGGAGATTACATTTGAAGGGGGGAAGACAATACAGAAGGGGTTATGGAAATAGACGACATGTCTTGGATGGGGCTACATGGATAAGACTGGAGGAAGTTTGGGAGCTGCCCAAACCTAATCAGCATATGGCAAAAACCACACTTATCTGAGCTGGGGGAAGCAGGGGTGGAGTCCAAGTTTCTGGTGGGGTAGAGATAATTGGAAATAGGACCCCAGTGAGGTTGTTAGGGACAATTGTTGCACTGGTAGAGTTGTATTAAATAGCCTTCAAGATTCCTTCAAAGTGGAATTTTGGAGGATTATGTGAAAAATGGAAGCTAGTCCTAATACACCCAATGACATCCTGCAGATTAGATTCACAACATTCAACAATGGCACAGAGTAGAGGCATCAAACTCCCAGCCAACTTACAAAAACCTAGAATGTAGCTCAAACGAGATTAAAATGCAATTGAGAAATGGTGAACAAAATAAATAAAAATACAGTGCAATACATATAATGTTAATTTGTGGTTTTCTAACTTAATTTACCAGGGATTCATTTTATTTGACTTTAACACCACTGAGAGATTAAGGAAAATAGCATTCTCTCCTATAACTTGTGGGCAACCCAATTCACTCCATTTTCACGTGTGTGTGTGTGTGTGTGTGTGTGTGTGTGTGAGTGTGAGTGTGAGGCAATCAGGGTTAAGTGACTTTCTCAGAATCACACAGCAACTCGACTCACTCTTATGTACCTCAGTTTCCTCATATGAAAGATTAAATGATTGGAATACATGATTGCTAAGATCCCACCCAGATCTAACAATCTGAATTTAAGAGATTAGAATGATTCATTTCTTCCACTGTCCTGGCCCATATAAGTGAGAAATCTTGGAGGTAGGGTGACAGATCAATTAATAATGTAATCCTTACTAGCTACCTGAAATCCAGAGTGATTAATAAGCTTTGATGATAAAATACAAGGACCTCCTGCCTTCCCTCTGGTTCCCATGGCTACAGAAGTATTTGGTTGTGGCAACCTTTGATTTCCTCTTGTTGAAAGCTAACAGCCCAGAAGAGGCATATAATTCTCTTTGAAAAAATAAAAAAGCTCCCTTTGGCAGAAAAGGAAGGCAGAAAGCATTCCTTTTGTGATGGAACCTAGCAGCTCACTTTAGCAGGGACTCAGCCCAATTAAATCAAACTGGCAAACTGGGTCTTCCATCTCAGATTATGCTGACAGCAACTCAGGGTTCATTTCCCTGGCACAAAAGGTCATCTGCCTTCTGATGTGCTCCAAGTCTTGTTTCTGTCTTCACTGAGACCGAGGACAAAAGAATCAAGAGGGGGCTTTGAACACTGATATGAAGTCCAAAGCCACGCAAATGCTTGGAGATCTCTTGGGGAGAGAAGATACTGAACAAAGGTAGTAAGTCATCTTTAGGGGAAATCGATTTAGTCCAAGTTGAAAATCCCTTTATGAGTCAGTCTATTTTTAATCATATTTTCTCAAAGGAACCAGTAAAAGCTAAAGTACTTGCACCCCTCATTATCAGAAAAATATTAGTCGATACATTTTGTCTACCAGATTGCCTAAAACTTTCTTAGCATTAGATAGATCTAATCTAGTTATAAATCTAACAGGAGTGGAAAATAATATCATGCCAAGAACATGTAGTAAACCTGAGCATAGAACTATCCTGGAGTGTGCTTTGATGATACTAAGAGAGCACACAAGTTATTTTGCTATGAGAATAAACTATAGAACACCCATCCAGACAGAAGGTATGGATGATACATTCCCCAATTAGGTCATAAAAGTCACACAGAGGCGCTGTAGTAGTGGAAATGAGATGTGTGTTGAAGTGTCATTCTTAAAAAAAAAATCAAAGCACCTAATAAATATTATTAGAGTAAAATCTCTTTGAGATAAAAATTATGTATTATTTATCTTTGCATTTCCCTCAGCACCTAACACAATGACTGGTATGCAGTAAATGTTCAATAAATGTTTAAATGAACTGAATTCTTAGCTTTTCCTTGTCAACAATTTCCTCTATCATAAGGCAGAAATACCAATGAACAAAATTGTTCTCCTACTTAATTCTGATCAACCAAGAAGAAGGCATTGGTGAAGTAGCCATGACCATTACATGACAGTCAAATATCTCTTGATCAGAGATTACAAAATCAGTTTCAAAAAATTCAGAAAACAGTAATAGGCTTGGTGATACAACCAAAGACTAAAATGGAAGATCATTCCAGAGGATGAGTATACATTACTCCTTGAGGGCAAGGACTATCTCATGCTTATTTTTTGCATTCCCAAGGCCTCCCAATTAGTAGATGCTTAGCAAATCCATTCCTACAAAGCTGTAAAATGGGTTGGTAAATGGATCTTTTAAAAGGGCTTGCTAAGAGAATTGTTGATTTCCAGGAGCCTACATGGATTAAGAATATTAACAAGCAGACTGTTCACCATAAGAATTGGCCACAAAAATGACAAGGATCTAGACTTAGAATTCCAGAGAATAGCAGATTTCACTTTCAATGACTCTAAAGAGGAAGAGGAATTCCTTAGTGAACTGCAAGGATCATGCTACATTTGTGTCTTTGCCATTGGCAAGCCCCAGCAGCACAAACCCCAAATTCCAGATGGACCTCCTTCCTACAAGAGACAGAGATGGGAGGGCTAGCAAGAAGCTATTCCAGCTCATAAGGCAGAATGGAGTGCTTCTTAAAAGGATGGCGTACGTGTTTATAAAGAAAAAGGAAGATGAGATGAGAACTGAAGGAACCAGAGGAAAACACTAAATCATGTAAGGATGTTAGAGGGTAAAGAAAAATAGAAAAGACCATGAACCTTCTGAGCTATGAGCTATATGTGTGAGGGGTAGAGGGTAAACGTGTGCCTTCTGGGGAGAAGTAACTTGTGCTCCCAGTCCTGAAGATTGTAACTCAGCGATGTCACCAGAAATAGTTGCTGATCTCCAAGAAACAGAAGAAGGTACAAGTATTAATGGATAGTGACTCCTTACTAAAGTGAATTATGATAGTCATATGTTGACCTAACATAAATAGAAGGTCTACTATCTTACCTAGATGTATTTCTGGCAGCTCACAAAGAAATTCCCAATACTGATAACTTAATATAATAATAACTACCTACATACATACGTACTATGGTGATTTACTTGGAGGAAACAAGCTTATCAAAAAGAACTTAGAAAACAGGACTAGGGATCATGAAGTCCTGCCAAGAAAGTGGCAGCAGGGGCACAGGTGGCATTTACATCCCAAATACCTAATTTCTTAAGTTCCCTCCAATGAAACCAATTTTGGCTCACTCATGCCTGCTCATCCTGTGCTCCTGGTGTCTATATCATAGCATCCATTCAACACAGGAAGTCCTGCTGTCATTGGAAGGTAGAAAATAACCTGCTGATTAAGAAGATGAATCTAAAAATGGGGTTTCAGTGGTTGGGCCATGGATTAAAATCTAATATATCTGTCTGAAGTCATGTAAATCCAATCAAGAGCACTATGAAATGAAATGAGTTGAAGACTGACCACGCATATGTTCCAAGTCAGATATCACAGGAAAATGAATACACAAGTAGATGGAACTAATAATTCAGACATGATTGCAAAGTGGATTCTTCTTCATAAACTCTCTTGGGACTATGGTTTATTTTATTTTTTGTCTTTGTATCCTTGACACTTGACACAGTATCTGGCATATAGGAGTTACTTAATAAATACTTGCTGATTGACTGGACAATGCTTAGACCAAATGGCCTCTAAGGACTCCAATACTAAAAGCTTATGATTTGACAGAGTCATTTGATATTAACCTAATTTCCCTTTCCTTCTATAGACACCATTTATTCATTTTACTTAGAACAAATGAACATAGAATCAAGGGCTAGAAGGAATCTTGGAAGCCATCTGGTTCAATCTCTTTATTTAACAGAGCAGAAAACAGAGGAATTCAGTTATTTATTTGATAGTACACAGGGATTTAATAAAAGAACTGGATTTTAATCCTAGATCCTCATTCAAAATTTACTTTTGTTGCCATTGTACCTTAGAATCTCTCATTATGGGGTAGGGGGAAGTTCATGGATCTACTAACATACTGTATGAACTCCCTCTAGCTTTTCATCTGTGTGAGCCTAGTTTCCTCTTATATATAAAACAGACTTTGAAAAGTTATGGTTTTGATGTCCTCTAACGTTCAGTGACCGTACACTACTCTTTCTTACATGTCTCAGTCTATCTGGCCCATTACTCATCCTTTCTCCTTTCCCTCTTGTCTGAGAAAGAGAGAAAATCTTATTTTCCAAGACTAATGCTTTTCCAAGAAAAGGGGAGCATGTCTAAGAGACTGATTGGAATGTACAAAGAGCTCACTTAGCATTTGGAATTTTTAAAAGACACTGTAGAACATAAAGAAAAATTACTCGCAAAGGTAGGTAATTACAAATGACTACAAAATGATGGCACAATCCTGCAAGGATAATTTCAAAAATTATCCAAACTTCAAGTTATCTGAAATTGGAAATGAATCCAAGGATATGAGAAAAGAGCCCTAAAAAGTTGGGATCCAGGGGATATTTTCTAACACTAAACACAATAAGAGCAAATTTCATTTTGAGAAAGAAAAGATTTAGAATCACAAAGGAAATAATGAAAAAGTAAGAATGAAAGGGTAGTGATGCTTTCAAATTATGTTACAAAGGAGGTACCATCCAAACAGTCTGGTATTGATTAAAAATAGAAATGTAGATAAATGAAACAGACTAGGTAAAAATAATTAGAAAGAATTTAACTCAGTAACTGTTTTTTATAAGCCTGAGAATATAAACTCCATGGTGAAGAGGCCACCCGTTAATGAAAATGGCTGGGAAAACTGGGCAGCAACATGGAAGAAATTAGATTTCGACTAACATACTGTACAAGATGTCAAAATAAATGCAAAATGAATATTGAAGTTCAGACTATTTAAAAATGTGAAGATGATCAAAAAAGGTTTTTTTCACACCTAAGGCAAAGAGGATAATTTTTAATCAAAACAAGGTCAGAGACAAGCACAAAAAAAATAAAATAAATGATTTTCATAAAATGAAATTGAAAATTTTTTTAATTAATTAAATCAATGCAACTAGACTAAGAAGTAGAGCTGTTGAATGGGGGAAATCTGATAAGTGTCTAATATTTAAGCTACAGAGAGGAAATTTCCTGAAGTATAAATGGTTAAAGCATATGAATAAATTTTAAGAGATAAATTGGAAACTATTAACAAACATGTGCTCCAAATCACAATAATAAGATAAATACACATCAACACAATTACAGATTTCACTTTATATCCAGAAAATTTACAGAAATAATAAAAGATAGAAATAGCTGATGTTGGAGGGACCATACAAGATAGCACACTAATACACTTATAGGAGACTTGTGCGTTTACCCGACTATCTTAGAATGTAATTGAGACTTATGCTCAAAAAGAGACCAAAACATCAGTGATCTTTGACACAGGGGTTCTGCGGCTAGGCATGTGTGTATACGTATCAAAAACAGATCAAAGGATTTCATTTATGACAAAGATATTCACAGCAGAACTTATTCTGGTAAGGAAAAACTGAATACAAAGTAAGGTTGGGGAATGGCTAAGTCAATTACGGTACATGAACATAATAATAGAATTTTACTACATTGTAAGAAACATTAAATGAGAAGAATTCAGAGACATATGAGGAAATTTCTATGAATTGATTCAAAGTGAAGTAATCAAAGCCAGGAAAATAATATACATGGCTACCAAAAAAAGTAAATGGAAAGCAGAACAACCACAAAACTGAATCGTCCTTCATCGCAATGACCAGATCGCCTCAAAAAAGAGATGACAAAAATGCATCTTTCTCTCCTTTGTGTTCAGAGGAGAAATATTCATGTGGAACCTTCCTTACGCTATTAGACTCCGTTAATATATTTGGTTTCCTTGTCTGAATTGATTTTTTTTTTCACTTTCTTTTTTAGTCTTTGTTACAAAGCATGGCTCATTGGGTGGGGGAAGGGACATGTTCAAAAATGAAGGTAATGTAAAAGTAGATTATATCAATAGAAAAATTTTTAATATAATATAAATTAAATTGGGGACAAAGTGGGACCGAAGAAAGGAATGGACCTATCAATATTAAGGGGAAATGGGAAGATGATACAAAGCAGAGAAAGGGGGATGGGGTGGGTGAAAGAAAAGAGGAAGGAAGCTTTCCTGAACAGGAATATTCAGAGCTCCAGGATCCCAAGGTACAACAAGCCAACAAGCATTTTGGCCCTCTCTGTGACAGGTACTGTGAAATACCCTAGAATAGCTCATGATCATTGATATACACGAATGTATATGACCACTTACTACTTATGTGTTTTTCCTTCAGATGCTTTTACAGGTCTCATCAACATAATGACAGATATTATTTGGCGATTCACAGGGGACTTCATGGCACCAGATTTGGTCTGCCGAGTGATTCGCTACTTACAGGTACATAAATAAGTCAAGTTGAGAGATTAAATTTGTGTTCTGCATGTTCAGATGCTCCCCAGGAGATCCGTGAAAGGGCATGTAGATGTATCACTACAATTCATCAAAGCATTTCTATGAATTCACAAAATCGTCATTCTAACTTAAGGACTTGTACTTTGGATACATACTGACGTGGTAGAACAAGAGATTCACAGAGTCACAGATCAGGATTAAAACAGACATCAGAATACCGTCTCTTGCCACTGCTACCATGCAGAAAAATATATGTATGCGTGTATGTATGTATACTGTGTATAGGTATGCATATATGCACACATTTATATACATACAAATATGCATAATATCTACACTTGTAAAATTAACATAACTGTATTTGCATATCAATATCTATTATACATATATGTGTGTTTATATGCACATACATACACATACCCCCTAAACTTACATACACACACATGTAGATGTAGATTTGTGTATACATAATGTAAAGTTTATATTATTCAGAATAATGATGGTATATATATTATTACATAACACATTTAATATATCATACATTGTACATACATAGTACATACATATAAGCATTAAGTTCATATTATATATACAACTACATACATACATATAAAGAGATTACTAACTATATATTCATTGTATCTGTAGGTATGTATGTATAGTATATATAATGTATATGTATGAATGCATGTGTGTATATATAGAGAGATATATACATACACATGTATGTATATACATATATAAAAATCCTCCCCCATATAATATAAACTCCTTGAGAGCAGGGTTTATCTTTTGTTTATATAATTTCCATGCCCAGTGTTTAGCAAAGTAATCAATCAATAAATGTTTATTAAGCACCTACTATGCTCCAGACACTGTGCCAAGCACTGGGTACCTAGTACACAGTAAGCACTTTAAAAATGCTGTTTCATTCTCTCTCATTCATCTACTCATGGACGTGAATTCCCAACTTTGCTGACAAGGGATCCTCCAGCCTTTGCATGAAAATCTCCAACAAGGGAGGAATGGGGAGGCCACTGCCTCACAATTCAGGACCTTCCCTTTAAAATAACATATGAAATCAAATTCAGTCAGGCAACTATAAAGAAAGATATTACAAGGGTCCATGAACTGGCATTGGTTGCAGGACCCTGTTGCATTGCAAGCATAGAGTTCCCTGTTATAGTTCAAGGACATAAAGGTGCACCAGGGCTTGCATCCAGGGAGCAAAAGAGATTTATGGAAAAAGACCAGCGTGCATACCAGGAGAGCCGTGAGCACCCATCTTCCAAGATCAAACCACCTTGGAAGCACTGAAAATTTGCAGCCAAATAGCCTAAAAACAACAGTATGAAAACAGCTACATGTAAAACATGAGAGAAAAATACAAATTGGAAACAAGCCCAACAAGAATTATTGGATGTGCTAAAGAAAAATACTATAGTCATAGAGGAATAATGGGAAAGAAATGAGAGTAGCACAAAAACAAATTATGAGTTGGGAATTAACTGTTTGGTAAAAGAGAAACAAAAAAACCCACTAAAGAAAATGATATCTTTAAAAGCAGAATTAACGAAATGGGAAAAGCGGTACAAAGATTCATTTAAGAAAGAATTTCTTAAAAAATTAGAATCGGGCAAGTGGAAATGAATGACCCTATGAGACATTAAGAAATACTAAAACCAAGTCAAAAGAATGAGAAAGTAGAAGAAAAGGTGAAACATCACACCAGAAAAAAGAACTGCCTGCAAAAATAAAATGAGGAGGAATAATTTAGAAATTATTGGATTACCTGAAAGTCAAAAAAAAGACTAAACATCATATTTCAAGAAGTTAGCAGGAAAAAGTGCCCCAATATTTTAGAACCGGAGGTTACAAGAGAAATTGAAATACATTGATCAGTTCCCAAAACAGATTCCAAAATGAAACCTCCCAGAAATATTATAGCCACATTCCAGAGTTCCTAGGTCAAGGAGAAAATATTGTAAGCAGCCGGAAAGAAGCCGTTCAGATAACAGGGAGACAAAGTCAATATCACTCAAGATTTAGCAGTTTCAGCAATAAAGAAACGGTGGGCTTGAAGTGTGATATTTTGGAAGGTTTACAACTCATTGGGATTACAAATTATAATAATCTACCCAGCAAAAGAGTATCCTTCAGGGACTGGATACTTAACGAATTAGAGACCTTCAAACTTCAGTGATAAAAAAGACCAAATCTGGAAAGAAATTTTGAAACCAAATACGAAACTCAACAGAAGCATAAAGAGGGAAGCAAGAAAAGAAATCATAGTGGACTTAATAAGATTAAACGGTTTACACTCACACAGAAAGATGATACATATAACTCAAAAGCTTTATCATTATTAGAGCAACTAAAAATAATCTACACAGAGAGTACAGGTTTAAGTCAGTTATGTTGGGATGATCTCAGAAAGATGAAGGGATGAGAAAGAACTATGCACTAGGAGAAGGAGGAGAGGGAAGAATGGAGAAGTTTATCTCACATAAAGGAAGTACGCAAGTTTTTACATTAGAGGGGGAAATGGGCCAGTGATCTTGAGCACTATATGAGTCTCACTCTCAGAAACTGATTCAAAGAGGGAAGAATGTGTGTACACACACACACACATACACACACACACACACATATATACACATACACACACACATATACACAGAGTCAACTGAGTCTAGAAATCTGTCTTAACCAACAGGAAAGGAGGGAAAGAAGGTAGGAGCATTAAAAGAATGACAGATTAAGTGTGGCAGTGATGAGAAGCAAAACAGACCTTTAAGGAGGAACGGGGAGAGAAGCAGAAAAAAAGTAGAATGGAGGGTAATGCACCATTAGTAAACATAACTGGAAATAGGAATGGGATGAATTCACCTATAAAATGGAAGCAGATAGAAGAATGAATTTAAAAAAGGAAATCTAATAATATTATTTTTTTACAAAATGCACTTGAAACAGAGAAACATACAGAGTAAAAAATAAGAGGCTGGAGCAAAATCTACTTCAGCTGAACTTAAAAAAAAAGCAGAGGTAGCAATCATGACATCAGACAAAGAAAAAGAAAAACTAGACCTAATTAAAAGAGATAAGCAAGGGAACTACATTTTGCTTAAACCTAACATAGACAATGAAGGAATATTAGTACTAAGTATATATGCATCAAATAGCACAGTATCGAAATTCTTAAAGAAAAAGTTAAATGAATTGCAGGAGGAAATGCTAAGATTATACAAGTAGGAGATACATCACTAGACTAGAAGATAACATTAACAATAACAGCTGGCACTCCTAGAGTCTCAATGCAAGGGTGTTGTGTGTCTCCAACAAGATCATGGATGTAAAGCACTTTGTAAACCTTAAATAGCTTCCCATTCATGATCTTTTTTGAAACACCTAACAACACTGCATAGCAACTATGTAATTATGTGCAAGTCATTTGATATCTCAGTTCCCCCATGAAGTTACTGGGTCTAGAAGCTGAAGAGCAGTTGCTGATGTGCTGCCTCATCTGTCATTCTCCGTACCATTATAAGCACAGGGTCACAAGTCTGGTTAAAATATCAAAGCCTTGACTTCACTGTGATAATTCCCAAGAACATTAGCTTCACCTGTGAAAGTCCCTTGCAGTTAAATGTGTCCTAAAGATACAGAAATCGATAAAGAGAAGCAACCTTGTAGGGACCCAGGAGAAAGAATCACCCAGGAATGCTGGGGCAAATGTCGCTACCCACCCAGCTCTGTGTCCTGATACAGAGATAGCATTCATCCCAGCTCCTGCAGGGCATGGCATCTGGAGTGATGCCCATTCTACCCCAAGGTGATCTAAGCTTCCAATCATCACCAGACATGGCTACTTTTTACCAGGTAGCTTTCCTTCCACCCTGAACATTGAAACATTCCATCTCCTTTTCTGCCTTCAGGTGGTGCTCCTATATGCCTCAACCTACGTCCTGGTATCACTCAGCATTGACAGGTACCATGCCATCGTTCACCCTATGAAGATTCTTCAAGGAGGTGAGTTGGTTTGTTGCTGCTAAAATATGGCCAATAGAATGAGTCACTGGGCTCTATTTAGAGGGGAGAAAATACAGCAAGAGCAAAAAGAATGGTGTATTTAAAGTTTAGGAACCTGAATTTATATCTGAACTTTGCTCATTTTTCCCTGTGTGATGCTCCCAAAGGCAAACCATTTTCCCTTTTGGGGTCTCAGTTTATCTTTATGTAAAATGAGGAGGTTAGACTTAGATTATCCCTTAGGTGATTTCCAGCTCTCATTGATGCTATGATGAAATTTTTGACTGAGTTATTTTGGGACTCCCCTTCCCCAAAAAAATGAATCTATAGCCAAAGGGATACATAAACTGAGCCCATTTGATAATGGGCACAGGGTGGGGAGAAGAGGAGACCAATATCCTGATGGGGACTGAAGTTAAAAGTTAAAACTCAAGATTTAGGCCCAATCATCCAACAAAGGTACTGAAGACATCCTCCTCAACAAAAGCATTGGTTAGATGGATCAAAAAAGTAGATTCAACAGCGAATGATTGATTTTGAAGAACTCTTCATGTTTTCTTAGCCTTACTCACCCTATTCAAGAAACAAGGATTGAGTATCCTCTCTAAGCCACTGAGCTCACTAAGGGTTGGAGGAAGAATTAAGGCAAATACAAGATAGTCCCCTACCTTTGAGCTATTTAGGAAAGCAGCACTAAGGTGAAAATGGTTTCAGAACCTTTTCAGTGCAATACACCAATATTGGCAAGTTAGTATGGTCCCAAGTGCTGTTGGGATTTTGAATAAAGGCTCGTTAGAGGTAGGGGGAGTTAGTCTTGGAGGGTTTATTGAAAGGGGTCTCTTTAAACCTTTAAAAGTGTCAAAGAATTAGCAGAGAATAAATGGAGAAATTTTAGGCTCAAAGAATGTTATCTATGGGGGCAACCATGTGGTCTAATGGGAAAAAGAATCATCTCTGAAGTCAGACGATTTGTAGTCAATTCCCATCTCTTAAAATTTGTATGGCTTCAAGTGAATCACTCAACTTCTGTAGGCCTCAAATGTAAAACAAAAGAATTGGACTTTATGGCTTCAGGGTTCCTTTCCAATTATATATGAAAGATTCCTTCATAGATAGAGCCATAGAAGGGGAATTGTTAATTACATACAATGTAAAAACAGCTGACCCTTGTATAGTGCATTAAAGTTTGCAAAGAACTTGACATAATTTCATTTGAGTCTCCCTGAAACCCTATGAAACAGGCACCACAGAACAAGTAGGGAAAGGGACTAGATTTGGAATTCAGACTTGAGGTTGTCCTTTGGTTGCCGCTCACCCTTGTTACATGGTCAGCTTATCTTCTTTCCAAGCAAGCCTTTGGAAAATGACATCCCACTATCTCCATGAATCTGAGCATGAATCTGATTTCTCCTCTGGGACTCAATTTTCTCATCTGTAAAATGAAGGGGTTTGCCTAAAGGACCTTGACATTTCCTTCTATACTCTATAAGGAAACAGAGAATTCAATGAGTTAAATGACATATAGCATCATATATTAGAACAAGAAGGGAACTCAGAGGTTATCTAGTCAAGCCTTCCCATTATATAGGCCATTGAGATCATAGAGTATAGAACTAAAAGAGATTAGAGGTCATGTAATCCAACACCATTATTATACAAAGGAGGAAAATGAGGGCCAGGGAGTTTCAATGATTTGTCCATGTAACATTAGAGACAAAATTTTAGGCCAGGTCTTCTAAATCCCTATATATTCTGTCACATTGCCTCCTAAAAGATAGCAAGTATAATGAAATATTAAATTGTAGAACATTTGACCTGGAAGAGACCTTGGAGATTATCAAGCCCAATGCTGGCTATAATATGAGATCTTTGTTGGAAGCTAATGGAGACTAAATTGAAAATGCTGCTTTGGGGAATATTTTTGATGATGAGGTTGATCATTGAGGAAATGTGGGGAGACAGGCATGGCTTTGAAGCTGAAACACAACACAGTCACTTAGATCCAACTTTCCTATATAATGTGACGATGACTTGATTCGTTTTGTAAAGGGTTTGAAGGTGAAAGTTCAGCAGAAGAGGCCGGTCATAACAAATCACCATACCTACCTACTACATACAATAGACACTAAACTCAACAAGACAAGTCATTTCAACATGCATCCATTAATTACTTACTGTGGGATAAACATGAGAGATGCTACATGAATTTCATGGAGTTGTGATCTTCTATGCAGACTCTTCCTCAGTGATTTAGATGTCTCACATTCCTGCTGTGTGCCATAACACTCACACATCTGGCCCCCTCTGACTGCTTCAAGGGGTCCACCTAGAATTCTAGGAGCCTTTCCTGAGTTCTCTTAACCTTTCAAAGAAACCAATTCAACATCTAGAAGCATGCTGCAAAGGAAACAATGTAACATTTCTACTCAGAGGTTCTAGATTCAAATTTCAGGTCTACTATTTATGCCTGACATGACCTAAGGTAAGATCCTTCACCTCTCAAAGCCTCAGTTTCTCCATTTGTAAAATACTTTGGACCAGATGACTTTTAGGATGTCTTTCCCACTCTAAAGTTATACCTCAATGATCCATCCGTGGTTGTCCCTTGTTCTCACTAAATGACCAGCCCACCTTCACTTTTGGTCATATATTTCTTTGTTAGTGCCCTTTGATGAAACACTGGAGACACAAAGATAAAAAATGTCAAAGATCCCCAAGGATCTTACCTCTTAGATTTAGTTCCTTGTGTAGTTTCAATTTACAAGCTTCTTATTTTCAGCATTTCTGACTTTTTGTAAGGAGAGGGGAGGGAGGGCTGAAGCCAGCGATCCACATATTACTCATTGACTAATTCTTTGGTTTCCTTAAACAGAAAAGCAGGCAAAAGTTCTGATTTTCATTGCCTGGAGCCTCTCTTTCCTGTTTTCCATTCCCACTCTCATCATCTTTGGGAAAAGGAAACTAGCCAACGGAGAAATGCAATGCTGGGCTCTGTGGCCTGATGACTCCTACTGGATCCCATACATGACCATCGTAGCCTTCCTGGTGTACTTCATTCCCCTCATCATTATCAGGTAAGAATACTGTCCAGACTACCACAAGCACTGCTGGCCACCTTCTCAGACATGGCTCACATAGAGAAGAGTGGCCACCTGTCAGCATCATGCAGGGGACTATGGAAAGTACAGAAGAAATCGAAGCCAGGGTTAGAGCAGGAACAATGAAGATTACTAAAGCCATTTCATGTTTACAAAAACAGGTTCCCTATCTTGTACATCTCTCATAGGAGATGATGAGTACACACTAAAGGCAGCAAATGCAGAAAGATGGGTACCATCTGCTGGTCCAGACATTCCTTTGAGGTGGGCAGGAGGGGCTTAATGAAGATTGATGGAGTTGAGACTCACCTCAAATCTCATTTTCTCCAGGAGACCTTACCTACACCCTGCCCCTTGTGGTGAGAAGAACCTTTCCTCTGAGATTACCATCCATTAATACTACAGATAGATGGTAAGTAGGTAGGTAGGTAGATAGATAGATAGATAGATAGATAGATGGATGGATAGATGGATAGATAGATAGGTAAATAGTAGATAAATAGTAGATAGTAGTTGGGAAGATATACAGACAGACAGACAGATAGATGTACATACGTGCACATACACATATACATACACACACATAGGTCTTGTATATATGTAGTTATTTGTATGCTGTCTTTTCCTATACAAGGTACATTATTGGAGGGCAGGGACCATGTATTTGCCTTTCTTTATTTGTATCCTCAGTGTTTAGCACAAGACCTAGAACATAGTGATTAATAAATGCTTTTTTGTTGATTTTGAAGACTAGGTGAGATTTGGATTCAAAGTATAGTCAATAATGGTTTGATGTTAATTTGAAAGACGCTCTCTAGGGAAATGCCCCAGGGAATCTATGCTCAACTCTGTGCTATTTATTATTCTCTTCCATGACTTAAAGCAGAAAAGTCATGGTTACCAAGTTTTCAAATGACCTTAAGTCAGGAGGGAAGGTGAACACTCTCTGGGTGGGAGAGACAAAGGGAACTAGACAAGATAGTCCATTGAGCTGAATCTAAGATGAACTTTAACTTGGGTTCAAAGACATCAGTTTCCTAAGTACAAGGTCAAGAAGACATGTTAGGCTACAGTCTTATGAAAAAAAAGCTGTGGGGTTTAATTGGTTGTTTGCTCAACAGAATTCAGGGATGTGGTGTGGCACCCCAAAATGCTAATGAGATCTTGAAAAGCATTCTGAGACACAGAGCTTTTGGAAATGGGCCAGTGATCATCCCATCATCATTGGCCCTGGTCAGACCTCAGTTGAAGAATGAGATTAGGAAGACCATTGGTAACCTAGAAAATAGCCAAAGGAAAGAAACTAGAAAGGCAAAGGCTCTCAGCCATGCCACACAAAGATCAATTGAAAAGAACTGAGGTATTTCTTCTGGAGAAGAGAAGACTCAGGAGAAAAAGGATAACTGTACAAATTTTAAGGACTATCAATCTGAAAGTAAAATCAATCACATTTAGTAGGCAACTACAATGTGCCAACAAGCACCATACTAGACATTAGAGAAACAAAGACAAAAATGGAATGGTCCCTATCCTCAAGCATACATTCTATTGGAGAAGAGAAAAAAAGATAGATGATAGACAGACAGACAGACAGATAGATAGATGTGTGTTCATCCTTCATTGCTGAAGAAGACCCCGCCATCAGAGAAATGATGACATGACTTTCACTTGACTTTGTTTTGAGTGAGGGAGGGCTATGCAGGTCACCAGCCTCACTTCTCCTCCAGAGCCATCTGAATCCGGTGACCAGATATTCATCAGGATGACTGGAGATGACCCAGGATGAGGCAATTGGGGTTAAGTGTCTTGCCCAAGGTCACACAGCTAGTGAGTATCAAGTGTCTAAGGTGAGATTTGGATTCAGGTTCTCCTGACTCCTGTACTGATGCTCTATCCACTGTACCACCTAGCTGCCCCAGATAGGTAGATTAGATAGATAAATAAATATAGATGATAATGTGTGTTACATATGTACATATGTATGTGTCTACATACACGTGTTGTGGATTTCTGTGTATGAAGAATATATTTATAATAAATATATTGCTGAGAGGTCACTAATATATTCTTGGATCAGGAAGGTGAAGCCAGTAAGTGAAGCTTGAGTTGAATTTTAAAAGAAGTAAAGATTCTACTGGGTGGAGAATGGATTAAGCATTTATACAATGCCTGCTATGTACCAGGCACTATGCATTGCTTTTACAAATATTATCTCACTCGATCCTCACCACAACCCTGGGAGATAGGTTCAATTCTTAGCCCCATTTTATAGTTCTGGAAACTGAGGTAAATAAAAGTTGAATAATTTGCCTAGGGTCACACAGCTAGAGTGTGACTGAGACAAGATTTGAACTCAGGATATCCTAAGTACTTGTGCAGGCCTTCTTCGCTGCACCACCAACAGCCTAGAGGGCAGAAGGAAATGTATTCTAGGCACTGAGGACATCCAGTTCAAAGCCACAGAAATGGGAGAGGAATACTATACATGAGGAAGAGAAAGAGGCAGGGAATGTCTATAAGTCTGGGCCAGTGGATTGTGGTTAAGCTGTAAGACACACATCAAATGGAAGACTTTATTTTTATAAATGTTTTGTCCTAGAAGCAACACGGAGGCACTGGGGTTTCCTAAGCAAAAGAGGGAATGACATGGTCAGATCTACACGTAATGAAGATCACTTTGGTATCTATACAGAAGACAGATAGAAATAATAAGAACCTCAAAGCAAGTAGAGCAATTAGGAAGGAAGCTACTGAAATAGTCTGAGCAGGAACTAAAAAGGATCTGAACTAAGGTGGTAGGGGTGTGAGAAGAAAGAAGAGGATGGGTGGCAAGTATTAGGCCGGTTCTATCTGGCCCTAGGAGAGACACGAACTGTAAAAATGGGTGAAAGTTAGGAAAAGGGAAATTTAGGTTAAATGTCAGGAAAATCTTCCTAACAATCCAACCTGTACAAAAACTGAACACGTTTTCTTGAAGAAACTATTGGGAGTCTTTAATCAAATGCTGGATTACCACTTGTCATGGATGTTGCAGTGGAGATCTGGGATGAGGGATAGATTGAACTAGAAGGCTAACTTTCCTTGTAACTGAAATCCTGTCATTCAATATGGATCAAAGAAGGGAGCACATCTTAGAAAACAGTTTTTCTAAATTATATAAAAATGTAAAAAGTATATAAATAGAAAAATGGAAATTATATAAAATGCTTTTAAAATCAAGGCTGCTGGAGCAGAGTGTTGATAGGGGAGTGAGAAAGCTCTCCCAACTAGTATGAAGGGTGTACATCAGAGACTAGTGCAGTCTGTGAATCCTCAAAGCCTAGCATAACTCTTAGCACTAATGGAAGCTTAAGAACTACTTTCTGCACATCACTGCCATACTTACTTTCCTAATCACCACATAACTGACTCCCTACTGAATCAATCTGTATCTGCCACTCTCGATATTCTCTGAGGCCCCTACATCATCACTCACCTAGAAAGTCCTGCTCTGTTCAGGTAGTGTAGCTTTAATGGTTCTTTCATTCTGAATCCATTCATTAGCCAGCCTTTGTCTTCATTTCTGACAGTCAGTCCTGGCTCAGTACCCTGGACAGCAGCATTTCCATCTATTCCTCTACCTTTGGACCCTTGAAACCAGCTGAGACTAGGATCAACTTTAATCCCAGGTTTAGGCAGGCTAGAGAGGGCTGGCAAGGGCTCCCCTGGCCATAGCCCAAGCTTAGGGAATAACTGTCAACCTTTTAGCTGCCTCACATCTTGCCAGCTTTGTGGGGTATAATTTACTATTGAGCAGATGTTATGCTTTGGTTCAGGAGAAGGTGTGGGGAGTGCTGGAGGAGAAGGGGGAATTGTCTTTGTTTTCAATATAGAAAACCTTTCATATATGCTGCTCTTGATGGCTTGAGAGCATTTCTAAAGGTAAGAGAAGGCTTGGGACCTTGAATCAAGTAGGAAACAGGGGCAGCAATGCCAGGGTTTGGTTTGTCTAATAGTTCTCCTCTTCATCCTCTTAAAAGTCACAGGAAAAAAAAACGTATATATATACACATACATACATACATACTCATATATGTGTACATGTCTATATCTATATACACGTGTGTGTGTGTGTGTGTGTGTGTGTGTGTGGTGATGGTGCTGGAATGAGGGGAGACAAGTCAGAAGAGACAGAGGGATAGATATGAAGGAAATTGGCATTTATTAAGCACCTACTGTATGGTGCCAGACACTGTGCTAAGATTTTATATCTATTATCTCACTTGATCCTCACAGCTCTGTGAGGTAGGTGCTGTTATGATACCCATTTCAGAAATGGGAAAACAGGCCAAGATTGTCACTTACCCAGGATCATGCAACTAGCAAGTGTCTGAGGCAGGATTGGAACCTGAGTCTTTCTGACTCCAGGACTAACACTCCATTCACTTTACTACAGAAAGAAGAGGGAGAGAAGGAGAGAGGAAGGGAGGAAGGGAGGGAGGAAGGGAGGGAGAGAGGAAGGAAGGAAGGAAAGAGGGAGGGAGGGAGGAAAATAATATAACTAGCATTCTTGTGAGGGCAGCTAGGGTGGATGGAGTGCTGGGCTTGAAATCAGGAAGACCTAAGTTCAACTCTGACCTCAAACACTTTCTATGTGACCTTAGGCAAGTCACTTAACTCTGTTTCCTCAGTTTCCTCATCTGTAAAATGAGCTGGCAAAGGAAATGGCAAATCTTTGCCTTTGAAAATCCCAAAGCCAAACCACAAAGAATTGGACACAATTGAAACAACTGAAATTTTTGAAACAATTGAAACAACAAAAACCAAACAAAAATTATATAGCACTTCAAAGTTTCCAAAATACTTTACAAATATTATTCCATTTTATCCTCACAACAATCATGGGAAGTAGATGCTGGTTTTGTCTCCCATATTACAGATGAGAAAACTGAGATAGATAGAAGCTAACAGTCTTTTTTCAGTCATTCCTATCACATCGGGCACCATGCTGGCCATTGGGGGCACAAAAAGAAAAGTGAAATAAGAGTCCCTACCCTCAAGGAGTTCACACTCCTCAGGAGCAGACCACACACTGACAGGTCCATCTATGTTTGCACAAAAGCAATGTAAGAACATTGTGAAGGGGAGGCCCTGGCATCTGCGAGATCAGAAAACAATTGGTGTCCATTTGGTGGATGGTGGGACAGGAATTTTGTATGTATGCACACTCATGCACGCTCTCTCTCTCTCTCTCTCACACACACACACACACACACACACACACACACACAGTTTAAATCCCCAGTCTAGTTTGGAAAATCGTTTTTGGTTTGGTCTGCTTGGTGCTGTCCTCTGTCTGCTGCCCTGCTCTCCCTCCCTAATCTTAGCTCTCATTTAATACAACACAGTTTGGTTTGGTTTGGTTTGGTTTTTTTTTCTGAAATCACAGATCGATGTCATCTGACAAGCTTGCTTTTCTTTCCCCTCTTATTAATTCTCCATTGTTGGCCCAAGGTGCCTCGTGCCTCGGCAGCTGCCTCCCCAGGATCCAAGATGTGGGAGAACGAGAAATCAATTAGGTACCAAGAAAACAGCCAAGACTGAAGTCAAGCAATTACACCAGGTACTCACTCCAGAAGTAATTAAAAAGCTCTGCCAAGGAGATTCAGGAGAGAGTGGGGGATGATGGTGACCCAGAAAAACAACTCATTGCCATTATTGCGCATGAATGGACGCAGGGCACGTGGGACCAGCTGCTTAGTTTCCCTGGGAGCCAGGAAGTGATCCATCAAAAAGTTTGCTGAAAACATCCCCATAGCCCCGGGCCCAGTTCTGACTTCCATGGACAGAGCAACTTTCTAGACCAAAACCATGCATTGCATGAGTCCTCTTAATGTACACATGATCACCAAACCCTGCCAGTTGGTCGCTACCTCCTGAAGGATCCAAAGATCACAGATTGCAGGCTAGAAGGGACTTTGGAAAGTGTGGAGTCGGACTCATTCATTTCACAGATGAGGAAATCTGAGACCCGGAGAAATGGAGTAATTTGCTTAAGGCTGCACAGCAGGATTTGAACCCAGGACCCACAATGCAGAATCCAGGGCTCTTTCCACTCACATCTTCACCAGATTCATTTTTTTTACTAGAGCAACTAAAAAGTATCTCCACCAAAGCTATCCTCTGATGCCCAACCCCTTGGAGGCAGAGAGGGCACCTGTTCAAGGGCTTTAACAGTGGGATGCAACCTGTGACTTGTGCTGCAATCAGAGAAGGCTTAAATTCAGGGCCCATCATGTGTCTCTTCTGAGGACTAGCCAGTGAAAGGTGCAGAGATGTTTCCATCTTCAAGGTGGTCCCTGGGGAAGGAAGCACCAACGGATGGCAATCTTTGTCAGAGGGCTTAGCATCTGTTGCTTGGGGGAGGTTGGGGCAATAATGAAATCACTGTTTGTCTGGAGGTTCCAAGATTAAAGTCACCAAAAAGCATCAAAATGGCTTTACCACAACTCTACGTAATTGTTAATAGTAATATATTGTAATAATAATTAATATTATTAATAATAAATAATTTACATAGTACTTCAAGGTTTCAAGGACTTTATACACCGTCTCATGTGATCCTTTTTTTAGTCTCACTTGATTTTTACAATGACCCTGGGGAATGGGTGCTATCACCATTTTACAGATGAGAAAACTAAGGTAGGCAGAGGTCAAGTGACTTTCCCAAGAGCATATAGCTAATAAGTGTATGGAGTAAGTTTCAAACTCAAGTCTGCCAGACCCCAAGTCTAGCACTCTGTCCCCTGTTTTCAAAGCTGACACTGCTTTCAAATCCCTTGAGAAGATGCTACTGGACAGTAAAATCCTTGGAAGATGGAAGAGAAGCAGAAGGAAGGAAGGAACACTGGAGGATTTGATGAGATGTAATTGAGCATAAAGTACCTGGAAAAAGCTTCTCCAACTTAGAGCACGACCCAGATCTGAACTGTTAGGGTGTTATGAAAATATTGAATGAATGAATGAACATTTAACAATTGCTTATTATGGGCCTGGGGATAGAAAAAGAAGACAGTCCCTACTCTAAAGAATCTCATATACTAATGGAGGAGTTAAAACAGGAAGGAGTTTCAGCCTTGGAAAGGCCTCATGGTCCCTGGGGTGCAACACCAAAGCAGATGGTCAGGCCTCTTCTTTAGTGCCATTTCCACTGATAAAATCATCAGTTTCTGGAACCACTGGAAGGTGCCTTTGTCCATGAGAATCTTTGAGGGGTCTGCACTAGCTATGGCTGTGGTACCCAAAGAAGGAGTTGCCAGGCTGCATCTCTACAAGGCTCTCACCCCAGCTTGATGGCTGGAGGGGCCATAAACAGAGAAAGTATTCTGGGAGATGCTGGGCTCTCCTAAAGCTCTTCAGTTAGTCAGCTGCTAGTGGTGCTGGTGAGCGGGGGAAGGGATGCTGTCCTTCCAAGGAATGACCCCTCTTTGAGTAGCCTACTAAGGTGTCTGGTCTGGAGGCAGGCAGGGCCAGTGGTCTAGAGGAAAAGACTATTTCTAAGGTTCTTGGGCTCAGAGTCCTTGAGGATTTGCCATCAAAGTCTGAGGGGTCATGATGACTGAAGTGGTAGCAGCAGTCTGACATACCTGTCTCCTTTTCCCATCCAGCTAGGCTAACTTGCCCGCACCCTCAGTGGCAGTTAATAGTCATTTTTCTCTAAAGGACTGGGGAGGGGGAGAGGGAAGGGGATAGTACACAAGTAGAATTGATCGTCTGAGTGGGGGAGGGGAGGATGCCTCTTCCAAGACTAATGAACTTAACAGTCAGTGGGTGGCAGTTGCCTAGCTGTTGCTGTTGATAGAGGCAAGGAAGGTGAGCCTCTTCTCCAAAGGCCAGGTTAGAGTGAGATTGTGAACGGTGTCTGTCCACTTCCTTCTTGTGTTCAAACTTCCTTGAATTGTTTGAGACATTTTGCAAAACCAAAGAAGGGCAGGCAGGTTCTGGCGGACTTGTGGCATCCACCTAAGTGAGGTGCACACCCACTTCTTTAATCGTCAAGTATTATAGACTTCTCTTTTATATTTTCTTCTCTTTTCCAAATGTCTTCCAGAAGCTGCGGAAGAAAGTGTGACAGCACTTTTTTGTTAGTGACTTTCCTTGAGTATGGCATCCATTTTCTCTTCATTTTGTTGCATCCCAGATGTAGGCCTGACTCTGAAAGTGGTATGCATCTAGGAGTGGCAGGCCATGGCAAGGCAGTTCTGATGGCACTGATCAGGGGCAGCCTTGGAAAATGGGGCAGATTAAAGGCCCCAAGGGTCAGGTAGAAGGAAAACCATCTTGATAAGAAATGGATGGTAACCAGGTCTCAATACAAATCTTTATATCTGAGGGGCCACATGAGTTTTTATTGATAAATAGTTCAAACTATACAGTATTTTTTTTAAACTTAGTTCCCAAGGTGACAGTAAAGGATAGTAAAAGGGCCAGTAGGCTTGGGTTTTATTTGCATTTTTCCTGAAAATCTTGGGTATTACAGGGTCAGGTAGAATATTCAAGGCTCACATGTTAAGATACCTAGGGACTAGGTGATCTAAAATGTCATTTTCTATTATAAAAGGCCCTATTCCTAACAAACATTTGTCAAACACTGACTAGTACTCAGCACTGGGCTGGGGGTTAAAGGGTAGATGGGGGAACAGTACAAGACACCATTTGTGCCTTCAGGGAGATCACAGTCTTGAGGGAACCATTTGTCTGTTCTTTGTGATAGGAGCAGAGCCTTTGGTACCACTCAGAACCTGGATTCTGAGAAGCTAAAGCATTGATTGTGAAGAGATGGGCCCCCACAGCTTTCTTGTCCAGCCTATACCTGAAAAAGAATCCCCTCTGTCACACACCTGCTTCACATATGGTCCTTTGACATGTGACATGTCCGTGACACTCTACTAGGGGAGCCTTCTTCCCTGGGGCCTCTCCGAAGTAGATGGCAGTATGTTCACCTCACAGAATGGAAATTCCAGAGGACAAGGACTGCTTCGTCTTTGTCTTTGTATCCCCAGTGCCCAGCTCAGGTGGAGGCACACAGTAGGTGCTTTAATGAATGCTTGTGGAATGACTGGTTAGCGACCTCTCTAGTTAGATAGTTTTTCCTGGTATCAACACCAATATACCTCTTCATGGCTTCCACACATCCCTCCTGTTTCTGCCTTCGGCAGCTAAGTAGAACACGTCTTCCAAAAACCTTTCACACGGATGAAGACAGCTCGCCTGTCCCCAGGGGAAACAGTATCAGTTCCTTCAGTGGATCCTCATATGGCATGGACCTATTGATACAATAGTAACTGTATTCTCCTGGAAGTCTGCCTGTTAATCTAGGTTCTTAAACTACGGTGTCCAGAAACAAATCCAACTATTGCCATGGTGGCTGACTGGGACAGTGTGCAGGAGGACTCTAGCATCACAGCCTCCAAGCTGGAAGGGCCCTTGGAGGTCATTTAGTTCAAACCATAAACCAAAGGAATCCTTATAACTGACCTGATGAGTGCCGATCCATTGTCTACTTGAAGACCTCCACCGACTACCTCTCCAGCAAAGCCTTCCCACCTAGGGTCAGCTTTAATTGTGAAGAAGTTTATCAGACCTCCACCATGGCTCCTGGTTCTGACCTGGGGGGCAGGGGAACAAGTCTAATCCTTTGAGATACTTGAAGATAACTGTCATGTTCCCCAAGTCACCTCTTCCCCAAGTTAAACATTCCCCATTTCTCCATAAGGGACTCAAGACACTTTCCTAACTTGGTCACCCCTTTTGGACATTCTCCAGCCCCCTGGTGTCCTTCCTGACTTGTAGTGGCTACAAGTGAACATAATACTTTAGCCAAGACCTGACAAGATCTTTGGGCAACGTGACCATCACCTCACTGTTCCTAGAGTTATATCCCCCCTATTTCAGCTGAAAGGAAGCAATTATCACTGAGGTAAGTCAGAAAATGATTACTTGCTCTGCTCTTGGCTGAAAGAGGGAGAATTCCACTACTACTACTGCTACTGCTACTGCTACTACTACTACTACTACTGCTACTACTGCTGCTACTACTACTACTACTACTACTATCACTATCACTACTACCACTACTACCACTACTACTACTACTACTACTACTACTACTACTACTACCACTACTACTACTACCACTACTACTCTATTACCACTGCTGCTGCTACTACTACTACTACACTACTGAATAATAAAATCTCTAACAACCCTATAGCTAGGCCCTGTGCCAGATACTTCACAGATAAAATCTCATGTGATTATTTAGCAGATTCCTGCCCTGCTGGAGTGATTGAAATATCCTTGGTATCACATCCATCCAATGAGCCAGAGCTTTTTCATCTTTTCCTTAGAAGATGAAGGGAAGTTTTTGTTTACTAACAGTTCCTTTTGAGATGACAGCTGAACAGCTGGTCTCTAGAGCCAGGATAGTGGAGACAGAGCAACCACCTGCCAAACTCTCCCATGGCCCATTCCCTTTTGGATGTTCTTCTGGATTAACAGGACATGGGTCATTATGCCCCGTCTTCTGTACATTTATTTGCCAAGGCCTAGTTTGGCCTCTCTCTTCCCTAGAGATGTGAAGACCTGAGTGTAGAGAGAATAGAAAACTTCTGGAGAGAAAAAAATGCTTTTTTATCACTCCACCAGGCAAAAAAAATGTTTGTTTCCACCCATTCCACCATGCATGACAAGATTTTAGATGATCTTTCCTTTTTATCTTTTAAAAAAGCATGAATAATATTTTTGTGAATAGACATTGAAGTGCAGGCTCCAGTACAGGGGACAGAACCTTGGTCTTGGAGTAAGAACACTTTGTCAGATTCTAGCTCTACCATTTACTGTCCCTTCCATAGCCCTTCATATATCTGGGCCTCAGTTTCCTCAGACACTGAAAAGAGATTTGACTTGGGAATCAGAGGACGAGGGTCTGAATCCTGCCTCTGGGGTTTCCTATTTCAGCGATCTTAAGCAAATCCTGAGGCTTCAGTTCAGATGTCCTCTGAGGACCCTTCCCAGCTCCAAATCTCTTGTTCTGGGCAGCAACAGGGGCCGTGGAAAGAATGCCAAATTGAGAGTCAGTGGCCTTTATCAGTTTTTACCTGTGGGACTTGGAACAAGTCATCATTTTGCCTCAGTTTCCTCATCTGTAAAATGAGGGAATTCAAAGTGGGTGACTTCTGAGCTCCCTCCTATCTCCAGATCTGTGATCCTAAAAGTGGGCATAGGGCTAATCGACCCTAACTTTCCCAAAATAAGCTGTCCAAATAAAACAAGAGAATTGTTTGTCAAATTGTCGATAGTGTGGCATCGCTCCACTTGCAGATAAGCAGGAGGCTTCAGTTGTCTTTAGCGATAGCACGAAGCGTGTGGGCCTCCAGGGAGCATTGTCTGTGTTCCATAGAGAATGAAAGACAGCTCCGGTGCCTTCTATGGGCTTCTTCATAGTGAAGTTTCACCTCGGAGCTAACAGAAAATATTCCCATCCCATAGATCAGCCCTCCCAAGTCTCCATGTAGCAGAGCATCTATTTTCACAAAGACTGGAGAGACTTGTCAGCTTCACCCCCCTGAACCTTGGGCAAAGAGGAAAATCAAAAGTTTGCTGATTGCCCAAGGTCCCTTCCAGCTCTTGGAATCATAGGATTTGATGACATTGCAGACTTTCCCTATCAGACCTGTGACCTAGAACTCCTCAAAGATGGGGAAAGCAGCCGATTTCCCCATTTAGAGGGAAGCATTTCAATTCGTTTGCATTTCTGACACTTGCACAGGCCAGGCCAGCTCTAAGGACCTCTTAGGACCCTGGGTTTCCTTCCCAGCTTACTCCAATGCCTCTGCCTCCATGAGACCTCACCCAGCCCCACTAGCTGCTCAGACCCCCTTGCCCCTTATGATTTGTGGTGATGGTGTTCAGTTGCTTTCAAACATGTCTGACTCTGTGACTCCATTGGGAGTTTTCTCGGCAAAGATACAGGAGTGGTTTGCCATTTCCTTCTCCAGCTTATTTTACAGATGAAGAAACTGAGGCAAACAGGGTGACGTGACCTATCCAGGGTCATACCACCAGTAAGTGGCTGAGGCCACCTTTAAAACTATGATTAATTACTAGGTTCTAAGACAGAAAGAGAAAGAGAAGGGTGGAGAGCTAGATGGAGAGACAAAGGGTATGAATCACATCTTTTTTCGAGCAGTAGCATAAACAGGAAATCATGGATTGGTAAATTCTCCGAACTGGAAGAAAATTAGAGGCCATGGGGTCCCACCCCCTCACTTCAATCTTGAGAAAACTGAAACAGACAAAGGCTAAGTGACTTGCCCAGAATCACAAGTAAGGAAGTGTCTGAAGCAGAATTCAAACACAGGTCTTCCTAGCTCCAAGTCCAATTGTCATCTATAAATGACTTTATATTTAGTGGTATCATTGAAAGGTAAATTCCTAGAGGTCACAAAGGCATAATTTCTGTCTTCCTGAACCCCTCCCCTCCATGGTCTATATTACATAATTCCTAGGACTCTGTCATACTCAACTTATTGGGTATATGGTGCAGCCGTCCACCCCAAATCTGCGCTGCCACACTGCCTTATGGATGACTTTTATACTTCATTCTCCAGAGATCCTGGCATTCTATGTCCAATGCCATACTATGGGCAGAATGTTGGTATTAAATAAATGGGCTTTGACTTGCATAGGAAGCATGGAACCACCCCAGAGGCCAGCCAGCTCACTCCCCTCCTACTCTTCAGCTCCAGGCCCAACACACTGTTGCCTACAATTTTCAAACACTCATTAGAGCTGCAAATATCTCATGGTGCAGGGGAAGGAGGCAAGAAATGAGCTAGTGGTTGTGGAGATGGATCTTGGATTTGTTCTTAGTTACTTCTGTGTCCTTGGGCAAGTCACTGCACTTTTCTGGGCCTCATATGTAAAATATGATGATTGGTATAGATAACCCCAAAGAGTCAAGACTAGACAATCTCCCAGGTCCCTTCTGACTCTAATCCTGTGACTCTTGACTCCATTTGTCTGGAAATAAAGTCTTCAGCCTTGAGGAAGACTGATGCAGAGCTGAGAATCACAGAAATTGCTGGATGTTTTCTCACTCTTGAACTGTGGAGGGACTTAAGAATGGCCAGATTTGGAGTAATGGAGCAGGAATTCTTAAAAGAAACAAACCAGGGGTCTTAGGAAGTCTCTGTTTGGGGCCCCTGACTCCCTCCCAGAGAAAAGAAAGCAGAAGCTCCAAAGCACAGCCTTTGAGAGAATTGTGCATTTTGAGACTGGGTCAAAACCTCTAGAAACTGTTAGCGCCCTGTCAGCCCCAGTCAACACAACTCCCTGCTTCCATGGAACTCTTCCATCAGCTCCATATTGAACAGTGGATGGGGAAGGTGGTCCTGGAAATGATTGTGGGGGATAGAGCCTTTAACTTCAAATGCAGCAGGTTCAAACCCTCAGAGAAACTCACTGCATTTTGCTTTTTCTCTCCCTTACCCTTCTCTTTCCTCCTCCTTCCTTTCCCCCAATCTTGTCTCTATTTCTATCTCTCCTCCTCTGTCTCTGTCTCCTCTTTTCTCTGTTTCTCTCCCTTCCTGCTTCTCTCTCTCTCTCTCTCTCTCTCTCTCTCTCTCTCTCACTCTCTCTCTCTCTCCAGTGTTATTTACTTCATTGTGATTCGAACCATCTGGATAAAGAGCAAAGCCCATGATAGGATCATCTCTAATTGTTCTGGTAAGTCTCCAGTCCTAGCACCACATTCGAAATTCTCAATTTCTTTTATTAGTTTGATAAGTTTTCCTGTAGGATGTGGGAAATTGGGCATCTCTGAAGTCAAAACACTTCAGCGATGTCATCAGTCAACCAAGCCACTTCTTTCTACAAATGACCTCCCTTTAAAGAGACAGTATAGGAAGGCCTGACTTCAAATCTTGACTGTCATGTTAGGTGGGAGACCCTGGGCAAGTCATTCACCTTCTCAAGGTCTTGCATTTCTCTAGGTCTCTTAAGTCACAGCTGATCTCCTCAGGTGAAAGGTGTTTCTCCATCTGGAGATCAATGAGATCACATCTCCCTCAAGGCAAGCATGGCTCAGTGAGAGTTGAGCCAAGGAAAGGGACCTTGCGCTGGAAACAAGCAAACAAATGAACACACAACCTTTAAAACCATCACACATGTAGCAGCACCTGTGCCTTGTTTGGACCCCCAGACAACAAAACATCCACATTAACCCTCCCTGCAGCACTCTCTCTGCTACTACCTATGCAAGGAGGCTGGGGAATGAAGGAAACCTGCCATCTAATGCCATCAGTGTCTGTCTTCTGTCCACCCCCTCCTTCTCGCCCCATGCAGCAAGGTGCTCTGGGATCGAAAGGTTTGTGAACCTGTCAAACATTGCCGTGGGCAGGCAGCAAACCCAGAGGAAGATCTCTCCTTAAGAATGGATTTTCAAGAACACCTCCACATAATTATATCCTATATTTATCAAGGCTATTTTAGCCTTGATTCCACCAGTCCTTCCCATCAGCGATACAACATTGATCAAGGGAGGGCTCGTCTAGCTTAAACATTGATTGGGAGGCAGAACTTGGAAGTTGGCAAAGAGCTCAGCGCATCCTTGTTTGAGGCTCACAATCAGCCCCATGAAGTAGGAATTGTAGATGTTATCACCATCCCCATATTACAGATGAGAAAACTGAGTTTAGCCCGGAAGAGAGAAGGCTTGGTGGGGGCTGGTACGGTTGATCATCATTTAATGAAAGAGCATGTTGTCATTCTACATGACTCCAGAGAGCAGAGCCAAGAGGAGTAAGTAAAAGCTAGTGAGAAGTACATTTACGACTGAAGTAAGAAAAAGACCCAGAGACAGGAGCTCTCCCACAGTGGGATGGGCTATCCCTAAAGGTAGCAGATTCTCCCTCCCTGCGGGTGGGTGTGTGTTTGGTACTGGGTAGAGGAGATTCCTCGGAGGCTAGGAGTTGACCTGAGTGATGGCTGAGGTTCTGAAATTCTTTGGTTAAGTGACTTACTAATGCTATCCAGATATTGTGTCCAAGCAGGATATGAATCAAAGTCTTAAAATCATAGATTTAACCCTAGAAGAGACCTTGGGAGCCGAATCCTCATTCTGCAAATGAGGAAACAGAGGCACAGAGCAATGACTTAGTAGTAGATATCTGAGATAGGGTTTGAATCCAGATTTTTCTGATTCCAAGTACTGATTTTCCGGTAAGAGGTAGACACTTGGGGGACCCCAAAGGAGAAATTATAGGGAAACCAATGGTTTACAAGTCCCAAAGAATTTTTGCCAAGTTAATAGCATAGTGTAGCAGGGGGAGCACTGGACTTAGAACTGTCTCTCACCTCTCTTTCTATCCCCAGTGGTTAGCACAGTGACTGGCACATAGTAGGTGCTTGAGAAATGCTTATTAGCTGACTGACTTGGGATTCAGAAATATCTGAATCCACATTCTCCTTCTGACACTAGCTGTATGACTGTGGTTCAGTAACTTTAACTCTCTGGACCCATTTCCACCACTGTACAATAAAGGGATTGAACTGGGTGGTTCTTGGGTCCTTTCTAGCTTCAATCTGTGATCCTATGACTCTCTGAGAGCCCATATTTATATAGTATAAACATTTCACTTATATGACTTAATTTAATGCATGTCACAACCCTGCAAAGCAAGTACTATTTCTCTTACCGGTCCTGATCTCCATCTCACCCTTGCCTCGGATGGCTCCAGAGAAGATAGTGAGGCTGGTGACTCTGCACAGCCCTCCCTCACTTAAATCCAATTCACTTGTATGTCATGGTTCCCTTTGAGAACAAAGGACAGACAAGCGAAAGAATGAATCATTTCTCTTACCATTTTTCCAGAAAGGATAAATAAATGACTTGCCCAGAACCACACAGCTAATAATTGTCTGGGGCAAGAATTAAACCTTCCCTCCAAAACCGCAACACTATATTCTCTATGCCCCACTATCTCATGCTGAACCTGTGATACCAGCTCTGGAATCATGTCTGAATGCATTCAGGAGGGATCGGGCCTTGAGAAGGCAATGCCTATGTCCTTTGATGGTTCACTGTCTTTCAAGATTCAGACTCAAATGATCTCCCATGTTGGGCAGCACCTTCTTGAAAAAGGAGCCAGGAGCATGTGACAGCTTAGGGCTCCGAGTTGCCAAGGCAGACTGGCCACAGGGGAAAGCATCTCTGCGTTAAAGCCAGTGACCAGACTTAAGCTCTCCATCAGGAGGACAGTGCCCAGGGAGCCTCTGGACCCTCCAGGGTGCTAATGCACTGTGACAGCTACTTTGACTGCTGATCAACCAGCTCAGTCCCCATGGGAAGAGGGAATAATTGCTTTGCTTGCCCAATAACAGAGAGCTGCTGGCTTATGATTCTTTGTCTTATAAAGAAATTTCTTTCAGTGCCAAAGGCATTTCTTTCTAGGCAGGGGTCCTGCTGAATGGGATCTTCAGAGGTTTCAGGGCCAGCTCCAGGGGCTAGTATCTGATGAAATCATTCCTGGTGTTGGTGTGGAAAGAGATGCCAGTTTTCATTTTAAGCGGATTTCAATCCACCCCTGTCATTTTGATAAATCCACCCCCTACCACTCTAAAAGACAAACTAAACCACAGTGAGTCTCAAGGCTTAGGAATTCATCTGTTCTCATGGGCCAATCAGGACAGAGCCTCCCAAGAGAGCTCCTTAGGCAGCTGCCTTCTTGCCCCCAAAGGGAAGATGCTGCCATTTTTCTGAGCATTCATGATTTCTGCCCAGGTAACAGCTGTGCTCCACAGGCTTTGTGATTACCTCCAGACTCTTCACTCTTTCGTGTCTTGGATCCCTGGAGCTGTAGTTTGGGGGAAACTTATGGCTCTCTTCTCAGAATTAAGGTTTTCAATGCATAAAATAAAATATAAGGGATTAGAAAGGGAACTGATTATATTGAAATACAGTGATTGAAATACTTTCTTAAAACTAAGTTCACAGCCCCACCATGAAGAACCCCTGCATGGAAGCATGTTCTTTTCCTTTCACCCAGATAGTCACTGCTCCTCCACTCACCCTGGTTAGGTAGAGAGAAAGCAGATCTGCTACCTGGTTTGGCATTTGAGATGGTTTGTAAAGAAAGCCAGTTTACCTTCAAATCAATGAAATGGCAATTCTACAAGGGGGACTCTGTTGCCGAATCCAGATTACAAATGAGTACAAAGGAATTTCCTGAATCCCAGAGAGGTTCTTTGCCCATAACTACCCAGTGAGTAGATGGCAGAGGCATGAATGGAACCCTGGTTTCTTTGATTCCAAGTCTTCCATTCCAGCTTCCACCTCCCTGGGGCATTTCCTGATCATCCCCCCAGATGCTAGTGACCTCCCTTAAAATTAGATACCTAGTTTAGCAACAGAATGGTGTAGTGGGTAGAGAAGAGGTTGTGAAATGGGAATGCTTAGGTTTAATTTATATTCTGTCTGGGGGCTATGTGACCCTGGACTCTCAACATCTCAACAGCCCAAGCAACTCACTCAGACTACTTTTCAGAGAAAGTACTGCACTAGTAGAAGGAGTTCCTTCTATCACTGAAATGATAGGAGGACAAGTCCCTCTCCCACTTACTGAGGTGTAAGTGTATGTGTGTGTGCATGCATGCATATATACATATTTATGTTACATACCCCACATTTCATGTACATGAATATAATTATGTATGTGCATATATACAAATGCCTATGAAAAAATTTGGAAACACTTGTAGACATACTCATACATGTTTCTCCTATTGAATGTAAGCTGCCTGAAGGCAGGAAATATTTTATTTTATCTTTGTATCCCCAGAACCCAGACTAAAGCCCTGTACCCAGTAGGGGCTTAATAAATACTGGTTGAATTGAGTTTGACTGAGGGCAGCTAATTCTTGATGGTTTAAAAAGTACTTTCCATGCTTTAGCTTCTAGTTCTCACAATTGCCCTTTGACATGAGTAACACGAATATTAGCACTCCCATTTTACAGATGAAGTAAAAACTTAGAATGGTCATATGACTCCCTCAAGGTCATCAGCTAAATCTCTTTGCTCCCATAAGCAATCCTCATTCCCATAGCAGCTGGTCTGGTGCTTCCCTCAGAGAGGTCTTGCTGGGCGAGAAAGTGTCTCTCTCCAGGTTGGGGCTCTCAGGCAGACTGGCCACAGGGGAAAGCATCTCTGTGTTAAAGCCAGTGACCAGACTTAAGCTATCTTCATTTGAATCAATGAGTAAACAGAACTTTTATTAAGAGCCAATGGATGCAACTTTTGAATACATGATAGGTATTAAATAATTGTTTGTTGAATTCAGTTCAATTGAACAATCATTTATGAAGTACCTACTTTGGACCCAGCAGTGAACTAGAAACTAGGGATACAAAAACTAAAAGAAAAAAAAAAGAACCCTGACCTTAAGGAATTTACATTGTACTGGGCAAAGTAACACGTGCACAGATAAGCAAACAAAGTAAGTGGAAAGAAACTGCTTAATTGTAGGAGGTTTGTTCAGTTGTTTCAGCCACTCCCAACACAATTGCAAACCACTCCAATATCTCTGTCAAGAAATTTGGGGTTTTCTTGACAGAGATATTGGAGTGGTTTGCAATTCCTTCTCCAGCTTATTTTAGAGATGAAGAAACAGAGGCAAATGGGGTGAAAAGACCTGCCCAGGGTAACACAACTAGTGAGTATCTGAAGATGAGTCTTTTTGGCTGCAGGCTAGGTACTCTAGGCACCCATGGCACCATCTGGCTGCCCCAACTGTAGATGGTAGAACACAGAAATGGGGATGTCAGCAAAGGCCTCTCATAAGAAGTGGATCATTTTAGAAGAGGCAAAGGGGAGGAAAGAGAATATTTCCTGATAGGGGGTACAACCTGAGCAAATGCATGGAGGTGGGAGATGAAGTCATGCTCAGGAAACCTCAGGGTGGCCAGTGTGGCAGCAATGCTGAATACTTGGGTGAAGGAGGGTGTAGACCTTCTAGACAGATGAGCAGCTGGTAGACTTTGAAGACTGAAGCATCAGACAGGAACGTTTGTGTTGTATCATAGCAGGTCTCAGAAACCATGAGAAGCCTTGATGCAGCGCACTAACATGGTCAGGCCCGTGCTTTAGGAAGATGAGCTTGGCAGTCAGGGGTTGTAGAGGAAGGAAATTGAACGGATTTAATCAAATTGAACAAGAAGAGTTATGGAATTTGATTCCACATATGGTTCCCTGGGCCTAGACTTAACCTACATACCCATCAGATCCTGAAACTATTTCATCTCAGGTTTGATTTTTGCTTTTCCCCTTCTCCTGTACAGAGGAAAAACTACGTTCCAGTTACAACCGAGGACTTATCTCAAGGGCAAAAATCAAGGCCATCAAATATAGCATCGTCATCGTTTTTGGTAAGTAAACCACCACAAACAGGGCTTTTGGAATCTGTTGTTCAGGCGTTTCACTTGTGTCTAACTCTTCATGACCCTATGTCACAAAAATACTTGGCAAGGATACTGGAGTGGTTTGCCATTTTCTTCTCCAGCTCATTTTACAGATGAGGAAACTGAGGCAAACAGTGTTAAGTGCCTTGCCAGTCATATAGTTAGTAAGTGGCTGGATCTGAATTCAGGTCCTGACTCCAGGCTCTGTCCTGTATCCTCTGCCCTACCTAGCTGCCCAGTTTGGGATCTACTTCATGCAAATTCCAAAGTGATACCTGGTCAAGGTGGGAGTGGAGAGAGACCTCCCAGTGAAGAGTGTTGCACAATGGACCACGCAGCTTTGTTTAAGATGAGGAGGAGAGATCATCCAAACATCTCCCCCATTGCCTCAGGACTGCAAAATGTACTTTTACCGGGAAGCATGTTTCAAGGTTAGGGTAATAAAGGGAGACTTGCCTATTAGATTTGAATTCTTAACACATGGTTAGATTTTTTTAGATTGTTCAAGTAGAATATTTTTCCCATTAACTTGAATTTATGAAGTGCTGGAAATACATACGCAAGTAGGAAGGTTTCCCCTGCCCTCCAGGAGCTTATGTTCCAATGGGAGAAGACAATGCAAAAAAGGCAGTTGTACAAACTCAGGGGGAGGGGATGGAATAAGAGGTGAAACCCCTGGAGCAGGAGCAGAATAAAGTCCAGGAGAGACAAGTCAGGAGGACAGGAAGCCCTGGTTGGCCTGAGTGGGCCTCCTCCTTCAAAGGAGGGGTCTGGGAAGAGCTAGCCAATCCAGGAGAGGTCAAAGTGGGGGCCCACAGGAAGGGTCAATGTGAGGGGGAGTCCAGAGGAGGTTGGAGGGAGCTTCCAGGTTACAGAGGTTTCTGTGGAGATGAGTCAGCAGAGTAGCCTGCACAATAGATTCTGGAAGATCTAGGTTCCAAGCCTGCCCCCGATGGCCTTCTCTGGCACTAAACCTAGCTGCCTAGAGCCCCATATGATGAAGTGATTGCCCTGGGTCACACAGCCAGTATCCATCCTCCTGGCTTCCAGGTCTCCTCTCTTTCATCCCCTTCCCAGTCCCACCACCTTTCTTCTTTCTCAGCCACCCTCCCATCTCTGGGTACACTTCATGCCCACCCTTTTCTCCCAATAGGACATAAAGATCACCTTTATGGCAAATAGAGTCCTACATTAGGGTAAAGATAGTTTTGGGCCAGGATGCTGGGGGGTGGGGGGAGAGGGGGGGCTCACTTCCTGCTCTTCAGTCACCCTCCAATCGCCTCTGTCCTGTGATCACCATTCCCAGGGTCTGTCACCTGGACAGGTGGTGCTGTCCCTAGTCCTAGAGTCCTCTGGGCCTCAACCCCCCCTCAGAAAATTCTTCATTATGGTTCTGACTGAAAATATTTATTGAGCCCCTACCGTGTGTAAGCAGCTAGGTTAGGCTTTTGGAACATGAAGAGTTGGAGTTCTCCAACCCTAATGTGAGCCAAACAGGTAAGGGAACCAGGACTCTAAGCCTGGGGCATGGAGGGAAGGGGGAAGCAATACTCTGGGCCCCTTTGCCACCTCATGTTCAGGCTCTTCTCCATTTTTATTTGATTCTTAAAGCATTTGGATCCTAGAGGCTCCCAGCATGCTCCCCTCTTGGCCTTAGACCCTGTGAAAACTTTAGAGTAAAGACAATGGACAAATGCTTACTGGACCACACTGTGAAGGGGGGAGGATGGAACTGGGGGGATCCAAAGCAGGAAAAACAGAGAAGAGAGGGAGAAATATGGCCCAATTCCAAAAGCTGATCTGGAGGAGCAAACATTTATTTTCTTCCAAGGCTTTTTATCAGAGGTCCCTGCGGTATATAAAAGACATTTACAGACCTGAATCCAGCTTCCCTAGGAATTGAGTAAAAAATGCACAGGCTTCTAAGCACTGTTCCAGAGCAGGGAGAATTCTTCTAATCTGAAACTGCACCCAGGGTCCTTTGGTCAGAAAGCAGGGCTGGTGGTGGAGGAGGATGACACAGCTTGGACATTCTAAACCAAAAGCAAGCCACATGTGTAGAGGTAGATTAAGGAATGGTAGCCTACCTCACATTTAAATAGGGATGTAGGCTATATGCTGGGCTTTCCCACTGACAGAGCCATGAAATTGCATCCATTAGCATTTCCATTTTACAGATGAGGAAACTGGGGATCAGAGACAAGAAGGCACTTGCCCAAGGTCAAAAACAGGAGTCAGCACTGGATCCAGTGTCTCCTGACTCCAACGCCAAAGCTCTTCATCAATCTATCCCTGAAAGAGCATTGAGTCAGCCACCCCTGGGGAGACTGAGACTGATGAGCTCCAGAGTTCTGAACAGCAGTAAGACTAACGCAGATCAGGCATGTGTCCCGAAGTCTTGGACCAATATGGCAAGACCTCAAGAACGAGGGGTCCACAAGACTCCCAAAGGGGTGAACTGGCCCAAGCTAGAAACAGAAGCTGGGAACTTTCAACAAGATCAATATTGGGATGATGCCTGGGAAAGACAGGGAGACTCAATCGAAAACCAAGAAACAGTGCTTACCCTCAGGTTGGTTATATTCTTTACATAGAGAACACCTTGTCAAGAGAGACAGAGACAGAGAGACAGAAACAGAGGCAGAGAGACAGAGAGAGACAGAGATTATATGTATACACACACACACCACAAGATAACGAGTAAGAGGGAAGTAGGCACTTTAGGAGCCAGCGAGTTGGGAGGGACCTTAGGAGCCACTCAATCTCAGTCCTTTCATTTTAGAGAGATGGTATCCCAGGGAATTTCAATGATGTGCTTAAGGTCCCACAGGTAGTATGTGTCAGAGACATAATTCAAAAATCTGTCTTTTGACCCCAAATCCAGTTCTGTTTCCAGGAAACCACAACCCTCCTGATGATGTGGAAGGATCTGTTATTTTATTCTTCTGATGTTTTGCATTGTTGTGGGGAAAGAAAGCACAACATGCCAGAGAGAGGAAAAAGTCTATAAGGAACGCATCATCCTGAGAGCAAACAATCTGGCATATATAACATGTCTGCTTTCTGAGGTGAAATTGTGGAAGTTGCCTGAGTCCCTGAAAGACCGCTGCAAGCTGTTATTGGGTTTGGGGAAGGGTTGCTATTTCCTGGTGATTCAGCAAGCATTGGTCCTGGGGATAGAATCTTAACTGGTAGCCATCTGAGATCAGGTCGGGGTTTGCACCAAAATCCAATTGACTAAGATGAACAGGAAAATCAACTGTGGGCCAGGAAAGTGGAGGCTACACAGTCAGCATTAGACTAGAAGGCAAGATACAGAAAGAAATGGGGAACTGATCATTGGTTTAACCCTACCTGCTCTCTTGACTAGGGGCTGGTTTGAAAGCCTGCCCCACTTTTGGTGACACATCATGAGCAGGCAAGCCCTTTTCTGCCTCAGTTACATCAATATGACCTTACCCCAGAAGGATGCAAAGACTTCTGCCTACTAACTTATTCCAAAGCAGCTCCATGCTAGGGCATGTTCCATTGCTTTAATCAGCAAGAGAAATTAGAATGTAAAAAATACCCCTTTTCTCTCCCTCACTCCCTCTTACTCCTCTCTCTGTCCTCCCTCTCTCCTTCTTTCACTCTCACACACACACTGAATGCAGTGTCGTGGGTGTATTCAAAGGACTGAGGCACTTTTTGTAGCACTTTGGAGAGTGCAAGAAATGAGGACCCTTTTAGAAGGCAGGACTCAGTGTCCTAAAAGCATCCACCAACCCTGGAACAAGCACACATTGTCAAAAGACTTGACTGTATTCTGAAAGTCGTGATTCTGTGACCATTTCCCCTCTCCCACCCTCGATGCACACATAGACACTGTAGCAACAATCTGAAAGTGAGAAATAAGGGTGTATCTCTATAGAGCTTTTCCTCTGAGACTCTCAGGAGAGCTTTATCTTCATCATACTTAGAGCTACATTTTATGTGTATCTACGTTGATCTAGACACGAAGCCATAACTAAGGTGAGACAAACAGGTCTTTGTCCAGAGTACTGAAACTTAGAGGGTGCTTATGGCACTTGTAATCCTACACTGATCTGGAAACAAGTGATCCTAGTATGCACTTAATAAGAATTAAAATAGGTGTCTATATCCCAAGTGAGCTCTGTACCAATCTGGTCCTCTTCATTTTGTGTAAATAAATAAAAATAGGATTAAACTAAACCTCATTAATACGGAATACCTGAGAGTCAGAAACCATACAATTATCCTAACGTAAAAAAATCTAAACAACACATGTTATTTACATAGATCTATGAGCTCATTGATATAGCAACTCCCCAATTGTACCCAGACATGCCCATCTCTATGTGCCGGCCCTAAGCAACTCATTTTTTCATCTCTTCCCATAAACATGGGGAGTTTGTGCTGGTCTGTCTCTTGTCACTGCATAGATATCAGTGGAACATATGGGCTGTCCATCTGCTTTCCCTAGCTCTCACTGTATAAGTAATATTGGTTATATTTTTTCACATATTTTTATTTTGTTTAAGTGTAAACCAGACCAAAAACGTTTCTGCCCAATCAAAGATTTAAGGGGGTTGGCTTCATGGATAAATAGTCAGTCTTTATGGCTAGAATAGCATTTGTTTACAAGTAAGGACTTGAGAGTTTTAAAACACATACACACAATTTTAATCTTTGTAAGTAAGGTCCTCAAGGAGGATTTGAATGGAGGTGAGGAAGCCCATAACTGTGTTACATTTTAAATGAGCGTTTACACTCTTATTTACTCTTATGGAGAGATTGGTTTTAAGCTCCTGAAACAATCAAAGGCTTGAGGGGAGCACATTTACTGAAAACAAATTCCTCCCAGTGCTTTCTGTTTCACTCTTCTTCTTTGAAGGACTTTTCCTTCATTTCTTACCCCCACACCTTTGTACAGGATAGAATGGCATACCGCTTCACTCCCTGTCTCTTAGAATTCTTAACTGCCTTCAGTGAAGCTTCCTCCATGAGTCCTTACTTTATCCCTACATATATTAATTCCCTCTACCCCGAAATGAACACACATACTTTATACATGCACAGAAAACGTTATACATACATATACACATATGAATGCATATATGTGTGTGCTGTATTATATGTCTAGCTATAATTAGGTATAGAGATATAAA
Source organism: Potorous gilbertii (assembly GCA_028658325.1). NCBI lineage: Eukaryota > Metazoa > Chordata > Mammalia > Diprotodontia > Potoroidae > Potorous > Potorous gilbertii. Next base: position 18,830,507 of record CM053772.1, read on the forward strand.
TTCCTGTGTGTCTGTTTCCACGATAGAATATAAGATCCCCTAGAACAGAGACTTTGGTGGTCATGTCTGTACCACCATTCAGCCAGCTGCGTCTACTCACAGGATTGTGTTCATCCTTTGTTGATGAAGAAGACCATGTCAAAAGAGAAGTGATGACATGACTTGCACTTTACTTTGTTCTAAGTGAGGGAGGGCTGTGCAAGTCACCAGCCTCACTTCTCCTCCAGAGTCATCTGAATCCAGTGACCAGATATTCATCAAGATGATTGAAGATGACCCAGGATGCACTGAGTAACTCAACTCCTCCTCTCCTGCCTGCCTACCCCTCCCCTTCCTTCTCTCCAAAGGAAGGTAAATTTGGATGGCCAAAAGATGCCCAGTTGACTTGGGTTTTACTGGCTCCTTCCCTTCTCTTTCCCTTTCCCTTCCTTTCCCCTGTCCTGTCCTATCCTGTCCTTTCCCCAAACCTTCTACCTACTGAAACTGGGACACCAATGGACCCCTGCCAGAGAGCTCCTCTGGACCCTCCTGGCTTTAGAGTGATTATCAATAGTAACTGTGGCTGTTTCCCACCCAGCCTGATGTCTTTCTTTTTCTTGTCCTCACTTAAGGGGCCATGCCCTGGCTACTTCTTAAACAGGCCTATTCAATCAATGAATGGGCGTTGCCTCACTCTAAGTGAGTACCTGCAAAGACCTTGACCTAAAAGGCTCAAGGTCTCCCAGTGCATCCTGGTTCATCTCCAGTCATCCTGATGAATATCTGGTCACTGGATTCAGGTGGCTCTGGAGGAGAAATGATGCTGGTGACCTGCACAGCCCTTCCTCCCCCAAAACAAAGTCAAGTGCAAGTCATGTCATCCCTTTGTTTTGGCATGGTTTTCTTCATCAACCAAGGATGAACACAGTCCTGTACTACCACTCCCCAGCACAATGCCTGACCATTAAGCAGTGATTTAAGTAAATGCTCACTGATGGATTGATTGATTTAGACCCAGCCAATTTGGGTTCAAATGTCAGTTTTGGCACACATGTGACCTTGGGCAAGTCCCTCACTAGCTCAGTTTCCTCCTCTTTGAAAGGAGGAGATTGGACAATGTGACATCTATGCTCCTTCCATTATTTATGGGGACCTCCTAGTCCAAATATGAGGAGCTAAATCCTCAATTTCTTTCATATTTCAGTCAGATTTTGTCCTCAGACAAGGTCAATTCTTACTAAGTATTTGCTAACCGACTGATATTGATGAGTTTCAGAACCTGGGCTTGTAAGCCCAAGGCAATCTATATGACTAGAGAAAAGACTAATCATATGGATATTACAAAGTTTCTTCAAATTAAAAAATTAAAATTAAAGCTTGTGACCCACAGGAAGAAGCCATTCAAAAAGTTAAGGCAATAGTCAGGCCACGAAGAGTGGAGGAGCTGGCTGGAGATCTGCAAGCTAAGATTAAGTACTCATTCCAGTTTTACAACTTAATTCTCTCTCCTTTTAGCATTTGTGATCTGCTGGAGTCCCTACTTTCTCTTTGATATTCTGGACAACTTCAGTTTTCTCCCTAAGACCAAAGAGCGCTTCTATGCCTCTGTGATCATCCAAAACCTGCCAGCCCTGAACAGTGCCATCAACCCCCTGATCTACTGCCTCTTCAGCAATGGCCTCTGCTACCCCTGCAGGTCAGAACAATGGCGCCTTGGCTTCCTGGGCACAGGCGGCTTCTTTAGCCCTATCATCTAGGCATTGCCTGATTGGAGCTCCCCCATGTGATTAGGGCACCCACACTTTACATATGAGGAAACCCAGACTCAGAGGGATAAATGGCATGATTTAGGGGCAAGTACGAAGGACTGCAGCCACCTGGGTCCCTTCAACTCCTGGTCCTAGGGATTTCCCATCAAAGATGCTGCTGCTGGCCCTTTTATCACTGGGAAATCAGAATGAGTTGAGGGGAAAATATGAAAGAAAGCTGAATTTAGAATAAAGCCCTGGATTCATATCCTGACTCTGGCACTTGCTGCTGTCTTAGAATCCCTTGCTTCCCTCGAGACTCGGCTCAAGTACCACTTTCTTTCTGAGTAAGGCCTATTTTGACTCCCATAGTGGCCCTTGACCCGCCTTTGGAATTACTCTACTTTTTTTAATAAATGTGGTTATGTACAGTAGAATGTAAGCCCCTCATGGTCATGGGAACAAAGGATCCCAGTTTCTGAGCTGGCAGGGACCTTGGAGTTAAGTCCAATTGCCTCCTTTTACAGATGGCAAAACTAAGGATCAGAGACATAGCCCAGGATACTATATCTAGTATCTGAGACAAGAATCAAACCCAGAACTTTCTGACTTGGCCCCAAGGACCTGAAGGCCTTTATTTTATCCCTAAGCTAGGAGGGAACTCACTATTGGAATAGGGTATGGCTAAATAAATCTCCAGCTTGTGGTATGAGAAAGGAAAGGGGACACAATGGCCACAAACCAGGCTGAGATGGCCCAGACAAGGCTTGGCAAATCCTTGGCAATCCTGGGTGCAGCCCTTCCAAAATCAAAGGGAGAGCAGAAAGGATCCAGAGCCACCCCTGAGGATATGAGGACCAATGACTGCCTGATTTGGGTCTCTGTATCCCCTCATGCCCAGTATATAGTAAGTGCTTAATAAGTGCTCACTGAGTGAATGCATTTGTGCCATCTTAGTCATGGCCTCATCACTCTGGGCCTTGCTCATCCTGTGTGGGTTTAAAGCGCATCTTTGGCATTTACTGCCTGTGTGACCTTGGATAGGTTGCCTTACTTCCCAATTCTCATTTGCTTCTCTGTAGGATGAGGCACTTGGATTACAGTAGGGTCTCTGAGGGTTCTTCAGGCTCTAAGACCCTGATCCATAAGTGTGAGGGTTGAACTTGGCAACCTCTGAGCTCTCTTCTGGCTCTGTATGCATGATTTCAGTATTGTCTACCTGTCCCATAGACAAAATTAATGTTTGTTTTCTCACTTTGTTTTCTCTAGGGAAAGAAGGGATATACGAGGGACTTTCCAAGAGAAAACAGAGAGGCATGAGATGCACATCAGACCCAAGCCAGAATTTGTTTAGCAGAGAAGCTGGAGGGACTGCAGCTGCTAAAAATCTGGGCTCAGTAAAGCAACCTGGTCATTCCCCCATCAGCAGGGCAGGAATTGGCAAAGGCCCCAGCCATCCCTCCACTTTCCCTTCCATCTTCCAAATGAACACTGCCTCAGATCTAGAGAAGCCTTGTCAATCCAGGCAGGCCAGGAACCTGGCCAGATCAACAAGACTTCTATTCAAACACAGATCTGTGGCCTGGTCACTGGCATGGGGCAGAGCAGGTTGATAGAAAGTCATCGATAAAAAAAAAGAGGAACAGGACTTTTTCTATCCCCAGGTCATCCTTTATTGGCCTCTCTACCATCATTCTCTCTCATCAACAGAGTGAGGGCTGGGCAGAGAGGAGAGAAAAAAGGTGGGGAAGTAGGAGAGATGAGGCAAAGAAGAGAGAAGGCAGGCTGGGAATGGATCAGGGCATGAGCAATTTGTTATTTCATGAAGGCTTTACAGATATCATTTAACAACTATGGCCTCAGAAAGGTCTGTCTTCTAAATACTGGCCTTTGTTCATTTCTACTGAAAGATTGTCAGTATCTCCTCTCCTAGAGAATGTTGGTTTGTGGGTGAGTTTGTAGTCAGCAGCCTGGCTACCTAGTGAGAGACCTAAGACCATGCACGTGGCCAACTAAGAACCAAGACCACACTTGCCAGAGGACAAAAGCCAAAAGCCAGAGAGGATTGTTGGAAAGGAGTATTAAAAGGCAATGGGACTTGTTAGAGCTGGAAAAGAAGCAGAATTCAGAGTGTGCCTCTCCCCATCTCCATTCTCCAAAGGGAACATTCCCACTGCTCTAGGTCCCTTCTCTCCAGTGTCTCAAGGAAGCTTCTCTATCCAGATTGAAGGGAGGTTTCTCTTGGCCCCTGAATGTCAGCACTCCCTCTACCCCCTCCAATCTGCATGCTCCAGGGCCTTATCTACTGAAGCCCATGCATCATTCTGCAGTACATTGCTTGGCATTTTACTTGTTCTATCCATCCGGGACATTTCCTCTTATCACCTTGATCCAACTGGGACATGGTTAAAAAAGTTTTGGGGAAAAGTTGTGATCCTTTGTCAGATTCCTTCCCCTTGGAAATGGAGCAAATGTCACTCAGTTATGAAGACCACCTCTGGGCACAAGGACGAGCATTTTATTTTTAGCATTTCATGGATTCCTGACATTAGAGTGTCCTTGGCACAACCCTCCTCCCCAGGATTCAGCACTTAAATCTCCTTTTGCTGCTGCAAGAATGGAGTCATTAAAATGTTGGACATATTTTAATAGCACTCTGGCCCTTATTATGGTGTCAGCCCAGGAGTGGCATAGTTAAGGTCATGGTGGTATTTCTACCATGGACTCCTCTTGTCCCATCTGTGCATGAGGGAAAACATCCCTTTAGTCTAAAATTGGAGTCATCAGCCACCATCTGCCCAGTGGGGTTTTGCTAAATTTGAAAAATCTGAGGCTGGTTTTCAGGTTTTAAAACTCATGGAAACCACTTGGATGGACTTGGATGACCCCACTGGCAGGGAGTGACTTTTGTTTATTAATGAGCACTGCTCATCCCTTGGCTGGAGATCACAGCTCTCCATAACAGATGCATGGAGTCATTTTCAAAACCTTTGCATGAATCTGGGCCAATTAACAATCAAGGTCTGGAACATACTCTCGACTGGCAAGTCAGAGATCTGCTTACTCTGCCTCTGTCCCAACTGCACAAGTCCCACAACTCAGTATTCTGCAAATGGCCTTTGCTGCCTACTTCAGTGATTGCTAGGCTCTGCAAGTTAATGAGTCTTCTGAGCATGTTGCACGCAGTAGATAGTCAACCATTGTTATGGTTGCTGTTCCCAAGACATTGTAGCTGCTATTACTTCAGAACAAGCAGTGGAGAATAAGACAAGCACATGGGATAATGTGATAAACTGCCTGGTTCAAATGGGAAGGACTTCGTATGAACCTGGATTGTGGGGATCCAGTGTGTGTGTGCTAAACTGATGATGGAAGAGTCATGATTCTTAGGGACTCCAAGACAATTCACAAGCAGCCTATGACTTAGTGGACTCGGTGGGTCATATGATTGCATTTTTAAGGGGGAAGTGACCCTAGCCTCATTCTACAGATGGGAAAATTGAGACAGAGAAATTGCTCATAGTCACACAGAAAATAATGGGAGAGCTGGAAAATAGACTCCGTAGCTCCATCCCCAAATCCAGGGTTCTTCCCATGGCACCATGGGAAATCATAAAGCTTCTCAAGATGCAGAGACTTTTCCCAAGGTCAGAAAAGCCATACAGAGAGACAGGATTGGAATGCTGGTCATGCCAGCTCCAAGCCTGGCACTTGATACACTACATCACACAAGTGATCTTAATTGGCATAAGGAGCTTCCTCTATCAATCAGAATTTTCTCAACTCCTCTGCAGCTTATAGTGCCCAAGTATTACCTGAGAACCTAGAGATGCCTAGAGTGCTGAAGTCAGTATGTGTCAGAGCTCAGGATAGAACCTAAGTCTTCCTGGCTTCCAAGAAAGCTTTCTCCCCGCTGTCCCACACTACCTCTCCCCAAGATAATTATGGAAATGATTTGAATTTTATTCTATGAGAAGACATTGATCCCTCACTGCTTACCAGCTGTAGCAAGTCATGTAACCTCTCATGGGGCTCAGTTGCCTCATCTGTAAAACAAGGATGTTAGCTTCTCTGCCTAAAACCAGAGGTCAGACCAAGATCTCCAGTTCTCAGCACTAAGATTTATTTGATTCCCTAAAAGTGTGTCTTGAGAATAAGAAATCCTGGGATCTTTTCTGGGATCTTTCCATTTCCATTTAATTCAATCTACTTAAAGCATTAGTTAGCACCTACTGTGTGCACAGAGATGACTAACTACAAATTTCAAAGAAGAAAAAGCTAACTGGCAGATTCAAGAAAAACCTTTTGTAGCTGTGATGTCCAAACCCAATCTTGCAGAAAGCTTGGGATTCTAACGAGTGACCCTGAGGAATCCTTTTAAGGTGGGAAATAATGTGCCAAATTCCATGTCTTTTCCTTCCATGACTATGGTCTCTGAGATGAGGATATAATTTACCATCTTGAACATACTTTGAGTCTTGGGAGAAAATGAGTGTCCCCTTGGACATTGCTCCAAGAAGAAGGAGAGGGTTTGGGAGGGTCATGCCAAGCTCTTGAGCAATACAAAGGCATTTGCCTCCTGCATCAGGGACACCTACAGGGCTTTCACAACAGCTCCCCATTTCAGGGCTAGAAGGAACATCTGTCTAACAAAAGCAGGCGGATTTAATCGAGTCAAACTCACAAAAGAAATGTGTGCTTTTCCTTCACTGAAGCAAATTAAAGGAAAATGGAAAAATCTATTCAGCTTATCAGGCATATGTTGGACATAATTTAATTGAATTCTACTTTTACCAAGTTTCCCATGCTACTTTTTTCCCCAAATACCTTTAATTTGTGGTTATTTAAAGGGAATGAAAACCTAAAAATAGAGCCTTGAGGCATCAAGTTTTATTTTGACAAATATTCTCAAATACTTTAAACAACTTGTCTTTTCCTTATTCCAGGCCTTTTCTGGATACAGTGTGGAGTTAGAAGACCTGGGTTCAAGGCCAAGCCCAAATCTTTCCTAGCTGTGTGACCTTAGTTTTCTCATCTGTGACATGAGAGAAATAACTTCCACACAAGTACACTTTTCATGTCCCAAGCAGGAGGAGCAGGTGTCAAACTATTGTGGAGCATGGGATGTGCAGGCTTTTCAACGTTGTTAATCTTAGCAGGGTTTGTGATTACAAAAACACCCTTGAAAAGCTCAGAGTCACCTCCCCACCATGAGAAGGTACTTGAAGGGAATTTTAGTGGAGAATGCATGTATTGTCTGTGCATATTATACTTATACCTTTATATACATAGATATATATGTGTATCTAAAAGTACATATTTATGTGTGTGTGTGTGTGTGTGTGTGTGTGTGTGTGTGTGTATATATATATATATGTATATATATATATATATATATATATATATATATATATATATATATATAGCACTTTAAGGTTCACTTTGTAAATATGATCTCAACACCCCTGACTGAGAGAGGCAGGTGCATTTTACAGATGAAGAAACTAAGGCAGAGAGAGGTAAAGAGGTGTGCACAGAGTGACACAGCCAATCTGTGTGTGAGACCACATTTGCACTCAGGTCTCCCTGACTCCAGCTCCAGCATTCTCTGTCACCTGGATGCCTCTGAGTAAGCCACTCTGAACCATGGTCCCTTTCCTTTAAAACAAGACTGGTAAGGACCTATGTCACAGGTTTGTTGTGAGATTCCAAGGAGATAATATAGGTAGAGTGCTTCTCAAACCTTAAAATGTTACACAAATATCAGTCATTAGTAGAGAAACTCCCTTCACTTTTGTAGATAATCATGTCTGTCCCTTTGTCCTGCATAACTACTGCCCACATCCTTTTATCTGAGTTGCCTAGGATCCACACTCCACAGCAGAGATCTTCCTTTAGTTCCTTAATATTCTGTGGCTACAGATGTCTCTCTCTCCCTCCTTTCATTTCGTTTCTCCCACCCAGGTCATTGGTGGGCCTGTGCCACAGTCTGCTGCCACCCACCAGATACCATCCTGCAAACACTTGGGTCACTCACAACTCTAATTCTTCTGAGATGGTGATGTCGCTAAAACTTGCAACCATATGGCATCTTCCCATCAACAAAATCCTTTACTAAATTCTTTTAAAAATCAAACTTAGCTTCCTTAGGCTCTGTTCTCTTTCAGAAGGGCTCTATTGGGCTAGATGTACACTCCCATAAGATCAAATGCTAGAAGAGGAAAGAAATAGACTGGGAATAAGCTCTCGACAACCATTCTTTGAATAAGAACAAACAAATGAATTAGTGCCCTGAAGAGAGACATCCCATTCAGAGAGGAAGAGATATGAATCAGGTTTTATTAGAGCCACAGTCATTAAAGGCACTGGATAGACAGGCATCTGCTCACAAGGTTCCTTCTAATAAAGCTATGGATGGTGGGTACCACCTCTGCTACCTGAGCTGCCAGGGATACTGAGGCTGACGAGTTGTATGCAGCAGGGTCCTCCCTGCCATGGGAGCCACACTGAGCTTTCAGTCAGATGAGGAGCCCTCAGGAGTGAGAGGTTCCCAGGCTGCCTGAGGAAGGCATGAACTAGCCCAGATGGCCAACAGACAGAGCAGTCCCTGACCAGAGGCAACATAGGGAGAACCAGACTTCAAAAAAAAGAAAATAATTGAGATTCAAAGAAAAGAGAAAGTGCTGAATTGGGGTCGGGTATGGGACTCAAACCCCACTTTGCTGCTTTACTCTGTGTCTGATTTTGGGCAGGTCACTGACCCTCCCTGGGCCTCTGTTTCCTTTTCTATCAAGTCAAGGGGCTGGGTCCCTTCCAGCTCTAAATCTCAGGATCCCATGATCAAACTGACTCAGCAACCCCAGGACCTGGTGCACGAGATAGAATTAAGACCATTGGTGAATCTGCCCTTCTAGAAGAGCAGTAAATCACGTCTAGAAAAGATGAGTTTCAAAAGCCCAAATGGAATTGGCAGCCTTCTCAGTTAGACAGCCAAAAAGGAGGAGAGGACAGGGGATTTAGCCCAGGAGGCACTTGGGAGGCTGGCTCCTTCTGAACCCCTTCATTTTCCGGGTTAGGTACCGGAGGCCTGGGTCTTTTAGTAACCTAAAAAGAGTTAAGGGGTGAGAACAGGCATTTTTGGAAGCCACATTCACTGGGATGGAAGAGAGGGCATCCAACCAGAGATGAGTGGCAATCCACTCTCTCCTCCACCAGGCCCTGCTTGGGCTAGTTCTGCTGCATCTGTATCAATCACACCTCTCTGGGTATCTATCCCTAGCCCTTGTCTCCCGCCCTCTTTGCCTTCTTCCTTCTCTCCCTTTCTCCTCCTTTTTCTAATCACTGAAATGGAGCCCTGATCAGTGTTTGTTGAGTGTACCATGAACAAAGAGAAGTAAAAAGAGTGGCAAAGGTCATAGCACGATGGCATCATAGATGTAGAACTAGAAGGGACCTTAGAAGCCCTTGAGTCCAAATTTCTTCATTTAACAGATGAGAAAGTTGAGCGTGACTTGTTTACGGTCCCATGGTTAATAAGTGTCAGAGTCAGGATTCAGACCTCAGTCCAAATCCAGCGCTCTAACCACTGTGCCATACGGCCTCCTGAAAAGACTGAGGAAGGAGCAGACTAGGGGCAGTCACAGCAATATTCAGAATAATAGAAATAATTCAAGAAAACAATGGGTCAGGGGCCATCGAGTACACTCTGTACCCTCTCCGTATTTCCGCCCAGATCTTGGCTCCCTGATGACCCCTTCAACTTGCTACCATCTCTCTGGGCTGACTTCCCCAAAGCCAGGCCACCTGTAGGAAGATTGAAGGCTCTCTTTACTACGCTTAGTCATTCTCAAGACAGCATTCCATGGAACATGGGGGAGACTAGGCATATACTAACCAAGGGAAATGATTAATTGTCAATAATTTACAGCCTAGATGGCCCTCCTTTATCAGCAAGCAGAGGCCAGGATTGTAGATTTCACAGGAAGTGGAGGGAGTGACTTGCACAGGTCCATTCAGGGGTGGGCTTGCTGCCATTCCAGATATCTCATGACAGATGATTGTTACATTTTCATTGTGAGCCTTCCATCTCAGAAATCTCAAATGTTAAAAAAAAAAATCTAAGCTGTTTTATTGTTTTTTTGATGGTGTAGACTTAAAGTGATAGAGTCAGCAAGGTGGTATCATAAAGAATTGGACCTGAAGTCAGGAAGACCTGAGTTCAAAGCTAGCCTCACATATTTGTGACCTTGGGCAAGTCAATTCAGTATACATTTACTGAATGCCTACTATGTGCCAGGCACTGTGTAATGGGGATAACAACCCCTACCTCCCAGGGGTGTTGTGAGGACCAAATGAGGTAATACTTACAAAGCCCTTAGTTAGTACAATGCCTGGCACATAGTAGGTGCTATGGAAATGCTTACTCCCTAATAGAGAAAATGGAGCAGATTAAATTTTAAATGAGTAGCATATATATTTCTTTCAGCAACTAGTTTTTAAACACTTACTGACACAGCCCTGGATGGACCCAACTGGTTTTCCACCTCTGATGTCATCTAAGCAGATAGCTGCCAGTTATCAAGGCTGCATGAGACATGGGTGTTTAATGCATGAACTGAAGGTTCCAGGTATAAAATATTCCAGGAAGGGTGGGGGTGCCAAGGAGAAAGAAGAAAGCAACTAAAATAAGAGTAATGTGTCCCATACAAGCTTCATATCTCAGAGGTTCCCCCTGAAAGTAGGGTTTTGTCTTTTTCTGACCATCACACATGGGCAAGGCATCTCACCTCTCAGATCCTCAGTTCTCTTCTCAGTAAAATAGGATAAAAAGACATGTAGGTCGCACCCCACACAAGTGGACTTGCATGGTCCCTTGAAGGACAGGATGTAATCCAGTATGCTGCAAGTGTACACGGAGGGAGTCATGACTACTGGATCAAAGGGGAAGCTTCCAAGAAGAAATGGAGAGAGGAGGGTTGAGGAGACAAGGGTTAGCTTTGAAGGGCAGTCAAGAGGCCTCAGAGCCCCAGGCACATAAGGAGGGATGGCATCACAATATGCCCCACGATTCTCAGACTCCCTAAGTGCAAACGTGAAACAAATTTGTGTTGTCCTTGGTTAAACTGCGATTTCATCTTGTTTCCCAGTTGAAGAACTCCTGACTCTCATGCATTCCATACCTAACCCGATCTGTATAACTTCCTGATTATGGTATTACTGCTTGCTTCAATAAATATGTTTGCTTGCTATGGGGAATTGCCTTTTGTTGGGGAGAAGAGAAACCCATCTGATCAGGATGAAGCTAACTCTTACAATCTAGGCTGGGGGGGAGGACATCTTCCCATCCCAAGCGACTGATTTTACCCTGAACCCCAAAGAGCATCATATTCCTAGAATATAAATATTTGGCATGAAATAGATGTAATTTTAGTCCCATGTTTCCCTTGAAGACATAGGCACACACACAAAAAAATGATCATCTAATCACAAGCATTCTTATACTCTCCGCAAAAGAAGAATTCCATTCTCCTCAGAGGGAAAGTCTGATCTCCCACCTCAGATCTATCCATGCTGCCCCCTCCTGGGGCCTTGGGATCTAGTGTAAATGCCTACATACATCTGGAGGGCTGTTGGGAGGTTCAAGGGAGAAAGTATGTCGCACCCACCTAGCTATGGAAACCAACTTTCATTTGAGGGACTGTGTTTTTCTGGAGGGCTTCTGGCGGGGAGGCAGAAAATTACAATGAGCAGTCATTCTTACTGATATTTACCACATGGAGAAAAAGACAGAAGGATCTCTTGTGGCAGCCCAACCTCCGGAAGCTGCTTTCCTTTCCCTTTCTCCTTCCTCTTCCACACAGGAGCTTTTTGAGCAGAAGGCACTTTTCCCACTTGAGAATCAATGAGCCACACCTTGGTGAGCCTTGAGGGCTGGGGGGAAGGGAACTGCATTTTCCTTCGTTGGCCTGCTAAAGAGGGACCGACTCAGAGCTTGCATCTCCCTTAAAGAGAAAGTGGAGCTCCCAGGAAGTGTCTGACTTGGCTTCTACAATCAGCAGCCCTGACTGATTCCTATCTGAACCTTCACCTACCATTACTCACTGCTCTTTCCTTTCCACTGTTTCCCTCCCTATTAAATATATATCAAGAAAACCTGGCAGACACTAATCCTTGCTATACATCTAACACCTGCAGAGGTAGAGCTTGGGAGGAAGGCTTGGATTTGAGCAGGAGAAACATTGCCAGGCTCAGTCACAGGGTCAAGGAGTGATTTCATACAAAAGTCACAAAGGCAACAGAGGTATCTCAAGATCGACCCCACCCCCCACCCAGAGCCAGCACTTGTTCAGAAACAAGTAACCCCTAGACCTAGGAGAGATAAGCTCTTGAGTAGAGGCAAGCAAGATAGGGAAAGGGGAATCTATATTATTGCCTATATCTGATCTTACCCTTAGATTCCTTACAGATTATGACCCTCCCCCCTCCATTAAACCCAACACATGAAAGGGGACCCCTCCTTATGTCAGTCATATGTCTATCTTTACCTGCTGAACTGGGCACAGTCTTCCTTTGTAAAATGCCATGCTCAGACATGCCTCTCCTCACCCCCTACATTGATTACAGGTTGGCAGCCCAGTCATCTGCTTTCCATCATATATAAAGCATTCTGCAAAGTTGATGGCATTTCCTAAATGTCATATTAAGTATGATTATTATGAGGAATATGGCAAAAACAGTGACAGGAGTGTTTGGGGAAGGATTCCTGGATAAGGTGGAAAGTGACCTCTGAAGGATGGGTGGTATTTGAGAGTGGGTGATGGAGAAGAGGTCTGATGTTCCAGACAAGAGATATAGGACACAGTATAAGCAAAGGCACAGAGATAGGAATGAGCACAAGATCTACAGCAGGACAGAAAGAAGAAACGGCTCCCATTGGAAAGTTAGGACATACCAGAAGATATGGCAGCTCCCATTACAGCTGGTCCAGAGACAAGGGGACCTGAATTCATACTTCATATCCAGCTTGTACTATAGGACTGACCCTTTGTCATCATTTAATCAACCAACATTCACTCAGCCCCTCTGGCCTGGAGCACTGACAGGATAAATGACTGGCAAAGGGGTCACCAAGTCAGACTGTGACAGAAAGTGGGTTCGAACTAGGTCTTTTTGGTTCCAATACTGGCCTTCTATCCCCTCTACTTCACTTCCTGGTCTAGGTCAGCTTTCTTCCCATTCAACTTCTTTGTTAAAACAAACTCTCTCCATCCTCCTGGATTGCTCTAAACTCAGCCCAGCTCCTACCAGATCCTCCTCCACCTTTTTTTTTTTGTTCTTAAATTCCTTCAAGCCAGGTTTGTCTATTCTGCTACTGGGAATTCTCTCAGGATAATGTCAATTCCCAAATGACTCATAATTGGTAGTTATTATTATACAAGAGGCAGCACAGAATGGGAAGGAGGGTAGAGGGCTAGCCTGAGAACCACAAGGACCTGGGCTTGTAGGCTTGGTCAAGCACTGACCCAAACTAGCTGCACCAACCTGAGCAATGTTTCCCCAAGCAGCGTTCTCAGATGATGAACCACAGGGCTGCACTGGCAAAGGGAGCTTCCTGATTGGAGGCAGGGGTGACTATCATGAAATCACTAACCCAGTCCAGGTAATAAGCATAATAGCTCACATTTACCTGCAGCTAACAAGGATCTGAGGCAGGCTTTGAAGCCACATCTATCCAGCTCTGGAAGCCTCTCTTGCAAACCCTAGAATTTTGTGTTTAAATCGTTAAAGGCCTGGAATTTGAAGTGTTGGTGCTGTGCTACCAAGGAGGTAAGTTTCTGAGAGTGCTCACACTCTAGGTCCTTGCTTCTCTGGCACCCAAGCCTGGCTGCCACTAATAGCTCATTAGAGAAGTGAGACATACTGAGCCTTCAGATCTAGGCTGGCTAGTCCTTCAAACAGCTTGGTGGCTGGCACACAGGATTACGGGGTGGGTGAGAGCCACCGATAAAGCAGCCTGTGAAATCCCAGTCATTACCTCCGTGAATGTGTCCACCTGAGGTCCAGGAGCCTGCCCGGGGCTCTTGGCAGCCTCAGCTCGATTAAAAGAGGTTGTGGGTGTAGTAAGACGCCACTTCACTAGCACTTGCAGAAAGGAAAGCTAGGAAAGGCACCACCAGGACAATTTATCCACTCACTTCCTGCAGGGTGGTGACTGCCTCTGCTCTATTTCTATCCAAATTCATCCAAAGGGATGAAAATAAAGACAACAATGGTGATGATGATGATATGAATCTATAACAAATCCTCACAATCTCTGAACTGTTTGGAATGGAATGGAAAGTTCCCCCAATAGACACATAACAGAAGAAATCAAAACCATGTGGGAACAGGATGAGATACAGATCATCTTTGTCATCCTATGGCACTGGAATTGTTCCAAGGATGTTTTCAGTGAATCCCTGGAAGACACATTCATATCCCAATACTCTTATTGACCTACAAAAAAATCAATCGATATCTTTAATCGGCCATTTAAGAGGCCATTAAACATAAAAGACTAATGACAGAATACTGACTTGTCTTGGATCATCTGTATCTTACCTCTACTAAATATTAAGGATGGAGGCAACAACAATATTGATGATGATGACAACAACGATGACGATGACCAACTTCTATGTTAAACCACAGAGCATTTCTGACAACGCTTAATTGTCCTTCTTTAAGGATGCGCTGGGAGAAGGGAGAGGGAAATGGGGCAAATTATCTCACACAAAAGAGGTAAATAAGGAAGAGTTTTACAGTGGAGGGGAAAATGGCAGCATGGCAGGCAAGACTTGAACCTCACTCTCATCAGAACTGATTCAGAGGGAAGAGTACACACTCAACTGAGCAAAAAAAAACTGCTATTTTACCAACAGGGAAGTAGGTGGGGAAGACAGTAAGAGAAAAAGAGTGGGGCTTGATAAAAGGGAGGGCAGACTAAGGGAGGTTATGATTAGGAGCAAAACAGACTTAAGGAGAGACAGAGCAAAAAGAGAAAGAGAAGGATAAGCAGAAGAAAATAGGATGGAGGAAAGTATGCGGTTAGTAATCATAACTGTGAATGTGAATGGAATGAACTCACCCATAAAACAAAAGTGGATGGGTTAGAAACCAGAATCCAGTAATATCTTGTCTACAAGAGATGTACTTGAAACAGCAGGACACACAAAGAATTAAGATAAAGAGGCTGGAGTTGAATCTGCTATGCTTCAGCTACAGTAAAAAAGGCAGGGGTAGCTATCATGATTTCAGACAAAGAAAAAGCAAAAGTAGACCTAATTAAAAGAGATCCTCAGGGAAACTACATTTTCCTAAAAGGTACCAAAGACAATGAAGTATCAAAAAAATTTATAGCAAATTTCTCTGACAAAGACCTCATTTCTCAGATAGGGAACTGGGTTAGATTTATGAAAATAAAAGTTGTTTTCCAATTATAAATGATTAAAGGATATGAACAACTAGTTTTTAGAAGAAGAAATCAAAGCCATCTATAGTCATATGAAAAAAATGCTCTAAATCACTATTGATTAGAGAAGTGCAAATTAAAACTATCCTGAGGTACCACCTCACACCTATCAGATTGACTAATATGACATACACACACACACACACACACACACACACACAAAGACAAAGGCTAGAGGGAGCATGGGAAAATAGGGAGAGTAATGTGCTGTGGGTGGAGTTGTCAACAGGCCAACCATTCTGGAGAACAATTTGGAACTATGCCCAAGACGCTATAAGCCTATACATAACCTTTGACACAACAACACAACTACTAGGTCTATATCCCAGAGAGATAAAAGGAAAAGGAACTCCATGTACAAAAACATTTATATCATTTCTTTTTGTAGTGGCAAAGAATTGGAAATTGAGGAGATGCCCATCAGTTGGGGGATGGTTAAACAAGTTGTGGTATATGATTGTGATGGAACACCGTAGTGCTATAAGAAATGATGAGGTGGATTATTTCAGAAAAATCTGAGAAGATTTATAAGAACTGATGAAAAGGGAAATGAGCAGAACCAGGAAAACATTGTCCAAAATAACAGCAACATTGTACGACAGTCAACTGTGAATGACTTAGCTATTCTCAGCAATACAGTGATCTAGAACAGTTCCAAAATACTCATAATGAAAAATACTGTTCACCTCCAGAGAAAGAACTGATGAATTCTGGGGGCAAATCGAAATATCATTTTTCATTTTCTGTATTTTTTTTCCTTTTTTGCAACATGGATAATATGGAAATACGTTTTGCATGATTTCACATTATAATTGCTTGTCCTCTCGGTGGGGAAGGAGCAGGAAGAAGAAGGGAATTTGAAACTCAAATTTTTTTTAATGTTAAAAATAAATAAATAATGAATTAAGGGGAATAACTTTCTTTTTAGGGCTTGAAATTAACAAGAAACTGAAAGAGCCAGCAATTTTGAGGACTCAAAGGAATATATCTCTAATGGTGGGATTTCAGCAAATGGAAGGGATATTTAGGATCTAGGGCCCAGTCTGGCACCTATCCTAATCATATCGCATCAAGGGTTGCCTTCTCTGAGAACTTATAGGGCTGATCAGTCCTGACCACAGAGCATGGAATACTATATTGTGCTTTGTATAGACTATCTCATTGAGCCTCATAACCACCCTATGAAATAGGGACTTTGAGTTGTAATATACCCAGTTAATATACAAGAAAATTGAGGCACACCATGGTGAAGCAAGTTGCCCATGATCCACATCTAGTCAGTGTCAGAGAAAGAATTCAAACCCAAATCTCTCCTAGATCTGGTTCTAGTATCCACTTCATTACCAAATAACGTTATAAAATTTCCATGCAGTTGGGAAGGATAACAAAATCCCAGTACAAAGTAGGAGTAGGAGACTGGAGTCAATCATCACATCTCAATGCAAGTGATTACAGTAAAGTAATTCTTATCTGGTTAAAATGAGAATGCCTCTATTAAACAAATCTATCAACTGAAGACTTTAGGCTAGGTGTGGAAAAGTCCCTGAACAATTTATAAATCTTTGAAGTCATTGAATGAAATGGAATGATACTGTCAAGGAAGTGTATAAGATTGATTGAAGGTATTTGGTCCATCCCCTGTGGTGTTCAAAATGGCAAGCTAGTTTGGAATTCAGTGCTTGAACATCGGGAAGCCTAGTGGTAGAAACCTTACAGACAAGCACCAGAGGAGAAAATTCTTAAGAGAAGAAAGAGCCTCTTGGCTTCCCCATCCTCCCTGCCCTTGAACAGAGGGGGACCTTGTGAACTTTGAAGGGTCAGAGAACTTTAAGACATCTGAGTCCTAGTCCTAGCTACATCCCAGAACAACAGGCATAGTTGTCTGCATTGAGAGGCAAGAACAAACTAGATACATTGAGGGAAGGAAGCTTCAAAACTCTACCAAAATCCAGCAAAAAAGTTATGACATGACTAAGGAGAAATTCATAAATACTCCCAACAAAGGGAAGGAAAGCACTTCTAGCAACCAGGACCTGAGTCTCCACTTTGTCACACCTACTTCCTAAGCTTGAACCCACTCTTCCCTAAATTTTGATAAAGTATGTCACAGTTTTTTTTCCTTTGATAGTGGGGTATAGGGTACATCAATTGTCCTTACCATATCATCTTAGTAAAATATTCTTTTCTGAAAGCTAATCAATTTCAGACAACTAACTGATATCAATTGATAATCATAGTATGTGAGAATATGCCAGGGGGCTTGTGAGTTCTCTGATCAGAGATATTCTAATCCCTCAGTGTTACCCATAGCATCCTTGGGGAAAGGTAGCAGTCACTCCCTGGGCAACTGATTTGTCAGTGTTTGTGGCCACTGGGAAAATAGTCACAAAGTATATGTTACAACAATATCATAAACTTAGAGCCAAAGGGACCTTAGAGGCTATCTAGACTAATACCCTCAATTTACAGAAGAGGAACAAGGACTGAGAGAGATTAATTGACTTTCCTAGGGTCACCCAGGAGATGTGGAGCAGAGATGATATTTGAAACAAGTCCTTTGATTCAAACCTAGTAAATTTTCCATTGTACTACCTCCCTGTCCCTTTCCTGGGAGGCCTTGCTGAGAATAGCTTATTTGCAAAACATTAAAAAAAGATAAATGGATATTATAAGCAGCATCACCTCACAAGAATAGCAAAAAGCAAAAAGCAAAAAGCAGGGAAAGGAAAATGAGAACGCAGAAATCTTCAGTGTCTATTGAATTGAGTCTAATCTGAAGAATTGGCATAAGACTCAGCAAAACCAGATTATTGAGATAGTTTATACACAAATAAATACAGTAATAATGCTTGTAATCTTCCTTTATCCTCTTCTAATATTTTATAAATAAGTTCGTATCCTCTGCTATCTACATCCCCAACAACCCTCATTCCTTCCAAGATATGAGTTGATAAAGGCTTAACTTTACTCCCCTCTAGGGCATTTTCCTTTAATACGGGACTCCAAGAGAGCACAAAGTCTTCAGGTTTTAGAAAACTGCATTTCAAACACCAGACACCATGACAAGGACCAGGAGGGCTATTTTGCAGCAAGAGGCCCTGCCTGGCATACAAGCACAGATCACAGAGAGGCTTCCTTCCTTGCCAACACATTGATCCAGATATGGTTGCCAAGAGGGTATGGAGAAGCCAGGAAGTTGACTGAGTTCTCCCCAGTTTCTATCAGAATCAAATTAAATCAAGCCTCTAAAAGAATTCACAAGTTCACAAAAAAATGGAGTGAAAAATTGTCCAACCCAACATCATTTAGAAGGACTTCAAGAAAGGTCTGTCTCACTTGGTAAAAGAAGAATGACAGTATCCCCTTTACCCCAGGAGGAGAGTTCAGCTTTTTTAAATGTGCAAAAAAAGGAGCCCTGACTATAGAAAGCTACTATGGTGACAGAAAAGATCAAAATAACTGGCCTGGGAAATAGATCCAGGAGAGATAATTTAAGAATTATTGGACTACCTGAAAGTCATGTTCAGACAGTGTAGGTATACATTGACTTTGAGGTGACAATACAAAAGTAAGAGCTGACAAAAGGATTTTACTGAGAGAAGAGGAAAGGGGGAGGCAGAATGGGATAAATTGTATCACATGAAGAGGCATGAAAGACCTATTACAAATAGAGGGAAAGAAGGGAGGGGGTTAGCATTGTTTGAACCTTACTGTCATGGGATTTGGCTCAAAGAGGGAATAACATACATACTCATACTCGGTTGGGTAGAGAAATCTATCTTACCCTATAGGGAAGTAGAAGGGGAAAGAAAAAGGAGGGGGACTGAAAAAAGGGAGGGTAGATTGGGGGAGGCAGTGATTGGAAGTTGAACACTGGGGAGGAGGACAGGGTGAAATGAGAGAGAAAAGAATAAATGAGGAAATATAGGATGGAAGGGAATACATAGTAATCATAACTGTGAATGTGAATGGGATGAACTCTCCCACAAAACAAAAATGAATAGCAGAGTGAATTAAAAATCAGAATCCTACAATATGTTGTTGAGAAGAAACACATTTGAAGTAAAGAGATATACACAGGGTAAAGGTAAAAGACTGAGGCAGAATGTGTTGTGCTTCAGCTGAAGTAAAAAAAAAAAAAAGAAAGCAGGGGTTGCAATCCTGATCTCAGACAAAGCAAAAGAAAAAAACAGATCTAATTAAAAGATATGGAAGGAAATTATATCTTGCTAAAAGGCACCATGGACAATGAAATAGTATCAATACTAAACATCAAAACTAAACAAGTGGTATAGAATCCAAATTATTAGATGACAAGTCAAGTGAATTACAGGAAGACATAGAAAACCATACTAGTGGGGGACCTCAAGCTCCCACTCTCAGAACCAAAAAAATCAAACTACAAAACAAACAAGAAAGAAGGTAAGGAAGAAAATAGAATATTTTAAAAGTTAGACATGGTAGACCTCTGGAGAAAATTAAACAAGGGTAGAAAGGAATACACCTTTTCCTCGGTGGTACATGGCACCTACATAAAAACTGACCATATATTAGGGCATAAAAACCTCACAATCCATTGCAGAAAGGCAGAAATATTAACTATATCCTTCACAGATCATGATGCAATAAAAATTACATGTAATAGAGGGCCATGGAAAGATAGATTAAAAATAAACTGGAAACTAAACAATATAATCCTAAAGAATGAGTGAGTCAAGCCACAAATCATAGAAACCATCAATAACTTCATGACAATAATAAGGCAACACAACAAATGTATGGGATGCAGTCAAAACAGTGTTTAAGGGAAATTTTATATCTCTAAATGCTTACATGAATAAAATGGAGAAAGAAGAGATCGGTGAATTGGGTGTGCAACTAAAAAAGCTAGAAAAAGAACAAATTAAGAATCTTCAATTAAATATCAAATTAAAAATCCTGAAAATTAAAAGAGGGATTAATAAAACTGAAAGTAAGAAAATATTGAATTAATAAAACCATGAGCTGGTTTTATGAAAAAAACAACAATAAAATAGATAAACCTTTGGTTAATTTGACTTTTTAAAAAAGAAGAAAATGAAATTACCAGTATCAAAAATGAAAAAAGATGAATTCATCACCAAAGAAGAGAAATTAAAGCAACAATTAGGAGCTATTTTGCTGAACTATATGCCAATAAATCTGTCAATCAAAGGAAAATAGATAAATATTTACAAAAACACAAATTGCCCAGATTAACAGAAGAGGAAATAAAATATTTAAAATAACCCCATTTTAGAAAAAGAAATTAGTCTAGCCATCAGTGAACTCCCTAAGAAAAAAGTCTACAGGACCAGATGAATTTACAAATAAATTCTACCAAACATTTAAAAAAACAGTTAATTCCAATACTACATAAACTATTTGGAAAAATAGGTGAAGGAGTTCTACCAAATTCATTTTATTACACAAATATGGTGCTAATACCTAAATCAGGAAGAGCCAAGATGGAAAAAGAAAATTATAGACCAATTTCCCTAATAAATAGTGATGCATAATTTTTAAATAAAATATTAGCAAAGAGATTACAGCAATTTATCATGAAGATAACACACTATAGCTAGGTAGAATGTATATCAGGAATGCAGGATAACTGACCATACCAATAACAAAACCAACAGAAATCACATGATTATCTCAATAGACGCAGAAAAAGCTCTTGACAAAATACAATGCCCATTTCCATTAAAAACACCAAAGAGCATAGGAATAAATGGAGCTCTCCTTAAAATGATAAGTAGCATCTATCTAAAACCATCAGCAAGCATTATATGTAATGGGGATCATCTAGAAGCTTAATGAATAAGATCAGGCTGAAACAATATCACTATCATTCAATATTGGGATTGATATTGATATTGATATTGATAGAAATAAGAGAATTAAAAGAATTTGAAGGAATCAGACTAGGTGTAATGGCAATTTAAAAGGAAAGATCTTTCCCATTTATTAATAGGCCCGTGACCTGCTTAAATCACCTGGAAGCCTAAGTCACATGTGATGGGAGGAGCTTGCTGAACAGGTGGTACAGAAAAGGTGGAACAGAACCAGGAGGAAGTGAATGAGAGTGGTTGGAGTGGGAAAGAGAGGATGCAGGCCAGCAGGCACAGAAAGGCTTGTGAGTGTTTGCTTGTGAGAAGGTCCTGGCAAGGATAGGGGGAGGCTTGGGAATGCCTTTGTCTCCAGCAGTGCTCCTGTGTATTGACTTCTTGGCTACTATGTCTGATTTGACTTTCTGGTATCTGAATAAATGTTCTTCTTCTGTCTGCTATATGGAGAGCCTTTTATACTTTGTGATTCAAAACTATACCAGAATATTCATAGTAATCCTCAGTGATGTGGATATTGCCTGGGTGATACACTAGGCAATGAGGAAGAAAACTATCCCTCTTTGCACATGATATGATGGTACACTTAGAGAATCATAGAGAATCAACTAAAAATATACTTGAAATAATTAACAACTTTAGCAAAGTTGCAGGATATAAAACAAACCCATATAAATCACCAGCATTTCTATATATTACCAACAAAAGTCAGCAAGAAGAGACAGATAGAGAAATTCTATTTAAAATAACTATACACAATATAAAATATTTGGGAATCTAGAGACAAACCCAGGAACTATATGAACACATTTACAAAACATGTTTCACACAAATAAAGTCAGGTTTAAACAATTGAGAAAATATCAATTGCTCATAGATAGGGCAAACTAATATCATAAAACTGACAATTCTACCTAAATTAATTTACTTATTCAGTGACAAAGCAATCAAAGTACCATAAAAAAAACCTAACTTTTTATAGAGCTAGAAAAATAACAACAAAATTCATCTGGAAGAGCAAAACCTCAATAATATCAATAGAATTAATGGAAAAAAAGGCAAAATATGGCTAGGTCATATCAGATCTAAAACTATCTTACAAAGCAGCAATCATCAAAACTATTAGGTACTGGCTAAAATGTAGAGTGCTGGATCGGTAAAATAGATTAGGTACCTAAGATACAAGTCAATGATTTTAATAACGTAATAATTATGGTAATCTACTGCTTGCTAAACCCAAAGACTCCAGCTTCTCAGGTAAGGAATCACTATTTGACAAAGATTGTAGAGAAATTTAGAAAACAATATCTCAGAAACTACACATAGACCATCACCTTGTACCACATGCCAAGATAAGTTCAAAATGGGTACATTCTTAGACATAAAAGGTGATACCATAAGCAAGTTGGAGAGCAAAGAATAGTTTATCTGTCAGATCTATGGAAAAGGAAGAATTTATGACCAAACAAGAGAGAGAGAACATTATGAAATGCAAATTTTGATTACATTAAATTACAAAGGTTTTGCATGAACGCAACCAACACAATCAAGATAAGAAGGAAAGCAGAAGATGGGAAACAGCCAGTGTTTCAGATAAAGGTCTAATTTTTCAAATATATATAGAGAACTGAGTCAAATTTATAAAAATACATGTCATTCCCCAACTGATAAATGATCAAAGGATATAAACAGGCAGTTTTAGATGAAAAAATTAAAACTATTTGTAGTCATATTAAAAAATGCTCTAAATCACTATTGATTAGAGAAATGCAAATTAAAATAGCTCTGAGACCTCACTCAGACACCATACAACTGTGAGATAACTATCAGATTGACTAATGTGACAGAAAAGGAAAATGACAAATATTGGAGAAATGCAGAAACACTAATGCATTGTTATTGGAGTTGTGAACTGATACAACCATTCTGAAGAGCATTGAAACTATGACAAAAGGGCAATCAAACTGGGCATACTCTTTGACCCAGCAATACCACTACTGTGTCTATATCCCAAAGAGGTCATAAAAAAGGAAAAAGCACCTACATGTCTGAAAATATTTATAGCAGCCCTTTTTGTGGTGGCCAAGAATTAGAAATTAAGGGCATGCCTATAAATTGGGGAATGGCTGAACAAGTATATGGATATAATGGAATACTATTATGCTATAACAAATGATGAGCAGGAGGATTTCAGAAAAACCTGGAAAGACTTAACCTGAACTGATGCTGAGTGAAATGAGCAGAACCAGAAGAACATTGTACACAGTGACTGCAATATTGTGCAATGATCAGCTATGATAGACTTAGATCTTCTCAGTAATACAATGATCTAAGACAATTCCAAAAGACTCATGAGGGAAAACGTTACTCACATCCAGAGATAGAACTACGGAGTCTGAATGCAGATCGAAGCATACTGTTTTCACTTGTGTGTGTGTGTGTGTGTGTGTGTGTGTGTTTGTATTGTGTTGCTTTTCCCTTTCGCTGTTTCTTCTTTCACAGCATGGCTAATGTGGAAATATGTTTTCATGATTGCGTATGTATAACCTATATCAGATTGCTTGCCTTTTTGGGAAAGAGGATGGCAGGGAGGGGGAAAAAATTTGAAACTCAAAATCTTATTAAAAACGAATGTTGAAAACTACCTTTACATGTAATAGGAAAAAGTAAAACATTACTTACCAAAAAATGATGTGGATACAAGAACAACACTTGGAGTTGCATGTGTATTACCCTGTTATGATTGAAAAAGAGGCAGGATGGCCATGCACTAAGATCTCATCAGTAGAAAGTGAGCTGAAATTAGAGTAGAAGCCCTGGGTTAAAATCCTCTGTTACTGCTTTGTAAATCACTTATTGGTCGAGTCACTTGTCCCATGGGCTTCAGTTTCCTCTCCTATAAAATGAGAAGTTGGGCTAAGGTGGCTTTTTTAAAAAATTGACTTTAAATCTACAGTCTCTCAATCATTTGTTTGTAAACTGGAAGTAATATAAAAGATTTTATGAAGAGAATAAATGATTGAGAAACCATCTCATTTCTGACCACACCCTTCAATAAATCCCATTCTCTCTCTGTGAGCTCCAGAATCAAATATACAAATCCTCTGTTTGGCCCTTCACAACCTGGTCCCTTCTTACCTTCCTAGTTTTCTTATAACTCACTTCCCTCCAAGTACTCTGTGATTTAGTGACACTGTCCCCTTTGCTGTTCCACTCACAAAACACATACAGCCCACCTTACAGATGAGAAAACTGAGGATCTAAGAACTTAAGTGAAAGTAGTAAATATTTATGCTGGTATTCAAACCTGAGTCATAGATGTAGAGCTGGTAGAGAACTCAAAGGCTGTTGAATATAATCTCATTTTACAGGTGAAAAAACTAAGACCTGGAGAAAGAAAATGACTTGTCCAAAGTCACACCAGTAATAAGTGGCATCTCCTTGAGTTTGTCCGTTGGTACAGACATCTTAGCTAGTACTACAAATGGACAATGGACTAGGCCTAGAATATAATAAAAGAAGAAAGTCCTAAGACCTCCCTGGCTCTGCCATCTGCCCTGTATATGGAGTCTCCAATACCCATTGTCTTCCCCACTGAGAATATCAGCACCTTGAGAGCAGAAAGTGTCTTCTTTCATCTTCACAGCCATGCACTTAACACATTTCTTGGCACATAGTAAGCACTTGATCAATATTTTTCATTTGTTCATCACATTTGAGAAATTTCAAGATGTCTTAAGTGATACCAGGCCAAAGTTCATCTTTCTCACATTGTTTTTCTCTTGGTGATGATACATGGACCTGAATCATGGAAAGGCAAATGAGTACAGCAGGCATACTATAGCTTGTTACCAACAGCAATTTATAGGCAAGAAATACCTCCAAGTCAAATATGACTGAAAATGCAGGATGGTTGGTCCTGGAGTGAAGGAGGGACAATGGATAGATTCCTGCTCCCCTAACTGAAATACGTGTAATATCATATCACATTACATCACATTATTATTAAAAAATCTCAGAGAAACGTGGCATCCAATATATTATATGAACCCTTTATGGAAAATCTATTGAAAGATATAGAAAATAATTGTACTACATTAGTAATCTGTGTAGGCTAACATCATACCCAAACTTAGGAAATGTAGCTTGACTTATCAGGTAGCCTTTTAGTCTGAGAATTAAAGAGACCTTGATTTGAATACTTGAAAGCCTATAGGCACTTAGTAGCTAGTAGGTTCTCCTTAGCTAATGGGAACTTCATAATTATTGTCTGACTGAGAAATTCTAGACACATCACATAACTTACTCATCTTCAGTTACCTTTTCATAAAATATATAGATTGGACTAGAAGTTGAGCTCTAGATCCAGGATCCATACAAATGTCAGTTAGCATTATTTTTACTTCTGGAAGGCCAAAGTGCATTCTATTATAGCCTTCAGGATAAAAGGCAAACTCCTAAACTTGGTATTTAAAGATTTTTCGCTGTCAGGTTCTAGCTTGGCTTCCCAGGCTGATTACACATCAACCCCCTGGGTGGGCTTTATATTTCAGTCAAACTAGCCTCCTGCTGTTTCCAGTACATGAAAGGCCATCTCCCACCTCCACTCTATGGCAGTGGCTATCCTCTGTGACTAGGGTGCCTCCCTGATGACCTCCACCTCTTTGGTTTCCTTCAAGACTCAGCTTAGATGTCACTAATCCATTCTGAACTTACTTAACATATGTATACATGTGTGCATATAGATATACATTTAATTCACTTATTCAATACCTCCCCACCACCACCAACAGCTCACTGAAAAACAAATTCCTAAAGGAATGCTGGTAGTTTCAAAAAAATCTGGAAAAACTTAGACAAATTGATGCAAAGTGAAGTGAGCAGAACCAGGAGAACACGATATATAGTAACAGCAACATTGCAACAAGGATCAAATTGAAAGATTGAGCTACTCCAAGCAAGGTAAAGATTCAAGACAATTCCAAAGAACTCATGATGAAAAATACTACCCACCTCCAGAGAGAGAACTGATGAATTATTTGAAAAGTCATGATGAACTCTGAGAGCAGATTGAAGCAGATTGTTTTTCTTTCTTTATTTTCATTGTTCTAATTAATATTTTCTTTTGCAATATGGCTAATATGAAAATATGTTTTGCATGACTTCAGATGTATAATTAAAATCAAAGTGCTTGCATTCTCAAGGAGGATAGAAAGATGGGAGGGGGGAGAATTTGGAACTCAAAATTTTTTAAAATAATTTTTAAAAAATTTTATGTGTAATTGGGAAATATTCAATGAAATAAATTAGAACATATTTTTTTAAAAAAGAAAGCCTGCTTCATTTTTGCATTTGTAACTCACGTATATGACCAACGAATGAATGAATGAATGAATGAATGAAGTCTTGAAAAGGTTTGAAAAGTCCTACAGACAAAGAATTCAAGTTGTCTCCTCTTCTCAGGCCAAAACAAGGGTTTGTGCTGCAGCCCAAGCTGAAGTGTTTCCAAAGCACAAAAATGGATATGAAAAACCTTGACATTAATATGCCTCAGGGCACAATCTTCCTCTTGTCTCCACAACCCTCCTGGTAGTGCAGCCCATACTGAGCTTCCAAAAACCCAGGGTAAATACTGGAAGCATTTTCAAATACAAGCAAGGAAAGGAGCTGTTTATCTTAGCTGCTGAAATGCAGCCACTCCAGGCCAGGGCCAGTTCTGGGTAAACTTGAGACAAGAGAGCAAAGACAAAGTTCATAATCCTTGGATTTCCTCTTCCCAAGTCAAGCCCTGCTTGTCTCTGCTTCCCAGAGGGCCCAGAGCTCCTTGGCTGCCTGGGCTGTGGAATTCAGGTCTGCTCTTCCAAGTCATCTCCATCTGTTTTATCAGATCTCCATTCATGACCTGCCCTCTATGTGGGTGTCTTCTCAAGGCTCCCTACTAGTCAGTTCCTTTTCTCTACACTGTCTCTATCTCTCTCTGCCTCTCTCCGTCTCTTTTTCTCTGTGTCTCCATCTCTCTTTGTCTCTCTCATCTCACCTCATTGCCTCATGGGCTCCACTACCATCTCTATGGTGATGATTCCAGGTGTCAAACTCAAATAGAAACAAGGACCTACGGTTAATCTGTCCCTAAGCATCCCTGCCAGGCTGAATATTGACTAAGTCTAACATGCCATATTATCTATATTTTGTGTCTTTATTTATTTTGTTCAATATCTCCCAGTTCCATTTTAATCTGGTTCTGCAGCTCTGGAGGAGCATGTTTGATCCACGAGCCATGGTCTGGGGTTCAATTGCCTCATCCTGGGTCATCTCCAGTCATCCTGATGACATCTGGTCACTGGATTCGGATGACTCTGGAGGAGAAGTGAGTCTGGTGACCTGAACAGCCCTCCCTCACTCAAAACAAGAGTCAAGTGCAAGTCATGTCATTTCTCTGATGGCATGGTCTTCTTAGGCAACAAAGGATGAATACACACACAGTGGATGGAGTAATAGGCTTGGAGGCAGTAAAGCCGCCATCCCTAGGTAAGTCCTTTGGCCTCTTTCAGCCTCAGTTTCCCCATGTGTTAAAATGAAGGTGTCTGACTCCATCTCCTCTAAGGTCTCTTCTGTCACTAAATCTTTTAACTTCAGCAGCCCTCATTTCTTCTCTGGAATCCAGGTTCACATCTCTAGCTTTGCTGGACAAAACCCTCTCCTCTTCCTCCTTTTTCTATGACTGTGAAAAACTCACCACCATATTCTTCCAAACCCTCAGGTTGGCGACCTCAGAGTAGTAGTAAAAAAATAGCGATAGCTGGCATTTATATAACACTGCAAAGTGTGCAAAGCACTTTCTAATTAATTTCTTAATTTCATCCTCAAAACAACTCTGAGAAAGAGGTGTTATCTCCATTTTACAGATGAAGAAACTGAGGCAGGCACAGACACCCACTGATAGCAAGGGTCTGAGACTGGATTTAGACACAAATCTTCCTGACTCCAGGCCCAGTGCTCTATCCACTGAGCCACCTGGCTGCCTGTCTCTTCAGACCTAACTCACCCTTCTCTCGCCCTCCTTGAGATGGCCTGTGTGAGCAGTCTTTCACCACATCCCTCTGTGTGGGTGTGTCTGTCTGTCTCTCTCTGTGTCTGTCTGTCTCTGTTACCTCTTCTTCCTTCACCTCCTGGCGGGT
This sequence comes from Potorous gilbertii, assembly GCA_028658325.1. Classification (NCBI taxonomy): domain Eukaryota; kingdom Metazoa; phylum Chordata; class Mammalia; order Diprotodontia; family Potoroidae; genus Potorous; species Potorous gilbertii. The sequence continues at coordinate 18,858,789 of CM053772.1, forward strand.
CTTGTTCTAACTCCCAGTGCCTCTTGAGGACATTCCTAAAGTGGAATCGTGACTCTCCTTGAAGGAGTTGTGCTCCCGACGGGGGTCCCTGGGGCTGCCAAACTAAAATATAAGCTTGTCATTTGACATGTGAAGCCTCCACAGTGGGGCTCCATCCTCTCTTTCCCTCTTCTCCAACCCTCCTCCTCCTCTGCCAACCAACAGGTCTCCTTGCTGTTCCTGTACTTGACATTTCATTTTCCTTCTCTTTTTCAAATCAGTCAATAACCGTTTATTAAGCCCCTACTATGTGCCAGGCACCAAACTAAGTGCTTCAGACACCAGAAAGTGGTTCCCAGTGCTTTCTCATCTCCTCTCAGAGTCTCTGCCTCTTTTCAAGGCCCAGCTCAGACATCACCTCCTGCAAAACACCTTTCCTGAATGTCTGCTTGTGAGAGGCAGCCAGGCCATTCAGTGCACAGAGCTTTGCATCAGGAAGACCTGAATTCAAATCCAGCCTCAGAGCTTTTGAACTGTGTGACTCTGTGCAAGTCACGTCACTACTGCCTGACTCAGTTTCTTCAGCTGTAAAATCGGTATAATAACAGCTTCCAACACTTTCCTGTGAGGATAAAATGAGATAACACTAGTAAAAAGCACTGATCATAATTCCTGTCACATGGTAAGTCTTTCCTTGTTCTCCCATCCCCCCTGGAAATTGGTTTGTATCCTATTTTGTGTTCAATTATCTGGGCAGTACTGTCCACTCCCAGGAGAATATAGGTTTCTTGAGGGCTGGAACTGTGGTATGTTTGGTTTTGTGTCCCCAAAGACTGGGGAATTACGGCCAAATTCTGATGTCTTTATACATAGTGGAACAAGCTCCAAGAATCATAGATCTACAGGTGGAAGGGATGACAAGAGGTCCACTGCTCTCATTTTACAGATGGGCCCAGGGGAGACAAGGACTTATCCAAGGACATTATTGAATAGAATAGAAAGGAAACAGGAAAGCTAGAACATGCTAAATTAAAGATCAGAACATGCATATTGATTATGAATATATAAATAATGATAGTATGAAAAACCTAAAAGTACCAAATCAATCACAACAGACCTGGGGAAGGAACACAGAGAAAATAAGTGCCTGTTATTTTTGTTCAAGTATATAGTTTTTCACGTCTTCAAATGTAAATAGTGTGAAATATTTGGCTTTATTTGGGATATTGGTCTTCTTTTGTTTTTTATATTTATTGATGTCATCCTTCCCAGGATTCAGTTTCCTTAGCTGTAAAATGAGAAGGTTGTACTAGAAGGGCCTTGGAGGTCCCCCTACCAGCTGGAAATCTAGGCTCCTTTAAAATGAGAGGCACTATCTAATAAATAATTCTATTATAAAGAAAGAAAGAAAAGGACCAGGCCTTCTCCCCTCCCCTTTGCAAACAATTCAGAACCCAATAGAAGCCTTTACTTTGGAAAGCTGTAGCCTGGGATCAAATGCCTCCAGCTGATGTACAACATCTATGTCTTCAGTCCTCTGGGATACTTTAATTCCCATCTGTTCCAATAGGCTTCTTCCCACTGAGACTAGAGTGATCTGCCATTAACCCCCTAAGAGAGCGTCCAGCCCAGAAGTTGCCCCCCTCCCCCATATTCATGAATTCTCAGCTGGAGCTTTCAGTCCTCAATGCAGGCTGCTTTCCTCTCTCTCCCAGGCATGAAGCTTTGTTCTCTGGAAGCCCAGGGAGGGGACATCCTTAAGCTGGGGGAGGGGAATTTATCCAGCCCCCTTGATATTGACTGTTAGATTCTGAGACAAAGTCATTCATACTAACTTGTGAATGAAGCCTAAACCAACTCCCCTCTCAGAGGAGTTTTGTTTTTGAAGAGGAGCTCATTAACCCCAATAAATTTTACAAGAATTGGAATGAGAGACCAGAATCTCTTTAAGCAGAGGGCCCGGGGCTCTCCTCAGCTTTGGATGGGACCACTGTGTACCCACTTTTTTTCCTCCCTTTCATCCCATGCAACCAAACATTTTCCCCACATTCCTCTGCTTAAAAATTTACTGGGATTAGTGAACTCTTCTTTTGAAATACAAATTTGCCATGGATATCCTAAATCACTATTCCCAACCTCCCTCACCCTCTTGCAATCCCAAAGCGAACCCTTCTCTATGCACACAGAGGAGGGAGCTTGACCCTCCTGCTTTTCAGGAGGGTCAATTCATTTCAAACACGTAAGACCTTTCCTCTTCCTTTAACCTCTTTGGGGTAGAGGCCAAGCCATGGTATGGCTGGGTCAGAGGACACATACTGTTCAATAAGTTTTTGTGCATAATTTCAAATGGTTTTCCTTGCACCCATTCCCAACTCTCCCAACAGGGCAGCCACCGATGGCCTGTTTCCCCTCAGTCCCTCCAGCATTTATCAGGTTCCTTTTTTGTCATCTTCTCCATTCTGACGGGTGTTAGGTGGAATCTCAAAATTGCTTTAATTTGCATTTCTCTAATTTGTAGTATCTTGGAGCTTTTTTTTTCCCATGTGGCTATAAATAGCCTAGGTCTCTTCCTTGGAGAGCCCACTGCCTATTCACATCTTTAGACCACTTATAAATTGGTGAGTGAGTCTTTTTATATATCCTGGAAAAAACCTTTATCAGAAAAACGTGCTGCAAATATTTTCCCAGTTAACTGATTCCCTTTAAATCTTTGCTTTATTATATTTGCCTATACAAATTTTATATGTATAATATATTATATTTGCTTTTAATTTTATATAATCAAACTTAACCTTTTTATCTTCCATGATCTCCCCCATCCCTTGTTTGATCATGCACTTCCCTCCTTTGTATAGATCTGACAGGTACTTTTTTCCATAGTTCTTTATTTTGTTTATGATCGATAATGTATTATCCTGTGAGGTCCTTGCATCTACATGCTTCTCGTCTTCATTCTTCTCAGGTCTGCAACACCTGGACTCAAATTCTGCCTCTGACACATACTGACTGGGAGACCTTGGGAAAATCACTTAATCTCTCAGTAGTGCCCCGTTCTGTAAGACTGCACATTTGCATTGTCAGAAGGACTTTCCCATACACATGAAATCTCTGATCTGAACCCCAAAAAGAAAATACACCTTCCTGGACGCAAATAACCCAATGGATCTGCAATCACATTGTAGTGGGCATTCTCAACAACGAGATAGTATTGTAATTGGCTCATTCTGGGCAACCCTGGTCCATGCCTTCCAGTAATTTTGACTCCAAGGCCATAGCCAAGGTTCTGGAAATGTTTCCCCCTTTCTCCTGGCCAGTCAATACTTATAGAAAGATACCTTCTGAGACAAAGCTCCCTTCAGTGGTAGGAGGGCTCGAACTCTGCTGCATGGTGAATGCTGGCTCTGGAGAACCTGCATTCAAAGCCTACCCTGACACTTCCACGTGGGATTTGTTTCCTTCAGCATCATTTGCCTAATCCATAAAATGGGAAGGTTTAACAGGATGACACCTCTGAGGTCCCTTTGAGCAGAGCTGGGACACTAGGAGTGCCAGAGTGAGTTCTTTGTCCCATGGATACTCACATTCTCTCTTTTATCACCATGTTTTCTAGTTGGAATTCTCTTTATTTTCCATTAACAGCTGGTAATAAGAAGCGAATTTGGAATTATTCCAAGCACATGAGCTTTATGAAATTGTGACTGGGACAAAGTGCATTTTGGAAGCCTCTTACTTAGGGACCCTCTTTCACCACCCTTTGTGATCTCTTATTCTTCCTCTTAACTGGACAGTGGGGGATGGCATAGAAGAAGGAGCTCTAGGTTTGATATTGGTGTGGGGAAGGAGTGTGCTTTTTGAGCCTCACCTCTGCTACTTACTCCCCACTGGACATTGCCAGCTTCCTCATCCTTAAGGTGATGACCTCCAAGGTCTCTCCCAGCTCTAAATCTACCCTGCCATCCTTCTGGCACTCATGATTTTGTCTGTGTGGAAATTCCTTCTGGCAATGCACAACATGTTATGATCTTGGGCTTCAAAGAGATCAAGCAACTTGCCCATGGTCACTTGGCAAGTCAAGAGACAAGGCTTGAACCCCTTCACTCCTGTCTCCATGTGTCCTGTGCCTGTGATATTGGGTTATTTTACAAAGTAATGGCTTGCATTATCACCTTTAGGGTCACAAAGCAGATATAAGATTATCCTTCTTTATGCTCACAGCATTTGGGGTCACTGAGGGATAGAGAAGCATCAATCTTGTGTTGGTACCCAATGCCCAGGCTTGGTCCTCTAACTCCATTTGGGAGCAGGAATGGGCAGGCACAAGGCCAGCATTCATACAAACTAGTCTGCTCCAGCTAGGCCAGCTGCTCCCACTTGTCCCCAAGTGGCTTTCCACATCGCTGAGGAGCTTGTGCTAGATGATAGCTTCAGAAACCATGAGCAGCAGCTGAGCAATTCTCTGTGGCCCCCATCCAGCCTCATCTCCTTTCCATACAGTTCTGATCTCTGACTAAATACAAAGGGCTGTGTGACCCTGAAAAAACCCTCCCATCTCCTGACCTTACTTTCCCTATCCATCAAACATGGACTTTTAAATCATAAGACTCTTCTCAGAATAATGTTTTAAATGGAATATAAATAGGATTACAAAAGAAACCAATTATACTGAAATAAAACCATCAAAATACTAAAAACAAACAAACAAACAAAAAAGCTCTCAACATTCAGGTTGAGAACTCTCTTAGATCTCACAGTTACCTTCTATCTTGAGCATTTAGTAAAATATGGAAAACCAAAGCTCTGCAAAGGGAAAAAAATAAACTTAGTTATTTACACTGTAGTGTGAGTGGAGGGCTATGAACAAGGAGCTGTATTCTTGAAGGGAGAGGAACAAGAATTAAGAGTGGTTTGTCATGGCAACATCTACCTATCAGGACCTGAGAAAAGGAAACTAGACAGAAACCATGTGATTTGTGGAATGGTGGAGAAGGAGTTCAACATTTGACTCAAATGCCTTACTTGCAGCTACAGAAAATTTTAATGAATGTAACCAGCTTTTCAGAGGGATTGTGGGTAATGCCCCTTTCCTGTTACTTGATTTAGGTTCTGGATTTGAGTTACTCTGTATTGGCTCATTTGTCCTTGTGCATTGGCAACTCTTTCTTGTATTAGTAGACCACTTAGAGGTCTTATCACAGTAAAGCAAGATGGTAGATAAGTTGGATAAGGAAACATGCATTAATCAGCACAGGGGTGTACCCAATTACACAGTTATCTCAGACCCCTACCCACACCCCCAGAATGTACCAACTCCTGACCACAGGTCATGAACAAGGACAGAATCCTAGAGGAAGTTAGACCCAGAGGAAGTTCAGTTTCTATTGAGCTTCTGACATCAGCTGTGTGACCCCTGGGCAAGTCACTTAACGTCTGTCAGCCTCAGTTTGTTCAACTGTCAAATGGAGATAGAACAGCAGCTAACTCTGAGGGCTATTATGAGGATAAAATGAGACAATATTTGTAAAGCACTTTTTAAACCTTAAAGTTCTACATAAAGGCTACCTTGTATTGTCAGTATTATTAACCTAGAGCTGGGAGGGGTCTCATGGTTCATCCAATTCAACAGTCTTTTTATAGATGAGAAAACTGAGGCCCAGGATAGTTAAAGACTTTTTTTTAGATTTCTTTCTTTTTTAAAAAATTTTTATTCATTTTAAACTTAAATACAAAAAGGGAAAAAACAATGAGGAATGTTACTATGTACATAAAAGGAGGATTCTATATAAAACCATGAATTTCCATTTCATACTATTTACTTTCAAAGAAAACCTATATAATAAATAAATGAATACTACACATAATTTTCAAAGCTACCCTGTTTTTCTGTGCTTCTTTCTAAGTTTTCTTTGGTTTTCTGTTGCGTACTTTTTATTCTTTTTCCTTCCTCTCTCCCCACCCCATCCCACCCTACCGCACCCCACCCCACCCTATAGAAGGCTAATGGTTAAAGACCTTGCCAAAGCTCTCATAAGCTTGAAACATCAGAAGTAGATTTGAATCTCCAGGTCCTCTGACTGCAGACTCAGGGTTCTTTCCAGAAGAATATAGAAAGAAGTTATATCCCAAGGTCCAGGTTGCCATGCTAACTCCTATGAATTCAAGATTCATCTCAGATCACCATGAAGATCACTGAAATGAGAATCAGATGACCTTGCTCCAGTGGAATGGGCAGGTAGAAGCAATACTTTCCTCAACGAAGGTAAACGTCAGTCAGAGGAGACATGACAGGAACTTTCTATCTCTTTATGGCTCTTCATCTTCCTTCCTTTTTTCCAACTGTGGGATGACCCCCTTAATAAAATTAGAGTCTTGATCAAAGGAGTAAAAAGGAAAGATATTTGTTCAGCTTTCTCGAGAAAGGGCACTCCCACGTGTGCTCAAGATGGCGGTGGCTGAGGAGGGTGAGGGTGTGCCCTGCACAGTAGTTTTTATAGACCCTGACCACAATACCCCCACCCTAACCCCCTTCCTCTTAGCCCATTGACTGAGCCTTGAGGATACAATCTGTCCATGGAAAATCTGCCCCAACAACAAAGAATAAGTGTACAAGAGTACTTTTTAGAAAAAGGGAGGATATGGGCGTAAGGAACTCCTATTCAAGGACTGTCATAAAACATGGAGTAATTGTCTAGGAAAGGAGATGAGGGAGTGAGGAAAGGCAGTCTCTGTCCAGGACTATCTCATAGCACAAAAAGAATTTTAAGAAAAACAGAATCTCTGTTGTTCAGGCTCTCAAGGCTGGGTGAGCCAAACAGACTGACACAAGGGATCCCTGAGGACCTGTTCCACTTATTTCTTCCTTATCTCCTGCCTGCCTACCTTCCCTCCCTCTCACCTCTCTGTCTCTGTCTCTCTGTCGGTCTCTCTTTTCTCTCTGTCTCTTTCTCTGTGTCTGTGTGTGTGTGTATCTCTCTGTCTCTCTCTTTCTCTCTCACTCACTCCCTCCTTCTCTAGATATAGGAAAAATATCTAAGAAGTTTGATATAGCAGGGATGCACCTGTGATTGGCTTGTAAGCCTTTACATTTTAAGCACGAGCATTTAACAATAATAAAGGCTAGCACATCTATATCACTTACTATGTACCTTGTGCTTTACAAATATTATCTTATTTGATTCTCACAACAACCCTGTGAGGTAGCTATCCTTTTGATCTCCATTTTACACTTGAGGAAATTGAGGCAAACAGAGTTTAAGTGACTTGCCCAGGGTCACACAGCTAGGGTCTGAGGCTGGATTTAAACTCAGATCTTCCTGACTTCTAGCCCAGCTCTCTATAGCCTAGGCTATCTCAGTTTACATCTCAGAAATCAGCAATCTCTGTAAATCAAGATTTGGTTTATGACTTTGCTGATAATCTGGAATTAAGAAAGTGTTACTAATGCAGATTAAACTGCACGTATCCACAGCACCCCAGCCCAGTTGCTGTTAAACATTCACCAGCACATCTCAGCAGGAGTGTAGTGGAAGGAGAAGGGAATGCAGTCATCCCCAGACTGGAGGCTAATCACAACAATTAGCTGGCATTTACATAGTGCTTTAAGGTTTACAAAGTACTTAATTAGCATTATCTCCTTTGAGCCTCAGGACCCCTCCCTACTTCCCTTGGGGCTCCTTGGAGAGTTCCCCAGCATTCTCAGATACTGAAATATTTGAAAAGGCCACAGGAAAATGGCAAAATCCTGAGCAGGTAACTAAGGACTAATCCAAAAAAGGGGCACGATAACATTTGAATATCCTGGGAAGCACCAAGTCCCAGTTTCCAAAAAGAATTGCTGTTTAGGTGGAAGATAAAAATGGTTCAATTCCATCAGCAAAAAGAAGAAAATGATTTGATTCAATGAAACTAACATTTATTAATTGCCTGCTGTTTATAAGACCCTGTGTTACATGTTAAGGACCTGGGACAAAAGAGTTAGTGCCTTCATGGATCTTTTATTTTTATTCTACAGGAGAACAAGGAAAGGAGAAAACTGCCAGTGGGGCAGATTTTGGCTTGGCCTTAATGATATTTTAATTCCTTAGTAATTGGAAGAAGAAATAAGGAGAACAGCTCTTCCTAACCTCATTCTGAACAAGTTGGTGATACAGAAATAATGTGAACTTTGGTGAAGTGACCATACTCATGATCAAGGAAGGAAAAGACAGATATGGCCAGATAAGCACCTTAGAGTTAGGGGGAGCAGATTTGGAAGAGTTCAGGGAAAGGACTAAAATTTTATGGAGGGAGTCAGTATAGGAGAGATGAGAAGTTCCCAAGAATGGACACATAACAACAACAAAAATGATAGATGATATGACAATACATATGTATATACATGTGTATATTTGTATATGTACATATAGGTATTGTAGATATGTAGATATATGCATTTATATATTATCCATATTGTATTTGATGTTCGTTTTCATAGACATGATAAGTGACCCCATGGGAGCTGACGGAGAATCAACAAGAGAGATGGTGAAGAAAGAGAAGGGAGCTCAGGACAGACTCTCCTTCAGGGATGTCCACAGTTGGAGAGCAGGACCTAGCAAAGGCAGCTAAGAAGGGCTTGACAGAGGAGAAGATGCCCAAAGAGAGGAGGGCACAAGAGAATTACCTAGAAGGAGAATTTGGTCTACAACGGTGGGATCAAACTCGAATAGAAATGGGGACATACGCTTAGTTTTAGAATGTAATATTATCTGTTTTATTGTATTTTTATTTCTTTTGTTAAACATTTCCCAATTATCCTACACTGCAGTGCTATGGATCCATTGTGTGATATGATGCAGGAAACTCAAGAAAAATGAAGAATTAGAAAAAAGATACATCAAATAAAGCAATTTAAAGATCATTGACGATGTTGAAGAGGGTAGATTCCATTGATTGGTGGTGTGTGGAGCCCCCTTACAAGGTTGAAAAGTGGGTAGAGGGAGAGGACATGGAGGCCCAGGTTGTGCTAGCTTTTTCTAGGAGATTGACTGCAAAAGGAAAGAGGGAAATGGGGCTAGTGCTAGGTAGGAAGGATGGAAAGGTGAAGTGAGGGCTTCTAAAGAATTGGGGAGGCTGGAGGGTGGTGCAAGCAGGCTACAGTTATTTTTCACAAAATTCTAGAATGTCTTTTTAAATGGATCATTAATGACCATCTAGAAAAGAAAGCAGTGACTGTAAGAGTTGGCAGAGTTTGTCAGGTCATTTCTTTAATTTTGGCAATGTGAATAAACTGGTAGATCAAGCAAATGCTGTTCATAGAGTTTACCTGGATTTCAGCAAAGCATTTAACAAAGTCTGGTATCCCCCTTATGGACAAGATGGAAAGAGGTGGGCTGGGTTAGTTAAATGACTGAATCAAAGGTGTGGTCTTAAGTGAGTTCATGTCAACCTGGAGAGAAGTTTCCAGGAGAGTACTCCAGAAAGCAGTCATTAATCCCTTGCTGTTGAATATTTTTGTCAAAAATCTTGATAAACGTATTATTTTCCCTTTATTTTCTTATTATTGCCTTCTTTTCTTTTGTACATGTTTATGAGTGACATGAGCTTGACACAATTGTCATTATGACTCCAAAGAGCTAGGAGCTTTAAATTGTAATAAATTCATTTATTCATTCATTCACTGAGGTGTTCGACTTGTTCTCCTCATCCCCAGAAGGACAGAAGAAGGAGCAAAGGGTAGAAGTTTCAGAGAGTTCAGTTTAATCTTAGGAATGGACTTTACAACAGGCTGCCTTCAGATTTAGTGGTTTCTCCTTCACTAAATGTCTTCAAGCAAAAGGTAGACAGTCATATATAAAGGGCTGGGAGTTCCCTGTCAATGGAAGTTTTAGATCAGAAGGAAGATGACTCCCTTTTGTGGTTGTAAAGAGGATTCATGCCTCAGGTACACGTTGAATTCAACTGTTCCAGTTCAATTAGACTAAGGTTAAAAAGAAAGATATTGCCCACCGTTGCAGAACTCAACTGCCTATTATCTCTTGGCCCCAAAAGAAAGCATACACCAATAATACATGTAAATATCTGCAACATAATCATCCTGAGTTCCAGCTTTCAGTTCTGATCCTGGAATCTGCTATGGCAAAATAAGGTCTAGGTACTAGACAGACATTTATTTCTAAAACTGAAAACTGATAAATGATGCTCTCCAACCCTTTTTACTTTAATAAATAACATACTCAGGCAACACTGAATATTCAGACCCTATGAATATTCTAATCATAAGTAATTCAGAAAAAGACAAGGATGCATGGTTGACTTGGTACAATTCCTTTGGTGTCTGGTGGTATAACAACAAGCACTCTAGCATATCCAGGATGACCCTAGTACAGGGCCTTAGATCTACTTTTCTAAGGAAAGCAACTTTTAAGGGGTTGACCATCTTACTTTAATCAAACATGTATATCATTCATTTAGTTCAGGGGGAAAAGTCAGCACCCTGAACTTCAGAGAAAATACAAACAGAAATTACAAGCAGAAATTACAAACAGAGAAAATAGTATAAAGACCAACAGAGAGGGCTTCTAACCGTCTGACCATAAGCAATACATACATCACAGATCAATAGACAGATCCAACTGTCTGACCATTATATACATAAGTAGTTACTAGAGAGAGAAACACCAACATCTGGGTTTTCAAAGCTGGGGAGTTCCTTAACAGCTACCCAGAATCTCACCTGGCCAAATCACATGAACACTCTTCCAATGAGTGAAGCAAAGTGCTAATCTCAGAACATAGAGTCAGGAGGCATTACAACCCAGGTGCTTCAGGGCCTAATTACCAAAAGATGTGAAAGCCTTCAAGCAAGCAAACCTCCCCTAAGCAAGCTTCCCTTAATGGGTGCCACCTGGGCCCCATTAATGGGTAGGGAAAATCTTCAACTCCCATTAACATTACAGGTGGCTACACCTTAGATTCCTCAAGAACCCTGGCTGTTTCTGCTTATGAGTTACTTCCTTTTCCTAGAGGGATAGGGATGGGAAGAGGGTAGTGTCTAATCTGTCTTCATCATTACATGATGACAAAGGTCCTTTCTGATTCTATATTTCTATGACCAACTAGTTCAAGGTCAACATAAACAGTTTTGGGCAGGAACCAATCCTCCCTTGTCAGAAGGGTTATTTCTTTATCAAAGAATTAACAATAATATTCTTTAAATAAGTAGCCATTATCTTGGAAATACACAGAAATATGATTTGATTTATTCTGCCAACTGCAAGGCCTAGTTAGTCCAATGGACCAGCTGTCATCCTGGAAGGTCCAAAGGGAATAAGATAAGGTAAGTTCCAGGGAACTGGAGTAAGGACAATCCTTGGATTGGGGGCAAAGTAAAGCATGATGATGTCCAGCTCAGGAAAGAAATTCTGGCATTTATACTGGAGACAGAACATGGAAGCAAAGGCTAAGGAAGCAGTGTGATACAATAGGAAAAAGATCAGGTAACCTCCATCTTCATCCCAGTTCTGCTACTAATTCATGGAGTTCCCTGAGGCATGTTACTTAGCACCATATTTCAGCTTCCACTTCTATATACAGAGGTAATTTGGGAGGAACAATCTAAGGTGTCTCAGATTGTGTTCTACGGTTTCATGACGAATTACAGCCTCTCTTGTCTACCTTCTGTATAACTGAGGCACACTCATAGCCACCCCTCTCCCAGATCCATTCCACATTCCCTAAACTTTGCCCCCATTCATCAGCTGCCTTCTCACCTTGGAAGATGGCTCTACTCTTGCAGGTCTTCTCACCCTGGAAATCTCTTTACCTTGGTTGCCCCTTCATTCCACTGTTCTTCCCATAACCCACATTTGGAGGAAGGATCTAGACCAACCATTCTTCACTCTTCTCCAAGCTCTACTTCTGACTGTCTGGACTTCATCACCATGCCCCCATAGAAGCAGAGTCTTTTCCTCCTTACCCTGTCTCTCCAGCTATCTTTTATCTGTCATCTTCCTTCATTAGAATACAAGTTTCTTGAGGGCAGGTAATGTCTTGCCTTTTGCTTATATTTATATCCCTAGAACTTAGGTGCTTAATAGATTATTGTTGAGATGAATCAACCTCTTTTCACTGATTTCTATATCTGGTTTGAAAAAGAAAAGTTATATTTGCGGATGTTCATTCCTGGACCATTAGATTGGAGGTCATTCTAGAAGAGATCTTAGAGGGCACCTAATCCAAATCCTTCATTTTACATGTGAGGAAAATAAAGCCTATGGAACTTAAATGACTTGCTCAAGGCCATTCATTAAACATCAGAGGAGGGATTTGAACCCACATCCCATGACTCCAGAGTCAATTCCCTTTCCACTGTACCACACTGTCTGCCTTCTCAGTGCTAAGTGTGCCATGGCAGGGAAACTTTGACCTGAACTGTACCAGGCATTTGGGTATAGGGAGCCTGGTACAGCACAAACAAATTCTACTGATATTGCTTCAGGTCTGTCACTTGCTTTGGAAGAAATAATTTCTGTTGGAATAATATGACTTATTTGGGAAATCTATAATGAGCATGTACTCCAAATAACAGAACTAGGCAGCTCTAGCTGAAGAGCTCAGGCTTGTCACAGCTAATGGCAGTAAAGGGAGGGCTCTCCAATGGCCCTTATTGAAGGAAGGAGACAGACACAGAAAGCAAAAGGCCCTCATGACAGCTCTCCCATTTTTACACCTTCAATTTGCAGGTTTCAGGGAAGCCAATTACCAGTCTGCTCAGACCGTGTCAGGTAGACAGGACAGATACTGGGCGCTGGGACTGCTAGATGTGGAGGCACAGAATCCGGGTTTGAGTGACAGACTCTGCCATTTACTCAGTTTATGATCTAGGAGAAGTCAGTCACCCTCTCTGGATCTCAATTTCGACATCTGAAAAATGAGGCATTTGAACTAGAGACCTTTTTGGTCCCTTTAAGCTCTGGATCTCTTATCCTAAATACCTTTCTTTTTTTCCTGGAAGTTTTCAGCAAATCTAACTTTTTTCAGTATTGACAACACTGTGCTGGCGTGACCAGGGAAAGGGAGAAGCAGTTACTCATGGTGCTAACCTGGTGGGGCATGGCAAAGGGTATATACGGCAATGTATCATATGGGAAGCATGTGTGTGTGTGTGTGTGTGTGTGTGTGTGTGTGTGTGTGTGTAAAATGAGAGGTTTTTGTAAGATTATCATCTTTATAATTATCAATAGCTCCTTTTATATAGAGCTTCACAGTATAGAAAGGGCTTTGCACACAAAAGCCATGCATAGTAAGTGGTACAAGTATTGCTATTCTCATTGATAATGAAATGGAGGTTGATGAAGTAAAATGACTCACCTATTGGTCATACAGTTACTAATTGACAGAAGGGGGTGAGACTTGAACCCAGGTCTTCTGGCTCCAAGTCTGAGTTCTTTTTACACTGGCAGGCTGAGATAAAAAAGAGCTCTTGTTACCAGGTAGTTAGAGCTATGTGAGAAAGCAAAAACAGGTAGGCAGAAGCATTTCCTTAAAAACATAGTGACTTTTCTAGTTTGGGTGAGAGAAATAAAGGCTCCTGAACATTCCCTCTCCTCAAAATCTCAACCACCTTGAAGTACAGCACACATGACCAGAGTTGGATGGAGAAGGGCCCTATCCCAATCCTCCCCACCCCCTGACAATGTATGCACTTGACAGGAGCAATATTGACTGCAATTATGGACTTGCATACATCAAATAGATGTGAGGTAGAACAATGGTAATGGTATCAAAGAGAGAATTCTGAGATAAGAAAATATGAACAAGGATTTGAATGGGATGGCTCTGCCAGAAATGGGAAGTGGTCATGTAGAAAGGCCAAGAAATAGCAAGTAAATGGGAAGTTAGTCATGTACCTAAGGAAAGGTGAGGTCGGTTCAGATAGACTTCTATAAGTTAGAAACTTAGAACATTAAGATTGGGAATTAATCTGAAAATGAGGATAAGACCTCAAACTAGAAAAATGAGGCAGGAAAAACTGTGCTTCCTCAGTGACCAGGCTTGGGGTAGGGGTGGGGGTGGGTTGAGGAAAAAATCAATGCAGTGACAAAACAATAAAATCCCAATTGGAATGTCAAGACATGTCAACCTGAATTTAATAGCTGTGCCTTAAGTTTCTCACCTATATGGTGTGTTAGTTTTGTAAGATACTTTTCCATTCTAGACAGCTGACTGAGGGGGCGTTGTACAGATAATTTAACACATGAATCATATCTTAGAATAAAGAAAAGTGGAAAGTCAGTGGTCTAATATCATGATTTAAAAAGAAAACCGTGAACCCTTGGGCCAGCCATTAAATGCATCTATCAATCAATTAATCTATCAGCATTTGTATCAATCAGAACATTTATTAAACACAGGTGCCAAGTACTATGCTAAGCACTGGGAATAGCAAAACCATAATGAAACAGTCCCTGAATATAAGGAGCTTATATTCTGTTAGTAGAGATAAATGTATATAAATCAGCATATACAAAATATACTTATGCAAAACCAAACACTATAAGAATTCCCAGGAAACACATCTCTAATGTATTGTGCTCAGAGTATACATACCCAAAGATTTCTCTGAGAAGCCTACCAAGCTAGAAAATGGCCTTATATCAGATAACCAACAGAGCAGCTCACTTCTTAATGGCCTTGGATAGTTTTGTTAGCTCCTTCATAGAGTGGGGTTGAAGTTCATTAATATGCCAGACTGGAAGTGCCTGGTAAGTTCAGAAGCTGGACAGCTCCCTTTGAGTCAGCCTATACTGATAGGAAAAAATCCCGTAATTGCTATCAGTTTGAAGGTCCTTCGAAAGACTCCTTCATTCATTTCTTAGCTTGAAAAGCTAATTTTAGAATTGATTATGTTACCTATAAGCCTGGCCATTCTCAAAGGTAGAAATCATTTCCAGTTTTTCTGAATGGCTATAAAGACTCAATGAATTAATTATTATGTGAATTAAGTAGATTAAGATTATTTTACTCTATTACACGTATACTATATGTTTGTTATCAATTACCTCTCCTCTGGGTCCAGAATTCCAGATGCCCTACATATTTTTGCAGCTGCCTTACATTGCTAGATGCTTATATAATCTTTCCTTTTCCCTAAATGTGAGGGTAGTCCCTAGGGTCAACTGCCCCAGGATCCAAGAGGAGAGGAATGGGAAGCAAGGCTCTAGTCTTCTTCAAGGCCCTTGAATTCCACCCCTCAATTTCTGAATGATTCTGAATTACCCTGTGCCTTCTTAATCCCCTTTTCTCTCTCTTTCTCTTTTCTTTTTTTTAAATAAAAGAGATTTGTTTTTCACAATTACAAAAACAACCCCTAAAAAGCTCTCTTTCCCAGGAAATTGTAGGTATACAACAAGGCATTCCATCTATCATGTTAGTATGTGCACTAGAACTATAATTAAAAAAACTGTAACATGCATCACTATTGTTCAATAATCTGGGGGAAATGGAAATGTCTGTAGAACAACACAGTTGATCAAAAAGAAATTGTTAATTTCAAACACTACCCCTTCCCCAAAGACATTTGACTAAGTCTTCCACTTCCATACAATAAGATAAACTTTGGTACTAAAAATAACTTAAGATTAACATGGATAGTAACAGTACAAAGTGTCCAAAGGAATGGAACCCCCATAAATTCAAGTTAGTTTGTCAACTTTCAATTAATCAACCAGTGAAGAACTTATTAAACATCAGCTATGTGTCTGTCACTGAGCCAGGCACTCTTTCAATTATTCAATGAAATATTTTATGCCACATGTCCTTGTCTTTATCTATTCCTACATATAATATTATCAACCCTGGAATGATAGAGGGATTGAATCATCCCCTTGCACTTACAGTTTTAAACAAAATAAAAAATAAACATCAAAAGCAACTTTAAGTGCATCATTCTTGTAAGACAGAGTCTAAGTAAAACACATTCACAGAGATCCATAAATAACTTTGCCAGATTCCCATACATATCTGATGATACTCAAGAGAGGCAACCTCATAGGAACTAAATAAAGTCAGAAAATTCCTTGCTATTTGAAGACATCATATAAAGAGCTTAACAGTAAAATCAAATTCTTTTATGCAGAGATGTATGAGGCAGGTTGACTCCAATTCATGTAATTAACAATTTTTCTTATGGTATTGGATAGTGCTGTGAGGGCAGGACTTCAAATGATCTGCCAGGATCCTAATGACCTCCAGACCATACCATAGATTCAACTGAGAATCAGTTGAGTGTTTTGCATGAAAAAGAGAAGACTCATGAAGGACTCAAATCACTTGGGAGAGGGGTTAGTTGATTTCCCTTGACCAAGGAGCTTATGCATTAAGAAGAAAGGATGGATGTTTTGAAAAGACAAATTGAGACTTCTTAGTGGGACAAATTTCTGTAATTTGTAATAAAAGCAGAATAGTCTGTCTGGGAAAGTGATAGATGACTCCCATTGCTGGTCATCTAAGCACATTCTGGATGACCACTTGCCAGTATCGTTGCAGAAGAGGTACTCAGGTATCATTTAAAAGAGATGGCCTCTGAGTTTCTTTCCAACTCAGAGGATGTATAACTGTGATTTGAGTATCCAATGGCCTCTCAAATTCAAAGAAGAGTGGAGTGCTTAACAGCACATTGAAGTAGCCCTTGATTCCTGCCATGAATTCATTAACAGCATAATCAATTAAGGATTGCTTCTCCATATGCTTTCTTATATATAATGCTTTCATACTGCCCCTAAATTGAGTCTACTCTCTTCTTGGCAAGAAAAAAAGCCAGCTAGCTTTGTCTGGTGATCAAGTTCCAGTCATCCAGAAGCCATGATTTCAGCTCTTCCAGAACCTTCCCTTGAACTACAATTCTGTTTGTAGATGTTTCCTCTCTCAACAGCCTTGTACACTTCAAATCTTTTCTTCAGAAGTGGCTCTAATATCTCACTGGATACCTTCTCTGATTCCAGGAGTTTTATGTTGATTCTTTTGGGCATTCCATATTGATAGAGCAGAGGAGAGATCCCTTTGTTTTCAGAAAAATATAATTTAACATTTTTCCATTGTAACCCAGGACAGTTACTTGGTAAAGTGGAGGATGTGGGCTCAACACTTACTGTCTGTTCAATGTTGGGCAAGTCACATAATCCCTGTGGTTCTCAGTTTATTCACTTGTAAAGGGTTGATGTTGAACTAGATGATTTCTAAGTTCCCTTCCATTTCTAATTACAATTCAATTCAAGAAAAATTTATTAAATATCCATCATGTATTATGCTATAGACTAGCAAGTCAAAGACAAAATTCTTTATCTTCTAGGAGTCCTCTTGCCTTCCTTGCTGCCTATAGTTCTAATTGGCTTTCTGAAATAAACAGTTTCTAAAATAAACTCATTCATCCCACTTTTTATTTCAACCAGTGCAATGGATTGAGTATCTTATTTGTCCTTTACACTGACCTTCACACCTTGTATCATAAATGAAAGGTTAATGAAAACATCAAATCTGCATACTCTCTTGGGTCCTGCTTTGGTGCCAGGATAAATGATGTTCACCTTCCCCTATCTCCTCCCACCTCAACACATCATCTAGGATCAGATTCCTGAGTGCTGTCACCATTATTGCCAGACCCTCATCAAAGACCCACTTTTCCAGTTACCAGTAAATTTCTCTGCATTTAATTCCATTTTCCTCCCCACCCCTGTCTCTCCCCCTTTTCTTTTTTACTTTTCCTTTCTTTTCTCCATTCTAAAAAGCAACAGGGAGAAGGGGTAATTGACTAGAGGGACCAGCAGGAGGCTTATATGTTGGTGGGGAAATGTGGAAGAGACAGCTCCAAGTCCTTTTTTTTTCCTTGTCAATACCAGAACAAGAATGAGATTACTTCCTCTTTTTTGTAGGATTCTTGAGTTTAAAGTGTCCTGACAGTATTTATATTAACTATAGCAAGCAGAAATAACTAAACTTAGTGCTATAATTAGTTAAAATATCCCTGTATGCATGCTCCATATGAAGGTGCCAAATGCCCCCTTTCTTGGTTTAATCCCAAGAGTCTCTACCTATGATTATTTGGGAGGGAGAAAGAGGGGTCAGTATCCTAAGGGTTCCATTTCTACACATGGAGCATTATGTTTCATGATCCAAAATTTTCACTTGATACCTTGTCTGCCCTTAAAAGTTAATTTGAGGGATCTTTATGCTTCTTACTCCGGATTTTAGAATTGCTAGCTATGGCACTGGTATCTATTCCTGGTTCTGAGAAGTCAGCAGTTTCAATGTTGTTGCTGGGTCTTAAAGAGCACCAGAAGAATAGAGTTTTTAGCCAATGATGTGACAGAAACAAGAAATCTGGTAGCACTCGCAAAGCAGTTTGGTAACATGGAACCTCCTCCTCCTCCTCAATACTAGATCCAAAGGCTTATAGATAATTCCTTTTGAACTACTTCCAACTCAAATATAACAACTGCAAAGTATTGGATTCTATGACTCTCAAGGTCTCTCTTAGCTCCACATAAATGATTCCATGATACTAAGAGATTTTAGTGGCAGCCTGGTCTGTTAGAGCACCAGTCTTAGAATTGGGGAAATCTGGGTTCAAGTCTAGCCTCTGGATCATACTAATGGTATATGCTTCAGAAAATCATTCTCAGTGCCCTGGAAATCTCGAAGGCTTGCTCTAAATTGCTGAATATTTGTCAGTCTACACTGATAGAATTTCCTCTCTGAACTTTTCATATATCAGTTAAATTATAGGTCCAGATCAGAAAATAAGGGGAAATGATTCTCTTAGAAAGATCCAGATAAGACATTTAATATAGTAACAAATGGATGAGATACTAGTAAATGTACACTAATGGTTTGTATCCACATTAATGAGACACAAATGAGTAGCCAGTAATAATTAAAAGAACAAGTTGTTCAAAAGTACACACATCACAATTAAAAGAAAAATACCTTCCCAGTAACTGAAAGTGCTAATGCCAGGGTATGTTCTATCATGAGTAAAACCAAGTTAATCATTTTCAATCTTTTCATTGATATCCATTCTTGAACGTAAATTCAATTCACCAAAGGTCAATGTTATAAAATGTATTAAGTCTCAGGGGATTCAGAATTTTCTTCTGGGTTCCTATTCCTATTCAGGAACCAGTGGGAATTGGAGGTGGTGTTGGGCTATAGAGGAAGAGCTACTTTGGTGTGAAGAGTGGAGGTCGGGTCTAAAACAAGCACTTTGCTTAGAGCAGATCATCATGCCTTTAATTTCTTCATTTGCTGCGAGAAAACTGGCTCTGCCCCTTCCTTCTTCCTTTGGGTGATCTCTAGAGAAGCTACGAGAAGCTCTGAAGTTACTGGCATAAACAGCTCAGAAGCCATGAGGACCTTCCCTCATGGCATGAAAAATGGAAAAGAAGGGAAAGGCAGTATGAGAAGAATTCAGAATACATAAAAGACTACTGGGAGGCACCAACAGAGTGGATTGAATGCTGCCCATGCCCTGGGAAAGGGAACAAGTCAGCATGGACTTAACTTCACCTGAAATGGTAAATACAGACAACTTAGAGCAAAGATTCCATGAACTTGGTATTTGTTGTTCAGTTGTTTTACTCATGTCCAACTCTTCACAACTCTATCTGAGGTTTTCTTGGCAAAGATACTGGGATGGTTTGCTGTTTCCTTCTCTGGTTCATATTACAGATGAAGAAACTGAGGCAAACAGAGTTAAGTGATTTGCCCAGGATCACACAGTAAGTGTCTGGGGATAAATCTGAACTTAGATCTTCCTGACTCCAAGCCAAGAACTCTATCTACTGCATCCCCTAAAACTTAGGATAGATAGATAGATAAACACATATACAGAGAGATAGATAGATAGATACATACATACAGATAGATATTGAGATATAGACATTGATACATTTTGATAACTATTTCAATAGAATTAATTTTTTCATAATCCTATGTATTTTATTTTATGTATTTAAAAACATTATTCTAAAATGGAGTTTATAAGCTTCATCAGACTGTGAAAAAGGTCAATGATAGTAAATATAAATATATATATTTTTAATCTTGCCTTAGAGAAACTCAAGCAAGAGTGAGGTTCCCAGGGGGGACTCAGGCAAACCTTTGTGTGGTAGGCTGGAACTATGAAAAATATGGAAATTAGGAGAAAATTCTAAATGGTTCAAAGACATTCTAGTGCTAGGACTATCTGAAAGAGCTGGACAGTTCCACATGGCTCAAACCTTGACTATTTGAATCTGAAAGAGCTGCAACATTTTCCATAGGGGGACAGAGAGGCCAGCATGTCAGGGAGCCAGAATGACAAAACTGAACTGAGGACAGTAGCAATGAAGCAGTGGGAAAGTATCTGAGGAAAGAAGCTAGAAACAGCAACCAGGTGAGGGAGTAGCCAAGCAGAACCGCAACTGAGAGAAACCAGAAGGTCTTGACTCTAACATTGAACCTCACTGGGGCTCCATCCATGCTAATTCTGTCAATGACACAGATTGTCCAGATTCCTGGGGAAGGCACTCAAATGTCATCCTCATATGTGGATGGTCCATTAGAATGGAGGCAGTTCTTGAATTCCCAGTGACTTTTTCCCCTGACTTTTTCCCTTGCTTTTGGCTCCAACCAATGGAGTGCTACAAATCAAAATGATTATCTAAGTCTCTGGGAGAAGAAATAAAGACCCTCAAAAAGGGAAAGGGGAAGGAGGTTTCTTGACTATAAGTGAAAGTTGTTCTCTGCTTGATGCTTTGTGAAAAGAAAAAGAGAATCATTGGAACATGGATGAATAAAGGTGAGTTTATAGTTTCTTTTAAAGAAATGACATTCATTGGTATTCTCAAGCGCCACCTGGATGGGGACAAACAAACAAGATTGGTAAGATGAGCTAGTTTATGGCCACCCTTTGGAGAGGGGGAGGCACTGATATTCCCAGGTTTTACCTTGGTAGAAGAAGGTGAGATGAAGACAAAAAGTGAGAGGACCATCCAGTGGGAAGAACATTAATAATTCAACACGTATCAAGTCAAATGACGTTTTCATACCATTGGAGAAAGATTCTACAAGATGAAGGAGCTGTTTAATTTCTTTGGGGGCAGGAGGGGCAGAGCCAGGTAGCTTGGTGCCATAATGTACATCAGATAGTCATTAATAAGATGTTTTCATTTGATTCCCCCTTAACTTGGAAGCAATGCGTAGTGCTGTTTGGGAGATAATGGGGGCTTACAGCAGGGCAGACCACAATGAGCTTAAATGAACTCCCTGAAAAGAAGCCACGCTGGACAAAATTGCTCTTGGCATTACACTGGGGGCGCACCTTTAAATAGCGAACAGTTTTCATATGGACATCAATTACTCGAGAATTCTCATCTTTGAAGGCTCTTATTTTTTGCTGTTAACTCAAACTTTGACTGACACCACCTACCTCAGCCTTCTGGGTTGACTGCCAAACTCCTCCCAATACCTTCCTTGATAAAGGACAAACACTGGACTTTAGGGCTCCCTCTGCTCTTTATCTGTTGCTCTGCCTGGTTTCAAGACACTGCTACGTCAGGTCCCCTCCTCCCCCTTGCCACCACCTCTGTTTTCCTGTCTCCTTGTTTCTGTGCTGTATCTCCCCGCTCCCTTCGATTGTAAGTTCTTTGAGAGCAGGGACCGTCTTTTTTATTATTTATGTTTCTGACACTTAGCACCATGTCTGGAAGATAGTAGGCACTTAATACAGGTTCATTAGATTGGATTGGTCTAATAGAACATATATTTGCAATATGTGAACAAGCCATGAGCCCAGGACTGAATCCAAGGTTTTAATATAATCTACAAAGAGAATATAGATGTTGTAGAACTTTGGGATGTCTGGTTTCATAATTCCTGAACCAAAAATAAGTTTTTCTTTATACCCAGAAGACTTTTGGATGCACTTTTCTCCTCTCCTTAGCTAATATACTGTTTTTTTGTCAAGTGTTTGCAGACTTTGTTGTAATCCAAGCTGCAAATACTTTATATAAAGTCCATAAACACATAATTGGTGTACATTTGGAGGAAGCACTGTTGTTCTCATCTTGTGGTAGCAAATATGTGATGCCTTCTGTTCAGAAAGATGGGATAACTCCAGTTAATGCCATGACCAATCCCAGCTTCAGAGAAGCAAAGATGAAGCCATCTACCAACCTCCTGACTGAAGGATGTTGGACCCAATGTGCAAAATGAGATCTACATTTTTGACCACAGCATATGTATAGATTGATTTTCTTCGATTATGCTAATTTATTATAAGGATTGTGTTTTCTTTTTTTTCTTAGGTGGGGAGAGATTTGGGGTGAGGTATTTGGAATTAGAATTCAAGTTGGAGGCTAGCAATCATATTGCTGAAAAAGAAGAAACTCCATGTTGTTGGAATGCCAAGCCTACATTTGCCTAAAAGACTCTCTTATGGAGAACTCACACAAGGCAAGTGCTCACATGAAAATTAGAAGTAATAATCCAAGGACTCTCTCAAGGTCTCTCCAAAGAACTTTGGAATCGATTGTGAGATGTGGGAGTCATTGGCACAGGACCGCCCAGCATGGCGTGCCTTCATCACAAAAGGTGCCGTGCTGTATGTGAACAGAATTGTAGTAGCTCAAAAGAAATGTGAGATGCCCAAATTGAGAGAAGTGCCCACTCCAAAGGTTCATAGACTTTTGTGCCCAGCGTGTGGTAGAGCCTTCCAAGCTTGTTTCGGTCTGTTCAGCCACAGTTGGGCACACCGTATGTTGACCCTGACATAGTGATGCCATTTTGGTCCTCTTCAGGTACGAACAACAAGGTCCTAAGTAACTCTTGTTAGTGTTGCCTCTGTCTCTCAGAACTTTCCTGTGCTGAGGGCATAATGTAATTACTAAAATGCCTTTGCTAGACAACTCAAGAAGTTAAAAAGCTTTTCATGTTTGAAGGTGACTTCTTCTTGAAACTGGCAGGAGTTTGGAGGCCAATAAACCTCCCACTACATCAAAGCCTTCCAGCAAGTTTCTCTTAGTCATCTCCACTGGTTCAAATGAGGAGGTGCTCAGAGGCTCTGCTGAGAGGCTACACTTTCTCTCTGAACTATTCAGCTTCTTGCTGGGCAGAGTTCCCAGCCCAGCAGCAGGATTGCCTCTCCCAATCCAGACTTCTGTAGCAGTTGATTGAAAGGGCTAGATGCAGTGTCTGAATGGCTTTGATCTAGGATTCCCTCTTTGTACCCTACAATCATGGAAGTGCAGTTGGAAGGGACCTGAAAGGAAGCCCAGTCTGACCCACATGTGAACAAGAATCCCCTCTAGGACATAACTGACCCAGGTGATCACCCCATCTCTACTCACAGACTTCTTGCAATGGAAGTTCCCCCTGCCATCCCCCTCCCCCACTGCAGATAGCTCTCATTTTGCTGACATCACCTTGAAATTGCCCTTTCCCCAGGTTCTGCCTTCAATGGCCAATGGAAATACACGAAATTGCTCTTCCACACAGCAACCCTTTAAATGATCGAAGACAAAAGGTAAATGACATTCAGGTTAAATGACTGATCTTAACATGAACTAATCTTAGGGTCCTTCCCATCTGGGTCTCCCTCTCCTGTAGGCTCCTCAGCTTCCCTCCATCCCCATCTTTTGAGCTTGATTAATGGACAAAGCAAAAGATGAGCAGAAGCAATCCTTATAATGGACAGAGAGTCAGAAAGTACCAAGTTCAAGTCCCACCTTTGACACATGCCTGTTGGATATTTCTGTGTTTATACTTCAAAATAATTGACTTTCTTTGTACTCCAATGTATTTTGTTTTACATACATAATACAAAATATTAGTTTAAGGTCCAAAGGTTTCACCAGATTGTTGCCAAAGGGACCCATGACATAAAAGAGATTAAGAAACCCTTCTCTCAGACTTCCTGTTGCAAACCTCCATTGGTAGAGAGAGTTCTCTGAGCAATAAGAAATAACAACAATATTAATAAACAACTAACAATTATATAATACATATTTTGTGCCAGGACTGTGCTTAGCACTTTATAAATATTGTCTTTTCCCCATTTTACAGATGAGGAAATTGAGGCAGACAGCAGTTAAGTAATTTGCTCAGAGTCACATAGCTAGTAAGTGTCTGAGGCTGAATCTGAATTGAGGTTTTCCTGATTCCAGGATCAGTGCTCTAACCAGTGCACCACCCAGATGCTTGGATGATGTTAGAGGTTCAGTATGTATGCCCTACTGTATGAGAAAGCACAGAAAGAACATCTCTGCCCTTTAGGTTCTTCATACTCATCTGTTTCAGATAAGACAACATCCTCCAACCAATGCCTTGAGTTAACCAAAATTTCACTAAAAAGCAGCAAAGTCAGGGGAGAAATCAGCCCCAAATACAAACAAAATTTGGTTCTCTAATGTCGAAAATGGAATTCTCAGGATCCTTCTCTCCCTTTCCTCACCACAACCATCACCTGGACTCTACATGTAGAAGCTCCTCAGTTTAACTGGGCTGCTGCTTCCTTTCCCACGTTGGGAAACTCCCTTGGGTGACCCCGGGATAACATGTGAAGGAGCTGTATTTTCCTGTCCTCCTGGCCCCTCTCACTTTCTCACCTCTGGGATCCTGAGCTACATTTTGGCACCTCTTCCCTCCAACACCCAAGGGTCTTTTGCTACTACCCATTTGATAACTTGTCTAGGTAATACTCCATGCCTAGACTATCCTCTCCATCATAACCTCTGGCCAAACCATAAATATTACATTTGGAAGAGACCTTGGAAATCATTCCATCTCACAGATGAGGAAGCTGAGGTCTGGGCAGGTTAAAAGCCAGCAAGGAGTAGAACTCAGGCTTCCCAGTCATCTGGTCCAGGGCTCTTTTTGCCAGTACTTTCAGGAGTGTGAACTGTTAAAATTTCAGGGTGAGCCTTTACACCACAATGCTACAAATCAGAGTCTGATTTATTCTTTTATTAATTGTCCAGACTAAAGAAAGAGATGAAGAAAATGTCAATAATGCAGGGTAAACAGGAAAATGGCATGGGTATGGTCCCCTCTCTCCACAAAAGCCAGTTGTTAAACATTTACTAGCAGGCTATTGAGTCTACACTCCACAGCTGCTCTCAGCTAGTTTTCACATAAGGCAATGACAGCGAGTAGGAGTGAAAGTATCTTTGAGTCCGAAATTGAGCCCAGGGCCCTTCAGATCACACATGGTAGGTGGTTGCCTATAGCACTCACTTGTTGTGTGATCTTGGCCAAGTCACCTAAGAGTCCTGTGCCTC
This sequence comes from Potorous gilbertii, assembly GCA_028658325.1. Classification (NCBI taxonomy): domain Eukaryota; kingdom Metazoa; phylum Chordata; class Mammalia; order Diprotodontia; family Potoroidae; genus Potorous; species Potorous gilbertii. The sequence continues at coordinate 18,884,057 of CM053772.1, forward strand.
AGTTTTCTCATCTATAAAATGGGAATAATGCTAGGCCTTTTTCACAAGGCTGATACGAGGAAGACTAGCTATCATGTTGCCATGACCATAAAGCATTCCGTCAACATTAAGATTATGATATTCTAGACTGGAAATGGAGGGGACCATGGACTCCAACCTCTTCATCTATAATCTTGAAAAGTGAGGTCCAGGGGGGTAGGGTGACTTTCCCAAGGTAACTAACACAGGTGATAAGATGAAGAAATAGAATCTGAACCCAAGCCCAGTGGTTTCCATACATGTCAGTTACCATATTAATAATTATATGAGGTGCAGTGGATAGAGCCCCAGGCCTGGAGTTAAGAGCACTTCCCTTCCTGAGTTCAAATCTGGGCTCAGACCCTGATCAAGTCTCTTCTCCCTGTTTGCTCCAATTTCCTCATCTTTAAAATGAACTGAAAAAGAAAATGCAAACTACTCCAGTATCTCTGACAAGAAAATGGAGTCACAGAGAATCAGACAGGACTGAAATGACTGAGCCACAGTAATGACTGGAAAGCCAGTCCTGGGCTTTCCATAAGTTCTTCAGGTTGGAAAAGCACTGTGAATGTTACCTCATCTTACCTTCACAAAGATCTACGAGGCTGATGCTATTATAACGATAAGCAACATTCAGAGAGCACTTAAAGGTTTGCCCTCTGTGAATGCTAGCTATCACCACCACCATCGTCATCACCGGAGTCATCATCACCATGTTGTTAAATTCAGAAAATCCTCTCATTTCACTGGACCACATTCCCTACTACCCTCTTCTATGAATGACAGGGCACTTCTGTCAGTGCCACGTTGGCTTTGTCTAAAGCTCTATGTAAGTTTGAGCTCTGAGAGCCTTTGGGCCCTTGACTGGAGTGCAGATGCCCCATGGACTTCCAAGGCCAAGCCAATATGTGCTGCCCATGGACTAAGGACAATGGAGGCTCCATTGTTTCTGTCAGCTGCTAGTCCCCTCTTCCCCTTGCACATAGCAATAAAATTTTGTTGTATTGGTAATGCTTTTGGCGTTTATCAGAACCACCCCTTCCCTTTTGCACCACTAAAGTCATTTGTTCACTGGTTACTGTCACACAGTAATTAAGCCTCAGCATCAAGTTTCCAAGGAAGGTCTTGTGGATACCCAGTCTCTACCTCATGTGACTACAACTCCAACAACGCCATGTCTATATCCCTCGAAAGTCTACATGGCACTCTGTGCAGCAACTCTACCCATCTTCTTAAATTCAAATCTAAGAGTCAGAAAGCTGTCAATGAGAGGCTTATGTCAATAGCCCCTTCAAAGAAACCGCTTCCTACCCTTTGAAAGGCAGAACTTGCCATCTCCAGCAAATAGATTTCTGTATTTTATGATGCTTTCATTTGTTCCTTTGGGATGACTGGAGAGAGCTGAGCTGGTAGCAAAAGCTCTCTGTGATTGTAGCAAACATTGAGGCTGGAATAATTATCAGTAAAAATGCAAAGCGAATGCTTAATCATTTGGAACAGAAAAGAAGCTCAGTTTGAACATCAAGAAGTAGAAAGCATCAAAAACATCTGTCAACAGGAAACAGATGTGTCTGTTCCACATTCAAGTTCAATGACTGACAAAAGCACAGCTCTTCTCTTCCACCCAGGAGAGATCAGCTCCATGGCCCATCTCCCTGTCTGTCTTCTGCCAATTCCCACGAGGGTCATTGGGGTGCATCAGAAACATGAACTCTCAGATACATGTGCCCTGATGCAAATCACTTCCCCTCTTTGGGATACAGTTTCCATGTTTGTGAAATGATGGGGTAAGGAGGTGCCTGTCTGCTCTAACAATCTCTGGTTCCAAGGAATTATTCTTGTTGCAGCAGATAGAGTACTGGACCTGGAGTCAGGAAAATTAATCTCTCTGTGTTCAAATCTGGCCTCAGACACTACTGGCAAGCCACTTTGTCTCAGTTTCCTCATCTGCAAAATGAGTGGGAGTAAGATATGGTAAACCAGTGACTTGGTATCTTTACCAAGAAAACCCAAAACAGAGTCACAAAGAGTTGGACATGACTGAAAGTACTGAACCACAAACAATTCCAAGGAATTATTATGAACCTTAAACAAAGCAGGACTTTTCCAAATGGCCAGCTTCAGTGGTGTGCTAAGGAAATATTTAACAATTGGCTTCCAAGGGAAAAATGTTCCCACAATACACTTTTTAGTTTAATATGAGTTGTTAGCATTTTCTCCATCACTTCCTCAAGTCTACTCACTTAAAAAAATAATAAATCAAGCCCTGATTTGTAATTCTGAGGTATAAATCTTCACAATGAAAAGTTAACAAAGGGCTCTTGAAAGCAAGTATGAGCTGACTCCAGCATATCACTGGCTAGATGTCTAGTCACTTTGAATACATCCTTGACCATTCTATTGTGCAGTCATGGTCAAGCCATTTTTGAGCTTCAATTTCCTCATCTGCAAAATGAGGATGACAGGGGGTGGAGCCAAAATGGTGGAGTAACAGCATGGACTTTCTAGAGCACTGACCCCAAGCCTAATCAAATACCTGTAAAAAATGGCTCTACAACAATTCTTGGTGGAGCCAAGATGGTGGAGTAGAAAGACAGACTTGTAGAAACTCCCCGACATAGCCCATAAAATACCTGCAAAAAATGACTGTAAACAAATTCCAGAGCAGCAGAAGTTACAAAACAACAGAGTGAAAGAGATATCCAGCCCAGGAGAGCCTGGAAAGCCAACAGGAAGGGTCTATCACACTGGGTGCGGAGTGGAGTGCAGCCTAGCATGGGCCACACAGTGCAACAGGGACAGGACCCGGAACAGGCTTCATGGTGCCACTAACAGCATCAATTTCCAGATTGCTCTACAAATGCCAAAGACAGCTTCAAAGGTCCATGAGAAAGATCCTTCACCTAGGAGAAGGAAACATGGTCTGGACCACCAGCAGCAGCCACTGCAGTGGCAGTATCCATTTTTGGAGCCCTCCACCTAAAGCCCCTGGGGGAATTGAGCAGCTGATCTAAATCTCAGCCCTGAATGGAAGTCCTGGGGTGAGGAAGAGTGCTGGCGTGGTGGAGTTGGAGGTGGTTATGGAGAGGGAATTCTACTCTCAGATTCTGGGCAGAAAAGTTTTTGGTTGCTCCCAGACAAGTGTGCAGGTCAGGAGAGGAGTAAACTCCTTTCCCTTAATTGTACCACCTTAGAGGAACTAAGAACTTATAGGTTCCCAGAGTATACCCTCCTCTTGACAAAAGACTCAAACATCAAGTAACTACCTGGGAAAATGCCCAAAAAAGGGGAAAAAAATAAGACCATAAAAGGCTATTTTCTTGGTGAACAGGTATTTTTTTCCATCCTTTCAGATGAGGAAGAACAATGCACACCATCAGAGGTCATTTCTGCATCCAACACCTCCAAAATAAATATGCAATGGTCTCAGGCTATGGAAGAGCTCAAAAAGGATTTTGAAAAGCAAGTAAGAGAGGTGGAGGAAAAATTGGGTACAGAAATGACAATGATGCAAGAAAATCATGAAAAATGAGTCAACAGCTTGGTAAAGGAAACCCAAAAAATGCTGAAGAATAGACTAACCCAAATGTCAAAAGAGGTCCCAAAAGTCAATGAAGAGAAAAAATGCTTTAAAAAGCAGAAGTAGCCAAATGGAAAAGGAGGTTCAAAAGCTCACTGAAGAAAATAGTTCTTTAAAAATTAGAATGGAGCAGATGGAAGCTTATGACTTTATGAGAAACCAAGAAATTACAAAACAAAATCAAAAGAATGAAAAAATAGAAGATAATGTGAAATATCTCATTGGAAAAACAACTGACCTGGAAAATAGATCCAGGAGAGACAATTTAAATATTATGGGACTACCTCAAAGCCATGATCAAAAAAAGAGCCTAGACATCATCTTCAAGAAATTATCAAGGAAAACTGCCCCTATATTCTAGAACCAGAGGGTAAAATAAATATTAAAAGAATTCACCAGTCGCCCCCTGAAAGAGATCTGAAAAGAGAAACTCCTAGGAATATTGTAGCCAAATTCCAGAGTTCCCTGGTCAAGGAGGAAATATTGCAAGCAGCTAGAAAGAAACAATTTGAGTATTGTGGGAATACAATCAAAATAATACAGGTTCTGGCAGCTTCTACATTAAGGGATCAAAGGACTTGGAATAGGATATTCCAGAAGTCAAAGGAACTAGGATTAAAACCAAGAATCACCTACCCAACAAAACTGAGTATAATACTTCAGAGGAAAAAATGGTCTTTCAATGAAATAGAGGACTTTCAAGTATTCTTGATGAAAAGACCAGAGCTGAATAGAAAATTTGACTTTCAAACACAAGAATCAAGGAAGCATGAAAAGCTAAACAGGAAAGAGAAATAATAAGGAACTTTTTAAAGCTGAACTGTTTACATTCCTACATGGAAAGATAATATTTGTAACTCTTG